>ML781456.1:94489-105085 GCA_009831015.1 Picea engelmannii | reverse complement strand
TCATATATTGTGCATGGTGTATTGTGGTGTATTGGTGTAACTCTTATACTATTGTTCATTGCTCATTGGATATAATTGAATGGTTTAAGTATAAGTTGAAAAAGGTTTTTAAATTGTACTTGATACTGATTCACCCCCTTCTCGGTATCAACAAGTATTAGGTGATGGCCCTCCATAGTGTAGATCATAAGGTCCATCTAAGATACATGTTGACATTCCTTTGTACTTAATGAACCCTGTTTTTGAACATGATTAATATTTAAGACTATGGTTTTTTGCAGTTAAATGATGAATGGAATGGTTAATTGATAAAGTGTGTGTTGTATCTGATTTTAGCACTTGATTTCATGATGTTATGGATATTTTCATACCTACTAATCCATTCTCCAAGTAGGTCAAATCACCAAGGGAGTTTGGCTCCAACATGACACAAGGAAAAAGGGGGATTTTGTCCCCTCATCCTTCTCCATAGGATGCTAATCCTTCAAGGTAACATCTCTAGAGAAATTCATTCAAACTTCTATCTCAAGAGAAGCAATGTGTCAAGTGATCTGGTTCCTATAACTAGGGACCCTGATTATAGGGATCCTGGGGACATAGACCCTTCAATCAAGAAGTGATTGAAGGGATGATTGATGAAAGATATCGGTATAATAATAATTCAGGGGCTAGCCTTGAGGATTTAGTAAATTTTCATAATCATTGTATGGACATTGTGTTAAGCATCTAGAGACTCGAATGTCTTTAAGACATATTTATAATCTTAAGATGATATGCTAATTGAGAATGTGTGTTTTTAATCTCGTTGTTATTATAATTTTTGAAGGTTCCTTATAAGATATTTGAGTAAGAGCACATAAAAGGTTGCTTAAGGAATATTTGTACTTTGTTTCACTTTACTTTTAAAAAATTTCCTTCTATTCATAGATTAGGTTATGTATGATTTCTATATATGCAATATGTTTCCTGTAGTAATAACATACTTCTTGTAGCAACATTTCATGTTTTGTCTACTTCATTCTCACTCCCTTTTAGCTCAATTCATTTACAATATGTGTTTTACATATATTCATGCACTTCCTATAACAATATTGCATTTCCTATCAGAATGCTTTGTTTCTTGCAACATCACTTATAACACTATTTTGGAATTTTTTTAGTCTTTTTTCATTTAAAAAAAATACATGTGAAGGAAAGAGTTTCTTTTGTCTTACTTTAGGAGGGATTAGTTTTCTTTATCATGATTTATTACAATTTCTGTAATAGATTAGTTTATAGTAGGGTTCACTCTGTTTTCTTAGCAAAGTTTAGGTGGATGCAATTTTTTATTCCAACAAGTTTACTCCTTGGTTTTGGATGCAAAACCTATATTGGCTCATCCAAATTTGTAGCCCTACATTTTTATCTTTGTATTTTTACACCCAATTTTTCAGTTGACATGATGAGCAAGGATTGGTCTTTGGTTTATAGCCTTCTTTTCAAGAATTTTGTAGCTTACTTTTTAGATTCGATGTCATTTTTCCTTCTATAATATCAATGATTATTAACACTTCTCCCCACTAAAGTAACCCTTTCAGTTCTTTGATATACATGATCTTTCATTTTAGGTAGATATATGTATGAGGTCTACACATATAGTGCACAACACCTCTCAAGTTTGTAAGAACTTCTGGTTGATATTTAAAGTTTTGAGCTAAAGAGTGAAACATTATGGGTCAAAACTAAGAAGGTGCCATATTCAAAATTTCAAAGTCAATGTTTCAAACTTTAAGTTAAGTTTATCATTAAGATGAAAACAAGTCAAATATTTTCGATGAAAATAATAAATATGAGAAAGATGACATCGAGGAGAAGTGAAGAAACTAATAATAGGTCAACTTAAAAAAATACTATAGAAAAAAAGAAATAAAAAAACATTAAAATTAATATAAAAACCTCTTAAAAAAATACAATGATAAAATAAAAATAAATAAATAAACCATGGAAATAATAGTGATATAAGTAAAGTTCTTAGTTATTAATTCTAAAAAATGTTATAGGATATAAACCTAATATCAATAATACCAAGTTTAATATTGAAAATAATATTAATAACAATAATAGTATCATTAGTATTACATATATTAATAATAAAAGATTTCATATATATATATATATAACAAAAATGGATAGCTATGTATTATATAAACACTGTAGGTAGAACAACAGAAAGTTACAGAGGTTTAGCAAAGACAAAGAGAAACAAA
Organism: Picea engelmannii; assembly: GCA_009831015.1. Taxonomy (NCBI): domain Eukaryota; kingdom Viridiplantae; phylum Streptophyta; class Pinopsida; order Pinales; family Pinaceae; genus Picea; species Picea engelmannii. Next base: position 102,839 of record ML781456.1, on the reverse strand, counting down.
ACTAATTTCCTTTCCTAAGAGTACATGACCAGTCTTAAAAAAAAATTGTGTTCTACTATTTCTACTTGTATATGTCCTAATAAATGAGCCTTGTACAAAATGAAATTTACAATACATTAAAATATATATATAGAGAGAGAGTTAAAACTGTAGATTTCTCATATATATATATATATATATATATATATGAGAAATCTACAGTTTTAACTCTAGGTCTACAGGTCCTTCAGTGTTAATATCCTAAATTTGAGTCCATGGCTCTTGTTGAATTATGACTGAATTTGTTGTGTTGTTAGAGCCTAAAGAGATCCTAGTGATTTTTCCAACCAAATAATGTCTGAGAATCTGATTCTCCTATTATTTTTTCCGATTTCTCACCTTGTGCTCCCAGTGTTTTAAATATGAATTGCATGTCCTTCTCTTTAACTTCATTTCGATTCTCTGGTAGAGACGATTTTCTTTTCCAACTGGGCCAACCATTTGTTGAGAAAGGGGGAACTGCAATCACCAATAGGAAGGTTCCCATAAGAATCCCTGCACCGCATCGGAATGTGGCATGAGGAAGACATAATATAGACAACAACTACATGAAAAATAGGAGGTGGAGAATTCGTTAATGGGTTTGGATTACTAATGCCAAAATTCTTGGTGATAATTCTGGGATTCCAATAATCAAAGAGATAGAACCCAATTCTATTAGCCAAATTGGCATGCAACGCTGAAGGTCTTACTTTTGAGAAGAGAGCCCTGTAGGGAGGACACCGAAAAGACAAATAGTCGCCCGATGAAGAAAAACGAGAAGGAAGCGAGAAATCCTAGAGCCCACTAGGAGGTGAACGAGAACCCAACGCTAGTCCCCTCCAAGAAAATCCCCAATCCAAATATGTGAATGATATGGGAAAACATCCAAAGCAAAAACCAAGTCCAGAGCCATCGAATTTAACTAACAATGAGGTTGCTTCACCACACAATGAAGGGGAATTCCATATCCAGCAATGATGGTGAGGATGAGATGATGAAAGAAAAAAAAGAGGACAAGGTTCATTATTATATTAGAAAAAAAAGGAGGGGTTTACTAAAAACCCATTTTCAATGAGTTTTGGGAGGAGAAAAGTGTTGAAATTTAATAACATGAGTGAAATGAATTATGGTGTATAGACAAAGGATTATTGAATATTTGAATTTAGAGTTCCTAGGTTGAGGAAAGAGTCTTTGTTTGCTAGTTTTTCATTTCTTTTGTTTTTGTCTCTTAGAATGTGATATAAATTGATTTTATTGAAAATTTTCATCTCTGGAAGGATGCACAAATAGATTGTGTTGTCTTTTCTTTTTATTTTGTTGTGATATTCTATGATGGTTTTGATGACTATCTCAGAATATCCCATAACCATCAAGGATTTAATTTCTTCCAATTTAGCTAGTTAAAGGCCTATGAACAAAGCAAGAGACTCATCTCGATTGTTTGTGGCATGTCTCAATCCCCAAGAATATATAAATTTATGTGCTATCTAGGTCATATAAACCCCACTCCTACTGTCATGAATTATTATACACACACACACACACACATATTTATGACTAGGGGAATTGACAATTGGGTCAGTCTCGTACTCGTGTGACACAAGTCAATTTTGATACCATTATAACCTCCAAGTGTCATATGTATGCCCCTTCCACGGGCACAGATAAATCAACGAGATTTGAACTCAAAACATCATCGAACATAACACTTCATATCATGACATTTGCCAATTGAACTACCCCGGAGACTTAATTATTACATATATTAATAATAAAAAATTAGATATATTAATAATGTTTTTTTTTTTTTGTGAATAAAAAGAGTAGAACCTTATATTATATCATGAATATACATTTGTGAATCGTTTGGAAACCACCTGTCCTGCCACAAAAGGGAAACCAGAACAGGTGACTTCAAGCAATGATCTATCATGGTTGTGAAGTTGATTACAAAATTGTACAAAATTGTTGAAAGTATCTACTGGAACGTCGTTCCATCTTGCTAACCTAAGGCGAGATTCAAATAGAGCTGCCATTGCTATGCTAGTTATACAACTGTAGAAAATATTTAAAACTATGATTGACAGAAAACAAACTCTGGGGTAGGCCGCGTCAAGCCGTAGGGGAACCTGGGTGTCCATTAGAAGTGAAGGCTGGGACAAACTTTTGCTTGTAAGTGGGGCAGCTTGTTGACTTTGGATCATCTGAGAAGGCCTCAAACAGCAGGTACAAACGTTGGTTGATGATCATTTGCCCGTGCGGTTGTTCGACCTGTCGCTGCTTGATATCAAAAATGAGTTCAAGGTGCTCCTTTGCCAGATAGTGGATGTTCACCCCTTCTTCTAAAACTTGCCAGCTTAGAGGGATTTCCTCCTCAACAATGCAACCACCTTCCCAATAGTGAGGCTGAAAATCAGGTGCAGAGGGACTTGGGAGGCAAGTTGTTGAGGGTGTCCCTATCTTGTTCCCCAGGCTTGGGCCTGGTTGCGTAGTAGAGGGTTTCCCTGCATGTTGAAGTGGAGGTGGTGTCTCCCCTTTATCTAAGTTGTGTCCTTGAGGTATCTCTACCCTCGTAGTAAAGGTTGGGGGATGAAGTGGCAGCGGTGGAGAAATCACAGTGGGGGACGGGGTCTCCTCCTTTGGTATGCGCAAGGAGGTTTGGGTCTGGAGTGGCGGATCCTCCAATTTTGGGGTGCACAAGGTGGATTGAGAGCAGTTGGTGTGTTTGCAGGGGCGGCCAAAATGGGAAATCAGAGCTCCCTGGGATGTTGTGAGTCGATTGTCATGGGTGTAGGCATTTTTTATTTTGGTGGCTCGCCTAGGCTTGCCTCTATCCCATGGCATGGTGGGAAGAAGCATCGGGGTAATGGGGGGGCAATGGTGGTCTGGGTGGTCTCGAGAGGCACTCAGAGTGTGAGCGGAGAAGTCGAGAGGGCCGAGAGACACAGTGGAGGAATGATAGCTTGCAACGAACAAGAGAAAGAATGCGCCATGGAGAATTTTAATGCCTCTGAGGGCCATTGAAACCTCTCCCATCGTCATTGAAGGCTGACAGGATTGGTTCAAGATCTTGGTACCTGTGGCTTGGCTGGAGCGCACGTCTGAGTGCTTGCCCAGGCGCACTGAGTTAAATGTCATCAATATGTGCTTCATGGAGAGTTATATCCTCGGGGGGTGGCGACTTGGGACATTAAATCTCCTTACTAACTGTCCTGGCCAGGTGTCCTCCCGCTTTTGCCTCATGTCACCCCATTCAGATAGATATATTAATAATGTTAATAATAAAAAAATTATTAATATATTAAAAATATACGTAAATGAATACATATAAACCTAATATTAATAATAAAACATATAATAACAAGGGCAGCGTGGCTGCGTGTACTGCCTCCCCACGCTGCCAGCCAGTACAAAGTATTAATTCTACAACCCATATATTTAATGCCAAGACCAAGCTGCCTGCCAGTCTGACAAATTATTAAATATAAATAATATAAAATAGAAATTTAACTTACCCACTTTGTAGTTTGTAATGTTTTTGAGTTAATTTTTACCTCGAAATAAGTGAAGGCTGCAATAACAGTATAAAGTTATCAGCCAATGAAARGTAAGAAAATTCAATTTTTTTACATATTAAAAAATAAGAATTTTAGTTTCTTATGTTATACATTAACATTTTTACAAAAATTTTAAAGTCAGAGCAAATTAATAGAAAAGTCAACCCCCAACTCATCACTATGTATACTGCCTGGGAGGCAGTACAATAATACATAATATAAAGTAATGAAAATTTATTAAAATATTAAAAATTATTACATATATTAATGATGTTAAAGACATATATACCTAATATTAATAATAATACCTAATATAAAATAATCAAAATTTTATTAAAATATTAAAATTTATTACATATATTAATGATGTTAAAGACATATGGACCTAATATTAATAATAATACATACAAAGTAAAAGACATAATAATATGAAAAGTAATAAAAAATTTATTAAAATATTAAAAAATTATTACATATATTAATGATGTTAATAATGAAAGAAATTGAACCTAAAATTAATAACAATACATAATATATAGGAAAATACATAATATATAGGAAAAGACATAATAATAATAATATAAAGAAATGAAAAAAATATTAAAATATTAAAAATTATTACATATATTAATGATGATGTTAATAATGAAAGACATTGAACCTAAAATTAATAATAATACATATGAACCAAATGAAAGACATATTAATTGAAAGACATATGAACATAATATTAATAAGCGGGGCTGCAAAGTAGCAAGTCCCTGCCTTGCCTTTGAGGAGGGATGTCATTGTTTGATTATTGATTTTTGTTTGGATTTATGGAGTTATCTAGTTGGAGCGGCATATCAAGAGTGATTGTTTGTAATCATAATTTTTTTGTTTTGTAAATGCTAACAAAATAAGTTATTTTAGTTATTTTTTTTTTGTTATTTAAACATTATAAAAAAAAGTTATGAAGTTTTATGTTTTTATTATTTATTTAATTATATGTATTTTATGTGTAGCGATTTTTGTTTTCTCCTTCGTTTGTAACCTGCACTGTTTACATTTACTGTTACGTGTAAATTTAATCATAGCTCATGTACATACTAAAAAGGGGGTAACTTTATATCTCAAACAAGTATAGAAGTGTGTTAGTTTTATATATTTTAATATAGGAAACCATTTAAACCGGTGTTATGTGAGTAATTGGATCTCTTTTATAGTGATTTTCTTGGATCATATGCCCATTTCCTATGGAATGCATAAGGTGATGAAGAGGGTAACGACTTAAGATGCTTCTCAACAACATAAAATGACATCCTTCAATTATGGAACTCCAATTGTTGTAGTTACATGATCACATCAGAGTGATTTTCTTGGATCATATGCCCATTTCCTATGGAATGCATAAGGTGATGAAGAGGGTAACAACTTAAGATGCTTCTCAACAACATAAAATGACATTCTTATCAATTATGGAACTCCAACTATTGCAACTACATGATCACATCAGAGGATTAATATAGTATGCATATATGATCTTAACATGTAACATTTGGAAAAAAACATGCAGGTTGGAGATCCATGTATATGTGATGTGGCTCCTTTCTCTGCAAATATTTTTAAGCATGTTTTTTCATTGTATCCTTCATAGTAGTGGTAGTTATTATGAAGATATGGACTTCCCTTGTTAGACTACAACGTGGGGAAAGTGAATGCAAGCAAAAGTGATGGGACTTGAATAAAATTAAGTGGTCAGCTGAAAAAGAATGGGTTCATCTAAGGCTCGTAATTGTCTCTCCGATGGCACGTCACATCCATTGAAATGGATTTTGAAGGAAAATCTAGTGGAATAAAAACATCCATATGTCAGTTTGAGGCCACACTTGAAAAATCACAAATAAAACTACATTGCACCTATAAAAACCTTTAATGTAGTAGTTTTATGAACTAATGTGAAATTGTTTTGATCTTTTATAGCCCTCAAAAGCAAACACTGACCCAACTTGGAATAAAATTCCATATAACGATAAGCAATAAATCCAAATAATTGTATTCAAATAACTTAGAAACAAACATTTTTGGAAGGTATTGTTCAATTTCAACCATAAAATACACATCTTAATGCACAAAGTATTTGAACAATTAAATAATAACTTCGAATGAAGGAACATATGAATCTTGAGTGTTTTGTCATAAAACCTTTTTATTTAGTATGTAAGAATACATATACAAATTCATAAATTACCAATAAAATAAGCTAAAAATACATATTAGTATAATATCTGAGGCTTGTGGATTTCATGCATTAGCACTCTCAATTGGTGCCTCTAACAACAAGAGAACATAATAATCTTATGGATGGAGATGGTTACATGGGATTTTTGAATTCTTGTTTTTCTGGATGAAGATGTTAACATGGGATTTCGAATTATGTTTTAGTAAATTAATCTAAATTAAAGAATGTAATTTTTTTTATATAATTTAATTTAGAATTTAATTTTGTTGAAAATTAAATACAATTTAAGTTTTGTTGAAAATTAAATATTATATGACTGTAATTAATTATTTAACATGGTTATATCGTGTAATTGAGAATCTAAGTAATTTATTTTTCTTAAATTGTACTATTATCAAATTAATGAATGTCGTTTGTTGTCGAAAAAATAAAACTCATTTAAAATAATGAACTATGAAAAAACTTGGTTCAATAATGTTGTTTTGTTGTCCCATCCATTCATTTTTAAAAAGACAACTATGAAAAAAAGTGGCGTATGGTATGCAAGTAAAGTGTTCACTTCTCCAAAAATGCATGTTGTCCACCTGTCACATGTATCCTGAGCAATACATAGCACCCACCCAACCCCTTCAATTACATAGTCGATAGTGCAGGACAGGACAATCATGAAACTATGCCTTCGTTATGTTTATGAAAATGGAAGGTTGAGTAAAATGGGTAAATTTAGACTACTAGTTCATGTGTTTTCCAAACATCTTAGTATTCTTGCAAATGGCAGCAGTATTCCTGCAAATGGAGGTCATTGTTGGAAGCTGTCATGTATTACCTAGAAGGACAAGCATGTCCCTGTATTTTTTCCAACAAATGGAAATCACGACCCTAGATCTTTTCCTGCAAATGGCGTCCATTGTTGGAAGCTAGAATGTATTACTTGGAAGGATAATCATGGCCTTGGACATAAAAACATGGGGAGAGAATGAATTCAACTATGAGCACGAAGGACAAAAAAATAGGTTGTTCTCCTTTAAACTAGGCACTAAAATCATAGAAGAGTATTTGTATAACAAGAACCTATCTGAGGTATTGTATCATACCCATCCCCTGGTTAACTAATGTGCTTAACCATGGAATCCCTTGCAAAATTTGAATAATTTTTTTCTTGTCTTAGGATTTAAATATATATGGAGTATGGATTTGTAGAGACCACTATAAAGCCAATGCACAATTGGTTGGTCGATGGAGTAGAGCATAAGCATGCCTACTTTTCTTAGCAGAAGAATGTTGGTCATCACGTTGTGCCAAGCCTTTAAGCTTTGCCAACAGAGTTGGACTTCGAGGCTTTGGCCGATATTTGTTTGCCAACCATTCCTAAAATTACTGCAAATTTTAAAGCATAAATGGTTAGTTACTTTCCAATTGTAGCTTAAAACATATGCTCAAATATCCAAAATTCATAGATTAAATTCATAGATTCAAATTTAATGGCAGAAAGGAATAATGAAACCCTAGGAATTCGAACTAGGATAATTATGATGCACAACTAGTGGTTAATTTTTTTCAACAAAAACAATTAACGATGCCATATTACGACTAGTTCCCTAAACTGGTATATAAGAGATTGTGAAATCTAAAAGTAGGGTAACTTTGTCTAGCGCACTGACGTTACTGATGTTGCTTAAATATTGCAAGTGAAAGTGAAATTGGATGTTGCAGCCACCAAATCTAGGGTTGAGGAGAGCTCAAACTGGGTTCTTATCCAGATGGCCAAGGGAAAAGACACATATGGGGTCACCACTGGTTTTGGAGCCACTTCTCATAGGAGAACGAACCAAGGAGCCGAGCTTCAGAAGTAGCATATTCGTTTCTTGAATGTTAGAGTTCTTGGAAAATGACAAGACAATGTTTTGTCTGAAGACACCCCTCGAGTTGTCATGCTTGTTCAAATGAATACTTTGTTGCAGGGCTACTTAGGAGAACATTGATCAAAGGAAATGATGAAAGGATGCCTCTATCTTGTGTGTACAATACTTACGAATAGAAACAAGGATCAAAGGAAAGGGAGACTCATGACTAGGTATCGTGCGTCTACAAGACTTAAGAATAACAACATGGATAAAAGGAAAGGGAGACTGAAGAATAGGAATAGGGATGAAAGGAAAGGATAGGGAAAGGTGTAACATACCCGCTACCTAAATCAGAATTTTTCTGGTCTTCTACTGGACTCGAACCCCTAATTAACCATGGAGGCCCAGCGTAAGCTGGCTCTTTCTCTCTCCTTCTCCGTTCCCATGTGATCGTGGGTCATGTTAACGATTCAAATTGAACACAGCGCCTATTTGTATTTCATGCATCGGCGCTACAGTAACGTCTAAACGTTAGACTCTGCCACCATCGAACCTCAACAAGGGTAGTGAACCGCCAGTGGGAGACGGCCCCATTGAACGGTTAGGTGGAATACAGGTGGAAGAGAGGGAAATACGACATGGTGGTCGACATGACATGAGGGGCCCCACTTCACATGCCACACTATTCCGGACCCCCCCCCCTTAAA
>ML781456.1:16577-68174 GCA_009831015.1 Picea engelmannii | reverse complement strand
TCCTATATATACCAAGGAGACATTTTCATTTTGAATCATCTTGTACTTGAACATTTAAGTGGGGTAAAAGGAGGTTTCCCCCTCAAAGAGGCTTATTATCTGAAATTATCTCTTTTTCAAGGAGTTGAGTACTTTTTCTGAGGATTTTCTATGCTATATTGATATTTGGTTCTTAACACACATCCAAGTGATAGTAGACCCACTTTCCCATATAGTTATATAGAGGAGGCAATTAGACGTTTCAAAAGAATGGAGTACATTCATCAACACTTATGGGGAGGAAGCATTGAGACAGATAAAGGGAAGATGGAAAACATTGATCAAGGAATTGTAGAAAAAGGAAACAAAATCACCACCTTTGTTGAGGATTACTCTCTACAGAGTTGAGCTATACATTGAAGGTATTCGATGTTGAGAAAATGTTATCATTGGTGTCAAAGTGGAAGTGATAATGATGATGTGGCAGTAATGATAATGATGTAATAGTGATGATGATGATGTGGCAGTGAAAAAGGGAGATTGTTTGAGTGTTGAAGCCATGAAGCCAAGTGAATAAGCCTTGAATCCATGAATCCAAGTAAATAATCCTTGACACCATGAAGCTAAGTAAGGAATCCTTGAGATTGTTTGAGTAATGAAGCCATGAAGCCAAGTGAAGAATCCTTGAAGCCATGAAGCCAAGTAAAGAAGCATTGAAGCCATGAATCCAAGAGAAGAAGCCTTGAAGACATGTTGATGTAGACTTGAGAAGCCAACATGCAGTAGTCAAGCCATGAGGACAAGATAATGTCAAAAAAATTTGAAGAAGCCCTTGAAGCAGTGATGTTGTGTCCACTTGAAGAAGCCTTGAAGTTCCTTGAAGGAGCCTTGACATAAATGTATATAACTCCAAAGTGGTCCCCTTATGCAATAGATTTTAAACATGTCCTTCATAGGATGAGATAAAATGTGGTTGTTTCCACATGACCACTTCGAGTTGTACACAAATGGAGCCTACACGATGTCCAAGATAAATATTGCAAGATGGAGATTGTTGAAAGTAGTATTTTTGGTCAATTTGGGTACCCTATCTTTGAGGGAATGTTTACCCTACATAAATAACTCAAATGGAAGAACCAGTTACATGGTTGGAAATATTATTCTAATACATTTCCAACGGTATATGGAAGTCCCTCTAAGTCCCTAGGAATGAGGAGATGTGAGTTTTTTCGTCCGATAACCCAACTAGAAAATTGAGGTCGTCTCAACTAATTTTTGGGGACATAATTACTATAAATAAAGGATAGAATTTATCATTTTTAGTGAAACGAATGGAGATATCAAGTTTGAGTTGCACTCAATATGTTGGGGTGTCTTTATAGTGTGCAAGATAAGTCTAATGGTTTCTCTTAAGGTATTTATTATTCTCAATATATGTTATAAGGTTGTGAGGTTGTCATATGCACTCATGTGAGGTTGTGATTCTTATGTATGCTCTGTTGTGAAGTTGTGTTATTGTTGTGATGTTGTCGTGAGGTTATGATGCTACAATATTCTCTAATATGAAGTTGTGATGTTGTAGTGAGGTTGTAATGTTAAGGTATGCTTTTCTATGAAGTTGTGATGTTGTCGTGAGGTTGTGATGCTACCATATGCTCTGTTGTGAATTTGTGATGTTGTCGTGATGTTTTTGTGAGTGGTTGTTGTCATTAGTGCACGTTCCCATGAATGGATGTTACCATCAGTGGATGTTTTCATAGATGACTACAATTTGGGAATCATACTATGAGGCTTTCTAAGGTTTGAAGGATTGTTTACGAAATGAAGCATGCAGGTGAATTCAAAAGTACTATGTGTATGAAGATATTAGATTGGTGATATATTATTGAGTTATTTCTCAATTGATAATATTGGTTTATTCATTCACCAGGTTGGTGTGTGTGCTTTAGGGAGTGGGTTCTTCCTTCCAAATGATGCTGGCAAAGCCAGGGGGTTGGTTCCTCCTTCTAGTTGGTGCTTGTAAATCAGGGAATTGTAGCTTCCTTCAGGTTGGTGCTTGTAAATAATGGGGTTGGTGCCTCCTTCTAGTTGGTGTTGGAGAATATTGGAAGTTGGTGCTTCCTATTAATGTAATATTAACTTGATATAAGAAAATCATTTAGTGGTTTTCTCCCATTTGGGTTTCCACGTAAAAATAATTGTGTTCTATGTATGTTTTTTTTGTGACGGTGAATGGAATTTTGTATGGTTAATATTTACATGATGTGATTAAGGTTAAAAATGGTATAAAAAAATCAATATTGATTCACCCCCCTATCAATATTGGTGAATATTCCAACAATTGGTATCATAGTAGGTTCCTTCATGAAAATTCTAACCATTGGAAGGAAGATAATCGATATTCAGAAAGTTTACTCTACAAATGGAGTTCCATTGTTCAATGGATAAATTTTTTCTCATTGGAGCATAAGGATGAGAAACTTTTTATAGGCACATGGATTTGACATTTGGAAATCAATGTTAGATGGTTACACTACTCCAAAAGGTATACCAAAGGGTGCAACAACAAATAAGCTAAAAAAAATGGAATGGAATTAAACATAATTCTATTGGGCTTATCATAGTCTGAAAAGAAAAGAAAAGAAACAAAGTTGGAAAGTATTAATTAGATAAAGAGCTTTGGGACAAGATACAAGAAAACTACACAAAGGAAGCAATGTAGGAATGTGTAGAAGATCAAAAGGAAGATACACCAAAGAAAGAAGAAATATAAAATAAAATGGATGATATTCCAAATAAACATGCAATTGATTAATCAAATGAATAAAAGTTGAAGGAAGTCGAATGAAGTATGTATTCTTGTGGTGATAAATTAAATCCTTGTGGCATTAGAATTACCTATACAAATAAAAGTAGTTTTTACAAAGATAAAGATGAAAGCAAAAGTCATGCCTCAGAAGAAGAAGAGAATGATGAAGTATACCTTAAATGGAAACTGATCAGTACTATAGATGATTTGAGGAATGAAAGAAAGAAGAACAAAATATTAATGGAACAACTACAGAGGTATCAAGAAAAGAATACATTGCTAGATGATAAGCTAAGTGAGATTGAAAAGACTTTCATTATTTTAAAGGCACGAGTAGAAGTGGCTAACAAGAGTGAAGAAACATTGAAGAATAAATTAGAAGAGAAAGATACCCAACTAAGAAAATACTTGCAGAATGCTATGATTCAAATAAAAGAAGAAAAGAAAATTCAAGAAATCCTAAATAGTCAACTAAAAGAGAAGGAAGAAATATGTCAAGAAAAATAACTTGAAATCATTTCTATAAGAGAAGAAGTGAAAAGGACATATGCCACAAACTTCAATTTTGAGAAGAGTTCATTAGCCTTAGAAGACATCCTCAATGAGAAAATATCTCCCAATGAAAAGACAGGTATTGGGTATGACCTCAAGAAAAAACACATTGAAGAAGAAAATATTTTCAAACTACCAAGAAAGACCTAAAATTAATACAATGGTTCAAAGGATTCCAATAGCAGAGTAAAATACCATGATCAATCAAGACATGGCAAGAAAACATCTCAAATACCTCCATTTCAAAGAAGACCCTTTACTCCTAGGTATCAAAGTTTCTTTCCTAGTTATTGTTTTTCTTGCAACAATTTTTGACATAAGGATATAGACTGTAGAGCTTATGCAAGAAATAATGAATTAAGGAATAGAGGTATCTACAATAATGTTGAACGTTACAAATTCCACAACTATGGACACATAGCTCAGGAGTGTAGAAGCATGATGGAGTCTTCCATGAAAGAAAATTTTCATATCAAATATAAGAAGGTTTGGAGAAGAAAACAAAAACAAGAAGAACATGCCAATGGATAATTTTTAGAGGACATACCCATAGGAGTTGCAAAGATGAGTAAAAATGATAAATATGCAAGTAAAGAGGAATATGTCAGGATTAAAAATGATGATACTGTAGCAGAGAAACATTATACATTATTCTAAACAATTTGGCATAGAGACTCCCAATATCGTGGATAATGTAGAAGGGGAGTCTAAGTAGCATGAAAGGAAGACCAACCGAAGGATAAAAAAGGATTGTATAGAACATAATACAGTGGCTTGGTGTTGGCCCTTGACCAAGTTTTGGGAGATCCTTAGTCAAGTTTGACCTATTTTTGGACTTCGACAACCTGTCGAAGGAGGAGCACAAGACAAAGCAGAGATTGTGGGATCTCAGCCCCTTTTTGGGTCCTTTTTGGGATTTGGGATTATGTAACGAGTATGGGATGTCGGCCCATCGGTTTGCCCATGTTTAGGCCTATTTTTTTAAGTATAAATAGATGCTAAGGCAATGTAGTGAATATAGAGATAGAGAGTTAGGAATGGCTAAGTGCTAAATCTATGTGATTGAAGGATTGTAAGTTATTTGGGCATACTGTGTGAGACTTGTAGAGCTAAGTGAAAGTCCTTGTAAGAGGTTGTGGAAGGATTTGTTCTTAGATCTACTTAGGGAAGGAGGATCTAGCAAGTTGCGTAGATATCCTATCCTATGTGGAGTAGGGTTTTGAGTCTATGTGCATGTAACCTATTGAAGAAGATAATAAAGAAGAAGAGTTGGTGGACATAGCCCTAGGGTGGGGGTGAACCATGTATATGTTTTGTTTCTCTACTTTGTGCAATGTGTTGATGTGTTTATGTATTTACTTGCTAAGTGATTTGATATAGATAGATATATATGTTTATTCTTTGTGCTAATGATGTATATGGATGTTAGATCTGACTTATATGAACGTGCTTAGTGTCTGAATCTATTAGATATAACCTATTGTTGGGCCAGAGATATGATCATCTCATGACGTTATTATACACTTTTTTCTATATGTACATATGTGTTTTTCATCTTTCAAAGGAGATTTTTGAATAATTTTATGATAAAATGGTATAATCGGCATGAGGTACGTATAATTTGTGTTTTGTGATTCAATCAAGTTTAATTTATCATATTTTATGGTTTCCAAGAGTCAATTCATGTTTTTCTTCTATTACAGGGAAAAACACACCATGTTTCTTGGTCTGGCACTTGATCTGGCACTTGATCCAACACTCGTTCCGGTACTTGATCCGACACTTGTTCCAGCACCCAATTGCACAAAAACGCAAGGCGAGTTGGCAGTTATGGTATTGGCAGCCAGTGGTGGATAAATCAGGCACATGGGTTTTGTTTTTCATCACCCCCTCCAACTACTAAGCTCAAGACAACTCGATTTCAGTTGTCCAAAGAGGGCGATTGTTGGTTTCCTCCGTTTTGTTAGTTATGGACACATTTATTGTAAATTTCCGAATTTAGAGGTGGTTCAACCCTCCTTTGGTCGAACACTTGGGTTGTAAACCTATAAATACTACCAGGATGATCATTAGATTGTTACGCAAGTAGAATAGCCATCATATTGGAGATAAACTCATTATACTCTATTTTCATTTTTCACATTGCCAGAATAGTGCCAGAACTGTGTTTTTAACTTTCATGGTGAATTTGGCCTGTTGAAGTTCGTGGTGTGCTTGTAGAGGGTAGACACAACTTGTTGGGGGGCCCACCAACAATCTAGTGATGATCAGTGTGTTGTTTATACATTTCATAATTTAAATTATCTTTTATTTCATGTACATGCATGTTTTATGTTTTAATTAGCTAGCTGTGATTTAATTGTTTTATTGTTCTTTTGCAGGTTAGTGTGATGAGTTATGTTAGCATGAATTAGTTTTGTAGGCTAGGGATAGACTTGCAAGTCTCTACACTAACCCCACATGCATCTAGATATCAGATTACACTTGTATTTATGATCTTACAATCAAGTTTAAAACAAAATTGTTTTTAGAATAACACAGAGTTCTATTTGGGTTTCATTTGACAGGGATCTTTGATGGATGGATAGATTTAATTCTAGTTCTTAATCATAGTTTGATTTTCTTAGTTTTAGATAGAATTCATTTGTTTAGTTGTTGGTTAATTGTCAATTTACTTTTTAATAAGCATAGTTTAATTTATGTTTTTAATTCATTTTCTTATCATAGCTTGAATGATTAAAATAGACATAGTATAGTTTTATTTCACGCAATTTCCTTTCATAGATTAAAATGCAATTAAATTCCTTAGTTAGATAATGATGATCTCATTATGATGTTAATGGTTTGTACATGAATATGCAGGGTATTTAACATTACTTTTATCATGGCTAAGTTTTCATTGTACTGTTTACTTCACACCTTTCATTTTGCCATTGAAATTAGTATTGAGCTTATACCATTAGAATTGTCCTTTGTTGTCAAGTGTCATCGAGATATCATCTGTCACCACTGAAGGCATTCACACAACCACCAGCATTACATTTGAGTGTTTTGTAGATTAAAGATAGTTTTGCTTTCGTAGATTAGAAGAGATAGTTTCTTGTTTTCATAAGTTTAGTTGTTAATCTTTCTTGCTTTCAATAGAATAGATTTCCTTTCATGCATTGCATTGAGCATTTAAATTTCCTTTCACGCAAGAGAAATAGTTTTTCATTAGGCATTTAGTTCACTTGCCTCTTAGGCTAGGTAGTTGTTCAATGAGAAGTCTTTGCTTACTTGTCCCTTTGCTTTAGTAGGATAGAAAGTTGTCTTTGCTTACTTGTCTTTTTCTTTAGTAGGTTAGTTAGGTGCTTTTGCTTGCTTGTCTATTTGCTTTAATAGGTTAGATAGGTGTTTTTTCTTACTTGCTTATTTATTTTCTTTCATAAGATAGTTGCTCATTGAATGTAGTTTGGCAAGTTAAAGAAGTTTTCTTTTGTCATTTTCTTATTATGCTTCGTAGTTTGTTTTTGCTTATTCTTTGCCTTACATAGAGTTTTTACTTTCTTTCTTAGGAACTATCCATCAGTCCTTGGCCCAAAAGTGCTCAGGTTACCTAGTTTTCATTTTTCCTAGTAGGGTTTATTCATTAGATAAGTTTGCTTGAGTAGATTAGCCTTAGATAGATGCTTTCCGTAGTTAGATTATACTCCTACCAACCTTTTAACTTTGGCATATATTTTTCTACAACTCTAAGTTTACTTAATTGAGGGTAGTTTGGTGTCTTTTTTAGTACATATAAATCACCTAAAACCTACTTCTCTACGATAAGTGCTTAGATACATCATATCTGGATGAATGATGCAATGCTCTATTTTATCTGCGAAGTAGATAGTGATTGAATATTGATGAACTATAGCTGCTAAGTTCTCTGTTAGGTATTACAATCACAGATCTGTGTCCCAGCTAAGGTTGCAGACAACTGAGTCCTGCAACCACCCCTGCCTCTAACTCGGGTGAGACTTCATCTGCTCGCAGGTGTTGTCAAAAGGGTTGGTAGTTAGGGTTTTGTTGGTGTGCTATTGTAGCGTTGAACCTTGGGTCTGCCCCTGTGCCAACAAATGGTTCCATTGTCTGGACTGAAACTGTGATTGCTAAGAACTAAGGAAGAAGAAGCTTTGTGCAAAGATCTGACCTGAAACTGTGAAAGCTCTATGCTTAGATCTGTCGCTCTAGTGCACAGTACTCTACTTAGTTTAAGAAGCTATGTGCTAAAGAAAAGAAGTATGATCGAAAGAAAATAGGTAATATCTGAAATCTTTGTGCTCTGAGAAAGGTAAAAGTAAGAATTCTTGACTAAAAGAGGTAAGATTTGCAAGCTTTGTGCTCTAATAAAGCTAAGAATAGTGAAACGTTCTAGATCTGAAAGCTTTGTGCTATGTAGAATTAAGATAAGTGAAAATTTTTGTTTCTAAAGTATGGATCTAGGTATGTTTGATAGATTATTTCCTAGCTTGAAAACTAGGGCACTAATAGATGAAAGAAGGTTTGATATGCATAGAATTGATAAGAATAATGAAATATATGGTATACCTATGAATAGAAAGAATGTTTGGACTAGAAAATGGATGCATGATCCTAGAAATAAATGTTTGTAGGTTAGATACCATGATTCTAGTGCACAATATAGAAAGAGTTGGGGATCATTTAAAAGAAAGAGAGGATTAACCCTTTGTTACAGTTGCAGAAGACTGAGATATATTGCTAAGGAATTCCCTGGAATAAGACCTAGTTGTCTTTGTTGCAAATCTATGAGCAATGAAGTATTGGATTGACCTAGAATGATTGTTAAGCTTGAAGGAATGAATATGAGACAATAAAACCCTAAGGCAAATCCAGAAATGGCAGAACCCCAGAAAGAATCAGAGAAAGTATTGCTACAGATAAAAGAAACCCTGAATGACCACCAACATGTCAGTTTATAAGAAATATTCAAAGAAAAAGAATGCCTTGAATAAAGAATAGGAGACTTCGAAATTGACTATGTTCTAGATGAGGAAACATAGGTGAATATCATGACAAAAAAAACTTGGGAACTTTTAGGGAAACCTACTATGATTCCTTCATTGGGAGGAATAGGTCTATCTAGAGGAAAGATGATAAACCTATGTGGAAAGCTCACCCAGATATCTATGAATGCCAATGAAGCTTCAACAGAGGAAGATTTTGAGATTATTAAATTTATTGAGAACAATGCCCCATTTACCATGGTACTAGGAAAACCTTGTATTGAAAGAAATCAGTCCAGAAGGAAAGAAGAAGAAGAAGTTTTAGCGCAAAAGAAGCAAGAGTTAAAAGATTTCATGACTAGAAGGATCACACACTTAATTGAAGAACAAAAGAACAGATCGAAGATATTTAACACCAGAGACCCAGATGTCGAAGTTGCAAGAACACTAGAAGACCCAAAGAAGATTGAAGTACCTGTTCTAGATAAAGAAGAAGTATCACCCTCGAATTTTAGGAAAGAATCTCAACAACGCGAAGTAACTATGCCAAAATAAGATAATAATCAAAATGAAAAAAGGAATACCGAGACGAAGCTCACTGGAAAGAAAGCTAGAAAACTAAGTAAGAAGAGAGCTAAGATCGACAAGTTACAGAAGGTTCCAGAGGGAACTTCACAGAAGGAAAATCTGAAAAATTGAATCTTCACTAGGATAATAGAACAACGCCACATGGCAGTTCGCCATGGTGAAGAAATCTAGCCATTGGGACCAATATAACCGTTCGACCGACCCCCCGAATGGGTAGAAAGGCATTTATGGTTTTCCACTAGACCGTTGGCCATAATAGACATAATAGAGTTAATGAAGGCTTATCGACCATTGCAAGTTATCTGTTTACCTTGCCACACCATGCACCGATAACACTTTTTCTAATCGTGAATTTGAGCCCACAAACTTGTTGATTTTATACAGTGATCATTGTGTCATTGCCTTCTATCCTATTGTAGTGTCTAAGTTACTCCTTGAACCTGAAGATTTCCAACCCCGAGTGTTTATGTCAGACAAGTTCAGCACAACAAAGAGAATTGTTGAATAAGTTCTGATCAATCTCATGACTGAAAGATTCATGTTGATGTCTACAGGTGTACAAGAATCATCGACGAGAGGACTAGAAGCCTCTCTATCGACTGCTCGCGGATCGGGGCCATCCCGACCATCAATAGAGAAGAAAACCAAGAATAAATATGACCTAGAAAACGCGAAGTTGATTCCATCCATATTGCCCAATTACATCCCGCCTTTGGTTGGCGTGGTGAATCGTTATAGTGTGCCAAGAGACTTCGAGTACACTATGGTCACTGCGTACCTCCCAAAGGGGATACGTGTAGTTAGAACAGAGCAGGACAAGATCACATCGTTGAATTTCAACGACTTCAACCTCAGAGATCGAAAGATCTATGGTATGCTCACCCCATACAAGTACCTAACCAGAAATAAAGGGAAGAAATCAAAGATCATCCCTCAGTCGTGGACGATGAACCTCGCATAGTCCACCCTGCTAAGTGTCATGAAAATCCCACACTTCGAAAGACACCAGGAAGTCAATGCTTGTGTCAAGATGCTACTATCGTGTTACCATGGAGGCTGCTTATGGATAGACTATCGCATTACAGTTGATCAAACATTGATCTAGAGGATCACAGGACTGAGAATGCAAGGACCTGACCCACAAGACTTTTATCCAAGAGCCGCAGATCATGCACTTGCACAGAAGATCAAGGATACATATGGAGACGTTGAGAAGGGAACAATAGGCTACAAGGTAGCTTCCATCCAGAGTGGCGCAGTGTGCCTTGCATGTCAACTGATAGATGGAAAGTTAGTAATGAAGAACCAACCTATGCAAGTCACCGACTTTGTTGTTGACCTCGCAGGGAAGTGCACGGAAGGCCTACAAATGAACTGGGTGAAGTACCTAGTTAACTAGTTGGAACTAGATTGATGAGAAGCACAGGATCAGGGTTATGAATTTCATTTCAGCTGGCTCCTGGTCCTCATTTCATTTGTTTCCTGGGAGATTCTAGAAGGAGATACCTTCCCTGACATAGATCCGTTCAAACCGCTTGCCGCAAAGTTCACTACCCTGTGGTATTCAACTGATATGAACAAAAAGTGGCAGTCGAATGTTTTGTTTCATACATATTACCTCTAGATAAAGCGATCCATCGAATTCGAGCCCCACATGACTCTAAACACCCTACAAAGGTTCCGACCACTAATGAAGTTCAGCGTAGATTGACACTTTATATACATTACAACATGAGCAGATGAACATCAAGAGAACCTCCAGTCATATTACAAACTTACAGAAGAAGACCTTGAAGATATCACCAAGGAATGGTCCGCTGACCTCCTTATCCCCGCCAACCCCATAGAGATATCTGATATTAACAGCCCAAAGGACACTCATAAAGAACATAATACACCTGGAACCAACAAACGAAGGAAGACTGAGGAGGTCCAAAACTTAAGCATCACCTCATTGAAGACTTCTTCCATGTCACCTAACCGAGGAGGTGGTGATGAAGTAGAAGCTGAACAAATACAAGGCAAAGTAAAACTACCCAGAGACGAGGTTGAACCTTTGAAGAAAAGGAAGGTTTCTCCCCTGAAACCTTCTTCCCAGAAGAAATCGAAAGCCTCCATGACCAAGATGTAGATTGTCCTCACCTCTGATGATTTTTCCTTCATCATAGCCACCCTGAACAATGCTTCACTGGAGATAGCAGAGAAACAAGGAGCGAAGCAGGAAGAAATGTATGATAGGATTGAATTCGAACTCCAAGGGGTACAACAGTCCCTTCAACCCATCCATGCAGTCTCCACTATGCATATGCCATCGGGAGAACTAGAGTTGGGAGATGATCTAGACCAACTCCACTGACTAGCTGAGATAGTCGAAGCTCACCTTTGACGAGCACAATAGGAAACAGAACAAGACACCCAGGCTTTCACGCAAGTCCAAGGAGTACTTGTAGAGCAACACCGAGCTGCAGAAAAGGAAAATATTTCTCTCTAAGCAAAGTTTGATGAAGAAAAAACACAGCTACAACAAGGAAAATAACAATTACTTGCCGAGCAACTCGAAGGGAAAGAAGTGATTAGCAGAGCACTTCGCTCTGTGACAGTCATAGAAATAAAGATAGAGGATCGAGTCACACAACAAGTAGAGAAACTCATAGAAGTTATCCAGTAGCTACAACAATGCATCGCAGACTTAGATCTCCGTGCAGTGCCCGAGACACCGCAGGATGTAAGGGATCAAAGAGAAGCAACTGCTCAAAGAATAGTTGAGAGAATACAATCCCTTGCTATGGAATGAAAGAAACTTATTAATCATAGTGCCCAAACCTATGAGCAACTCACTGAGAATCCAGAACTGAAGGCACTGGAGTCACAGCTCCAAGAGGTGAAGTATCAAGCTGAAACAATACAAGCCTAACTGAAGCCCTTGTCAGCTGTGGAAATAATGAAGCATTCCTAGGAGCAGCACATTGCCCAACAACAGATCCACACTATCCAAAGAATATTTATCGAATTAACTCAGAGACTCCAACCTGTAGAAGATAAGGCTTACCAAATATTCACAAAGGTAGAAGGTCGAGGAGTAGAACTGGAGTAGGTTGTCAATGCAGATGAACAATGTCTGGAGGGATCTTTCAATGATGTAGTCATCCAAGAGTTCATTGAACAGGAGGCCAAGGAACAACAACAAGTTGAAGCAGCTCAAGCTATGCTCGATGATTTTGAAGCAGAACTACCCAGATCAGAGTGACTCGGGATGAGTCACAGGTGAGTGTTGGGGGCCTATTAGCCCTTGACCAATTTTTGGGAGATCCTTGGTCAAGTTTGACCTATTTTTGGACTTCGACAGCTTATCGAAGGAGGAGCACAAGAAGAAACAAAGATCGAGGGATCTCGTCCCCTTTTTGGGTCCTTTTTGGGATTTGGTATTATGTAACAGGTATGGGATGTTGACCCATGGGTTTACCTATGTTTAGGCCTATTTTGTAAAGTATAAATAGATGCTAAGGTGATGTAGTTAATATAGAGATAGAGAGTTACGAATGGCTAAGTGTTAAATATATGTGAATGAAGTATTGTAAGTTCTCTATGCATACTATGTGATACTTGTAGAGCTAAGTGCAAGTCCTTGTAAGAGGCTATGGAAGGCTGCGTGCTTAGATCTACTCAGGGAAGGAGGATCTAGCGAGATGTGTAGATATCTTGTCCTATGCGGAGTAGGTTTTTGAGGCTCTGTGCATGTAACCTATTAAAGAAGCCAATAAAGAGGAAGAGATGGTGGACGTAGCCCCAGGGTGGGGGTGAACCACGTATATGTTGTGTTGCTCTTCTTTGTGCAATGTGTTGATGTGTTTATGTCTTTACTTGCTAAGTGATTTGATATAGATAGATAGATCTATTTATTCTTTGTGCTAATGATGTATATGGATGTTATATATGACTTATATGAATGTGATTAGTGCTTGAATCTGTTAGATCTAACCTACTTCTCTATGATAAGTGCTTAGATACATCAAATCTGGATGAATGATGCGATGCTCTGTTTTATCTGAAAAGTATATATTGGTTGAATATTGATGAACTGTCATTGCTAAGTTCTTTGTTAAGTATTACAATCACAAATATTTGGCCCAGCTAAGGTTGCAGACACCTGAGTCCTGCAATGATCCAGATTATTTTCGGAACGAAATGAGAGCGGAGATATAATAAAGAAATGCACAGAGATATTGCAGATATTCAATAATATAATAGAAATGTATCAGAGATGCAACCATAAAAACAGATATACAATAATACACGATTTCTATTAATCAAAGAAAAGTACAGAGACTGTAAAAATACAGAGTGAAAGACTCGCTAGAATGGTGGCAGCTTATCTCTGAGAAGAGATGTGACGGCTACTCGCATTCGCAAGAAGATGATTACAATGAGGCTCTGAAGGCCTTTTTACAATAAACGGGAATGCCAAAATTCCTAGACATCCAAAAACCTAACCCTAGGAGATGAAGCGCCCAAAGTCATGTGGGCCCCGTTTCGGTAAGTGAGTACATCAACTTCCCGGGGTCGTAACTTTTGCATACGATCTTCGTTTTAGGCGTGTGATAGCTCGTTGGAAACGTATCGTCGAGGAGATTAATTTTGGTGGATCAATTATTCTTTCAAATATCATTGAGAACCTCAATATCGAAAAACATTCATTTATGCCCTCAAAATGGCCCCGAAAGTTAAAACCTGCTAAAATAGTAAATTGCCAAAATTGCCAGAAAACAGTTTTGAGCCAGTCGGAAAAGGTGGGTGGCCACCGATATCCACCTGGATCAATCCTCCCTCCTTAGGAAGCAATGGTCTCCATTGCGTTGAGTTCCCGGGGGAGAGGGAAAAACGTTTGCTGGATCTGCATCTGGGTGAGCCGCTTGTATTGCTGGAGACGTCACGCTACTTGGTTTGTGGAAGTCTATCATGAACCTGTTGAAGTTGAGTTTGTTCAACAAGTCGAGCTACATGAGAGGAAGGTGTGAAGAAGGAATTTTTGTGCTTTGCTACAACCTTGTCGACCTGCTTCTGTTGGATAGAAGGTGCAGGGGGCGAAACCGTAGTGGTTACAATGCCCTTATGTTCCCCTTTCGAACAGATTGTGAAGAAGCTAAATTTTGTAGTATGAGATACTACCTTGTGGCATTTTTTAGGTGGAACAATAGTTGGAACTACCTCTAGTATTCTGTAGAGATGACCCCCCAAAGTAACAATGACACTACGGGGTCGAGACTCATAAACAACATGGAACTTCCACATATATGGTTGGCCCAAGAGAACATCATAGACATCCAGTGGGGCAACATCACATAACACCTCGTCCTTGAAGGGCTGGATGTTGTATGACAATCTGATCTAGATTATTTTCGGCACAAAATCAGAGCAGAGATATAATAAAGAAATGCACAGAGATATTGCAGATATTCAATAATATAATAGAAATGTATCAGAGATGCAACCATAAACATGGATATACAATAATACATGATTTCTATTAATCAAAGAAATGTACAGAGACTGTAAAAATACAGAGTGAAAGACTCGCTAGAATGGTGGCAGCTTATCTCTGAGAAGAGATGTGACGGCTACTCACATTCGCAAGAAGATGATTACAATGAGGCTCTGAAGGCCTTTTTACAATAAACAGGAATGCCAAAATTCCTAGACATCCAAAAACCTAACCCTAGGAGATGAAGCGCCAAAATTCATGTGGGCCCCGTTTGGGTAAGTGAGTACATCAACTTCCCGGGGTCGTAACTTTTGCATATGATCTCTGTTTTAGGCGTGTGATAGCTCGTTGGAAAGGTATCGTTGAGGAGATTCATTTTGGGGGCTCAATTATGCTTTTGAATATCATTGAGAACCTATATCTTGAAAAACCTTCATTTATTCCCTCAAAATGACCCCGGAAGTTAAAACCTGCTAAAAATAGTAAATTGCCAGAAAATAGTTTTGAGCCAGTCGAAAAAGGTGGGTGGCCACCGATATCCACCTGGATCATGCAACCACCCCTGCCTCTACCTCGGGTGAGACTTCATTTGCTTGCAGGTGTTGCCGAAAGGGCTGGTATTTAGGGTTTTGTTGGTGCGTTGTTGTAGCGTTGAACCCTAGGTCTGCCCATGTGCCAACACTTGCTAAACTTCATGAAGTTTAAAGAAATGACCCATTTTAAGGGAAAGTCAACACATTCAAAGTGAGAGTATTATCGAAAAGGAAAGATGCTCACAAAGATAGAATTACAGTCAAAATAAGGAACCATTGATGACAGAGGGATTAGATAAATGAGTTGAATGACAATGTATGAAATCATGAAGATGAGAGAAATAAAATAATAAATAGAATCACGAAATTCCGGAGTGGGAGAAACTCTTTATCTTGGATGTCAAAGGGGAGAGAAACAAATTGTTGGTGATAGGGGCAGTCACATGATAAGAAAAAGTGATCCATTTTCCATTGATGTCAAAGGGGGAGAAAAACAAAGTGATGGATAGAGTGAGCATGCATCACTGCAAAAGGCAGAAGGTGTTTCCATCAATGAAAAAGGGGGATATTGTTGATAAAATGTTGTCATTGATGTCAAAGTAGCAGTGAAAATGATGATGTTGATGTGGTAGAAATGATAATGATTTAACCATGATGATGATGATGTGGTAGTGAAAAAGGGAGATTGTTTGAGTATTGAAGCCATGAAGCCAAGTGAAGAAGCCTTGAATCCTTGAAGCCAAGTAAAGAAGCCGTGAATCCATGAAGCCAAGTAAATAATCCTTGAGATTATTTGGTTATTGAAGCCATGAATCCAAGTGAAGAATCCTTGAATCCATGAAGCCAAGTAAATAAGCCATGAAGCAAAGTAAATAAGCCTTGAAGTCATAAAGCCAAGAAAAGAAGCCTTGAAGACATGTTGATGAATCCTTGAGAATCCAACATGAAGTAGTCAAGCCATGAGGACAAGTCAATGTCAAAACAAATTGAAGAAACCCCTGAATAAGTAATGATGTGTCCACTTGAAGAATCCTTGAAGTGTCTTGAAGGATCCTTGACATAAATGTATATAACTGCAAAGTGATCCCATTATGGCGTAACTTTTAAGCATGGTCCTCATGGGATGAGATAACATGTGGTTTTTTTCCACATGCCCACTTTGATTTGTACACAAATGGATTCCACACTATTTCCAAGATAAATATTACAAGCCTACAAATGTCCAAGATAAAGATTGCAAGATGGATATTGTTGAAAGTAGTATTTATGGTCAATTTGGGTACCCTATCTTTGAGGGTATTTTTACCCTACATTAAAATATCAAATGGAAGAAAACGTTACACAGTTGGAAATATTATTCCGATACCTTTCCAATGGTATATGGAAGTCCCTCTAAGTCCCTAGGAATGAGGATATATGATTTTTTCCGTCTGATAACCCAACCAACAAATTGTGGTTGGATCAACTAATTTTTGGGGACACAATTACTATAAATACAAGATATAATTTCATATTTTTAGTGCAACCAATGAAGAGATCAAGTATGAGGTGCACTCAAGGCATTGGGGTGTCTTTCTAGTGTGCAAGAGAATTCTAAGGGATTCTCTTAAGTTACTTCCTATTCTCAAGGTATGTTGTAAGGTTGTGTGATGTTGTCATATGGTTGTGAGGTTTTTATATACATTGTTGTGAGGTTGTGATGTTTTTGTATGCTCTGATATGAAGTCATGATGTTGTTGTGATGTTTTCATGATGTTATGATGCTACCATATGCTTTGCTATGAATTTTCTATGTTGTTGTGATGTTGTTGTGAGGTTGTAATGTTGTTGCATGCTCTGCTATGAAGTTGTGATGTTGTCATGATGTTGTTGTGAGGTTGTGATGCTACCATATGCTATGCTATGAAGTTGCGATGTTTTCGTGATTTTTATCTGAGTGGATGTTTCCATTGTTGGAAGTTTTTATGAATGAATGTTTCCATCAATGATTACATTCTGGGAATTATGCTATGAAGCTTGCTAGGGTTTGAAGGATTGTCTACAGAATGAAGCATGCAGGTGAAGTCATAATTAATCTATGTATGAATATATTATATTGGTGATAACTTATTGAGTTGTTTCTCAATTGATAATAATGATGTCTTAATTCAGCAGGTTGGTTCATATGATTTAGGGAGTGGGTGCTTCCTTCTAGTTGGAGATGGTAAAGCCCAGGGGTTGGTGCCTCTTTCCAATCGGTGCTGGTAAATTAGGGAGTTAGAGCTTCCTCCAGGTTGGTGCCTCCTTCCATTTGGTGTTGGAGAATATTGGAATTTGGTGCTTCCTATGAATGTAATCTTAACATGAAATAAGAAAAGCATTCTTTGGTTTTCTCCTGTTTGTCTTTCCACGGAAAAATCATTATGTTATGTGTATGGTGATGTTGGCCCTTGGTCATGTATTAAGGAAGAAATAAAAGATTAAAGAAAAATAAAGAAAAATTATGAAGTGCACGGAAGGCACACAAACCGAGGAAGGGTCAAAGTGGTTAAAGAAGCATAAAAGAAGGAACAAAGTAAGGGAAATAAAGTCATTGAAAGAAAAGATCAAGGAATACAAAGTGACAAAGAGGATAGATCGTGGACGAGTCAGCAAGTGGAAGAAGACATTAATGGGTGCTTTGGACCACCTCATGGTGAAGAAGGAAGAACAGGTTGGCAAAGTCCTTAAAATGCGGGTTATGGGGACCTCGGGTTTTGGCACCTGGACTTCGGTCTAGGGTTTCTAAGAGACATGGAATGATAAATATAGGTATAGAAGACTTGAGAGGGTTGTTGATAGAGATAGTGAGATGTAAATGTGTTGTGTCTAAGAGAATTCTTGTATTCTGGATCTTCAGCTGGGTGTGAAGATAAACTCTACATATGGGTGTGCAGGGTTGGAGATAAAGAGGAGAGATAGAGAAGGATCTGCAGCTGAGTGTGCAAATAGAACTGTGTATTATCATCTACCATATCAATAAACACAGTTTTGTGGACATAGCCCTAGAGAGAGGGTGAACTACATAAATCTTGTTGTCCTATGTGGTTGATGCTGTGTTATTTTCTATTTGTTATACTGTTATTGCATTGTTGTATTGAAGATAAGAGATATAACTAACTTAGCAAAGTAATCATAATAATGTTAAGAATCTCTAGGTTATATTGTGTTGTTATTCTGGAATCATCTTGCACTTCCTATGGTTGTAGACACATGTGTCCTGCAACCCCCCTATTGCTACTTCAGGTGAGACTTCATCTTCTTCGCAGGTGTTGACAAAAGGGCCAATAGTTAGGGTTTGTTGGTGAGCTATTAGAGTTGAACCCTGGGTTTTCCCCTATGCCAACATGTGTTTTTGTGATGATGAATGGGATTTTTAATGATTAATGTTTACATTATGTGATAAATGTTAAAAATGATAAAAATTTCTCAATACTAATTCACCCCCCACGTCCTCTCCTATCAGTATTGGTGAATATTCTAACATTCGAAATCACCTCCAACTAGATAGGTCTAAAGTGTAGGTTACTCTCTTATTGCATCATACTCCCTACTTTAGAAGGTTAAACGAGCCTGGCATGAATGATTATGATAAGGCTAGATGGAGGGGAGGATGTGGAATTTTTAATCTATCATCGGATAGAAAAGGAGACCAACCCCATAGACTATAAACTAAGGACTGATTATTATGTTGCACATCTTGCTATAGAGGAATACATAGGTTACAAGGGGAAATTGTTCCCTATTTACCTAGGGTGAATGATACTCCAAATTCCTTGGTAGAAAAAGAAGAAGCACCAATAGCAAGGGAAGTAAAAACAAATTCCCAAACACTAAGGTGAGAAGTATATGTACAAAAAACAACAAGAACAAAGTAATTGACTGCCACAGTACCAAAGAAAAAAGCATCAGTTGAAACGGTACTAACGATTAAGTTGGAAACTATTGAAACTGAAATAGAATCAAAAGTGGAAACAAAGGTTGAAGTGAGAGGATGAACATAAATATAACAAAAAAAAAAATAGTAGCAACAACATTTACATCATAATCAAAGAAGAAGTTTAACAAAGCAATGGTTAGCAGCCAAATCATTTTCATTCACTTTTTTGTACTTTTTCCTTATTTTTCATGAGGTTTTGCAAACATTTAAGTCTGGGGGTATGATGGGATCCTAATTATCCCATATTTATCCATCTTGTATAACTAATTACCCTTAGAACATTGATGTTTTGTCCATTATTCAACCTAGTAATTGTTAAATTGGCCAATTTCATAGGCCACAACATCGTGCTAATTAATATTCTAACAATAGTTTACTTTTGTTGCATTTTATGAGTTGATGGTCTGAAAATAGAAGGATGACTTGTTATGTTATGAAATCACCCTCTACTTCATTAAAATAAACTTTACAGGACCTTGCTTCATGTGTTAAAATATGCAAGATAGTTTATATGCCAAATTTATGTATCTTCTTGTAAATGCTTATGTGTGAGGATATGTTCTTTTAAATGGTTAAATATGTACTTTCAATAAATACACAGCAACATAACTTGTAGAAAAGTAACCATCAAACTCACAACAAGAATAACATGATAAAGGATTTCACCCCCCTCCGGGCTACATCTCCTTGAGCCTCCATTAATGGACTTGGCTCTCTGGGATTAATTTGTCAAAAGTTCTTTTACAAGATGCTGATCAACTCCAATGGAAATTCTGACTGTAACATTGAGATCAGAACACAATAAACCCCCAAAAATGACTAATAAAACTCTGAAAACGGATCATGGCTCATCCAGGCATGACCTCTTCTACATGTGGCCATAAGCTTCCCTGAGCTTCTCTTTGGAAAAAACACCTGTAAAAGTCCTCAAAAGCCTCTAAAACCTGTCCCAATATGTTCATATAATAACAATTAGCCAAAAATGACTATTCAGTCATAGAAAATAAACTTGGACTCACCAAAACATGACCTCAATCAATGAGGGCTTCAAGCTCCCTGAGGCTTGCTGAAACTTCAATGGCTAAAAACCTGCAAAATAAGTCTTCAAATGGCCTTGATAACAATGCCAATGGATTCAGGACATCCAAAAACCCCTAGTTGGGCTTTTATGGCACCTCAATCGGCCAAAAAATGAGAAAGATAGGCCTCCTGCCATCCTCTTCCTTCAAGCTTGCTGGCTTTGGTTCGCCAAAATGCACCTCTGTGTGCTTGAACCCAGAACACGTTCCAAAACGCGTGTTTAAACCCAGCACACGTGCACAATCGAAAAATGGTCCAAACTGTAGGATGGTTAGGGCGCGTCCAACCCCTAACCGCCAAACTCGTGGGTACATGGGTAAGCACCCGAAACCATGGGCTAATCGTTTGTTACAAACCGAATTAAAACCCCGCGCCAAAGTTAAGGTCATATGGTAATACATACGACCGCGGGCTCCGTTACACAAATGAATAACAAAGTAACAAGTGGCGGTAGTTTTTGGTTACACAACTGTTTAAACCATATATGAAAATGCGTGCACACACCATAATATATAGTTGTGGGTCATATATGAAACAACGCAATACAACCGTGGGTCGGGGCTAAGCCCCAACCCGACCCCCCGACATAATAAACAATAATTCAATTCAAATAATAATAAACCCATATATGTAATAAGAACCAACGCACGGCGCGCCGATTGGGCGGCCATTGCCAAAATGCTCGGCTATGGTGGAGGTCCGGGGTTCGAGTCTGGTAGACTCCATAAAATTTTGAACCAATAACCAATTGCCAATTATGGGGTGCCACGTGGAAGCCCATGATTGGGCCACGTGGAACCTCATAATTTACAAAAGACCATGCCACGTGTCACCAACAGATTCACCCAAAATCTGCTAATAAATAAATTCCATGTCACCTGCCAATTCAACTCTACCACATCATCTTACGGACATGCCACGCAAGCAACCGTATGGACTGTACAGTCAACATCCATTTTTTTACCTATTTGGCGATTCAAACAAATCACAATATCTCTCGCTTCCGACATCCGTTTGAGACGAAATGAATTGTGTTGGGTTCGTGATGACAAGGGCTACGCTCTCGTTCGTTTTGAGGAAATTCCAAGAACATTGATTTTTGAGCTAAAATTTGACCCCTGGTCCAGATTTTGATCACACATTCCCACTGAAAGGATTTTGGACTCAGAATAGCTTATGATTATTAGTCTGAGCTTCAATACTCTTCTTCTTTCAAGTTATATCAACTGATTCTACTTGAAAAGTCTTTTGATAATCACCTGGATACTTTGACATGCCTTGCACTGCAACTGACTATGTCCCTCAACCATTGTTCTTTGGCTGTTGTTGACCCATTGTTCTCTTTGTTCTTGGAATACTGCCAAACTTCCCACTGAGAATCAAGTCCCTCTTTCGAACTCTTTAACGTCAACAAAATCAGCTCTCCAATGGCTGCAAAAACTTTCCTGCGACATCTTGTCACAAGCCAAGAAAACCATCAATCTTGAAAACAAAGACTGAAAATGATGCCAACAAAATCTTTTGTTCTTCAAACAAATGGTTGCATCCTATACTTCATCAAAGCACATGGTTTTTTCCTGCATCTTTGTGTACTCAAAATCAACTTACAAGCCAACAAACACCATCGACTAAACATAAGTCGAAAAACATGATCGACACAACATAGTCGTCAGACAATCATCAACACCAGTTGAGACTCATTTGAAACATCAACCTTCCCAAAATGACAAGTCAACATACATGATACACAATCGTGTTACAGTCATGAATCACTCATGATGAACCATCACCAGGTTCATTGCTTACACATACACAAAAACAAATGCATGTGCATGACTCTTCAACTCTCCTTCCAGTACAAACATAAGTACATAAACCCAAAAACATGTGGGTACATAAGAGATGAACATAAAAAATATACATGGATGTAACAAGTGAACATCATATCCATCTTTTACATCCTCCTGGTGAAGTTGTGCAACAACAAGAATGCCTTCCAACGAATTGCATTCACATGCAAACTTGCATCATACAAGTTATGATAAATTGTTGCAACTTGTCATACTCTCAACATAAATGCATACATAAGGCTGAAATATGCATCTACAACAGAAAATGAAAGCCTTACTTTCTCAAGAAATCCAACCATTTCTTACCAAGCCAACTCAATGGTGACTTTTTCTGCTGAAAATCGTCCTCTTGTGAATCATCTTGACTCACATCGATGATGGCATCTCCTCTTCCATTCTTGCCAATCTCTTTATCCATCTGCTTCTTATGTTGTGGATGAGTGGTTGGATGCAATGTCCAACATTGGTCAATGAAATGACCCCTCTTCTGACAATGAGTGCAAATCTTTTGCATCCTCTTTTCACGTTTTCTTTGCTTGTAAAGTTTCCTGGAAGCGGTTAATCTTTTCCAACATTTTGAAACATGATGGTTATATAAACCACAATATGTACATGTATTCTTTCTTCCATTTTTACATACAAATTTATCATGCTTAACATAATCAAAAGCAACTGAATGATAAGCATAATTATACCTTGAACATTCACCTTTATCGCCTCTTTGAGGAGGTGAATTTGAAGAGTTACAAGCTTTCCTTTGAAGACCAACAAATCTGTTCTTGTCCTCATCGTTGTCACAACTTTTTCGTTTCATACATTTGCATTCATCTTGAACACAAGCCTTGCATGCTGGAGGGATTGAACTTTCAACAAAAGTTCTTGAACTTTCACCTTTAAAGTCTTCTTGAGGAGGTGAACTCGAAACAAAATTTGTTCTTGGAACTTTTTCCCTTGTCTCCTCGACTTTGGAATTTGATCCATCTCTTCGTTCATATCCAAGACCACAATACTTGGGTCTCTCTTCAATAACAATAGGCTCAACAATTCCTTGTGCATGCTTGCCTAACCCTTTACCTTCATAGCCCATTTTTAACAATAACTTGGACCCTATTCCTCTTGTGTGATTTTCAAAAACACCAAAACATTCATCTTGAGAGGAATTTAAAGATAAACTAAAATTGCATACCTTATGTTCATGCATGTACTTAGTAAGGGTTTCCTTTGCCTCATGGAGTTGATTCTCCATCTCATGCAACTTTTCAAGAAGCTGGTCTTTCTCCTTCTTCATGGCCATCAACTGCTCTTCAAGGGAAATGCTCTCATTTCTGTCTTCACACATCTCTTTCATCAAATCTCTCATGGTTAGAATCTCCTTCAACATCTCTTTTTCAAAGAACTTGGATTTTGAAGATGTATGAGAACTACCAATGTTTGAATCTTCCTCCATCCATGCAAGATATCAAACTTCAACACAAAAATTGCACAATACCAACAGCTAAATCTCAAGCTATCAATGGCAAATAAATGAGAAAAACAAACTATGCTCTGATACCACCTGATCTGAAAATATAAGGCTGACTTGTTATGCTATGCAAGCACCCTCTACTTCATTAAAATAAACTTTACAGGACCTTGCTTCATGTGTTAAAATATGCAAGATAGTTTATATGCCAAATTTATGTATCTTCTTGTAAATTCTTATGTGTGAGGATATGTTCTTTTAAATGGTTAAATATATACTTTCAATAAATACACAACAACATAACTTGCAGCAAAATAACCATCAAACTCACAACAAGAACAACATGATAAAGGAGTTCACCCCCCTCCGGGCTACATCTCCTTGAGCCTCCATTAATGGACTTGGCTCTCTGGGATTAATTTGTCAAAAGTTCTTTTACAAGCTGCTGCTCAACTCCAATGGAAATTATGACTATACCATTGATATCAGAACACATAAAAACCCCAAAAATGACTAATAAAACTCTGAAAACGGATCATGGCTCATCTAGGCATGACCTCTTC
This sequence comes from Picea engelmannii, assembly GCA_009831015.1. NCBI lineage: Eukaryota > Viridiplantae > Streptophyta > Pinopsida > Pinales > Pinaceae > Picea > Picea engelmannii. The sequence continues at coordinate 44,333 of ML781456.1, read as the reverse complement.
TACATGTGGCCATAAGCTTCCCTGAGCTTCTCTTTGGAAAAAACACCTGTAAAAGTCCTCAAAAGCCTCTGAAACCTGTCCCAATGTGTTCAGAGCATAACAATTAGCCAAAAATGACTATTCAGTCACAGAAAATAAACTTGGACTCACCAAAACATGACCTCAATCAATGAGGGCTTCAAGCTCCCTGGAGCTTGCTGAAACTTCAATGGCTAAAAACCTGCAAAATAAGTCTTCAAATGGCCTTGATAATAGTTCCAATGGATTCAGGATGTCCAGAAACCCCTAGCTGGGCTTTTACGGCACCTCAATCGGCCAAAAAATGAGAAAGATAGGCCTCCTGCCATCCTCTTCCTTAAAGCTTGCTGGCTCTGGTTCGCCAAAATGCACCTTTGTGTGCTTGAACCCAGAACACGCTCCAAAACGCGTGTTTAAACCCAACACATGCGCACAACTGAAAAATGGTCCAAACTGTAGGACAATTAGGGCACGCCCAGCCCCTAACCACCAAAATCGTGGGTACATGGGTAAGCACCCGAAACCATGGGCTAATCGTTTGTTACAAACCGAATTTAAACCCCACGCCAAAGTTAAGGTCATATGGTAATACATATGACCACGGGCTCCGTTACACAAATGGATAACAAAGTAACAAGTGGTGGTAGTTTTTGGTTACACAATTGTTTAAACCATATATGAAAATGCGCGCACACACCATAATATATAGTTGTGGGTCATATATGAAGCAACGCAATACAACCGTGGGTCGGGGCTAAGCCCTAGCCCGACCCCCGCCATAATAAACAATAATTCAATTCAAATAATAATAAACCCACATATGTAATAAGAACCAACGCACGACATACCGGTTGGGTGGCCATTGCCAAAACGCTCGGCTATGGTGGAGGTCCGGGGTTCGAGTCCGGTAGACTCCATAAAATTTTGAACCAATAACCAATTGCCAATAACGGGGTGCCACATGGCAGCCCATGACTGGTCCACGTGGCACCTCATAATTTTCCAAAGACCATGCCACGTGTCACCAACAGATTCACCCAAAATCTACCAATAAATGAATGCCACGTCACCTGCCAATTCAACTCTACCACGTCATCGTACGGACATGCCACGCAAGCATCCGTACGGACTATACATCAGCATCCATTTTTTTACCTGTTTGGCGATTCGAACAGATCGCAATATCTCTCGCTCCCGACGTCCGTTTGAGATGAAATGAATTGCGTTGGGTTCATGATGACAAGGGATATGCTCTCGTTCGTTTTGAGGCAATTCTGAGAACGTTGATTTTTGAGCTAAAATTTGACCCCTGGTCCAGATTTTGATGAGTTGACATGAGAAAATGCTTGAATTTTCCTATGGTTAATGAATATGTGTTTTTGGTATGCTTTTTGCTGATTCATTTTCTATATATTTAACCCCTATGGCTATGGAAAGATTACCTTGTTTTTTTTTCATCTTTGATCCTACCTTTGACATCTATCCTAGCTACAACCAAGAGAAGGAAAAAGTTGACATGTGCACATTAATGAAATGGCGCAGGAAATGCTTCACTAGAAAACAATTAGGGCATCAAACAATTATCCCTAGTAACCTAAGAGAAGTAGTAGTCAAAGTTGTAGTGATGTGATCCCCAATGCTCCAGTCTGAGGAGTAATGGGGATGATTGTGCACTCCACTACAACCCATTGAAAGAGGCAGACCAATGAAGAGACTCACAACATGAGTTCTCTAATAGTTCTCTCAGCACAATTCAAAACGGAGGAAGATGAATTTGCACTCCACAACAACCACTTAATGTAGTAGATCAATATAAATCATGGTGCAAAGTATTATCCAAGTATATATTTTCTCTTACACCAAAACTATATCATGTACCCCAAGATCCCATTCCCTAACAAACCACCTTAACTGATGAAGGAGCAATTAACAATTTTGGAGGTAAGACTATTAGTTTATAACCCACATTTCCTCAAAAACTATCCAAGTCTCTCTTAATATAAATATGTTCATATGTAGCTATAATAGTGATCAAGGTCGATCTCGGTGGCCATCCACCTTCTCCAGTGAATCAATGTTTTTGAGCCTTTGGCTTTGATAAACCATGATATTTACCATTTTGATGGGGAATGTAATGTAATTCCATCTCCATTTGTAATGTAATGTAATTCCTACAACATTAATGCATCAGATCCGATTAGAAATCCAAAGTTAAGCATGATTGGGATAGAGTAGTACAAGGATGGAGTGATCTCTTGAGAAGTCCTAGTGTTTTACATGCCTATGGAATTTTGAAAACTTATACAAATTTATCCCATATGTATCATGGGAATTATTCTCCTCTCACTCTCTCATATATAATCGAGGTGAAGGAGGTCGTTTGAGCATGTAATGGAGTATGATGTAATGCTTATTTTCTAATGAGTGTAGTCAACATCTCTTTCTCTTCAAAGATAAGATACCAACATTCTAGTGAGTTTTTGTTCTACAATGTTTTTCTATTTTATTCATTAATAGAAGTTGAGTGTCACTGTATTTCTGTGTTCTCTACTATATTTTTGTTTGTTTCTTATTTATTTCTCAACATAATCTAGATCATCGGTATCATAGTAGTCTAATCCTTTTCATTTTTCAAAGCATGTCCTCTATGAGGTCAAGGTATAGAGAGTTGGGTCTTGAGCTAGTTTCACTTGAGGAAAACTGCTCTCGCTAGCCCAAGCGACCTCCCATGGTGGAAGAAAAGTGAGGTGATAGAGAAGGAGATCCTTTCAATATGTTTATCAAGGAATCCATTGTGAGAAAGAGGAAAAATATGATGAACAAAATCGCTCAGATCCTTCGACGACTACTGATGGTGGCTGAGGCATCCTCGACAAGAAGCCATTTCATAGGCATGAAACCCTTCAAGGTAACACTCAATTTTAATATCCCCTTATTTGAAGGCTAGATAGATGTAACTGCTATAGAAAAATGCTTGAATTTGCTAGAAGTTTATTACTTTTTCCAAAACAATATATAGAGTGAAAAGAACACATTCGCGCTCCTTAAATCCCATGCCCATGTTGGATCTTGGTGGGAAGGTTACTGGGAAAGGTACACTGCGTGTGAATCTACACCATTTAGGAGAGAGCCCACTTGGGTGGCCTTTGTATATGACCTTAAGGAGGAGTTCTTCCCTATCGGAAACTACAATGACCAGTACATGTGATGGATGAATCTACATCAGAAAAGAGACTAGACAATATCATAATACACTAACATATTTCATACCTTGCAATCAAATATGGGTATCAAATACTTCGAGCATAATTGCTTTTTGAAGTACCGTAGTGGTATCGATAGGTACATTAAACAAAGATAGATTTCTTGGACAGGTTCTCACTAGGAGCTTCTTATCAATATGCAGTCAAAATTGATCATAAATTCAAGCAATGGAGTAAGCAGGAGTTTAAGTTTACAAATACGCCACAAAAAATCATGGAAAATGAAACCCTAACTCACAAAAAAAAGGACAATTCAATGATATTCAATAGCAAGAAAATCAATCCAATTAATTGGCTAAGACGGGTGGTGGGAAGTCTAAGAAAGACACTAAAAATTGGTGTGAGTTCCACAAAATCACTTGGCACAATACCGATTAATGTCGCTCAAAACAATCATTGGTGGTCAAGCACAAAGAAAAATAATAATAACCTAACTTGAACTCTGATTCAGAGCACAATAAAGGGAAACAGATCATTGATGTTGAACCCAATGCTACCATAGCATCCATAAAAATACAACTAGAAGAACTAGAGGAGCCTTAGGAGGGGGAGTGCCTCTTCCACTCATAGATGTGGGTAAAGGAAACCCCATTTCACTTCATTGTTGACAACAGGAGTTAGAAGAACCTGTTATCATCCAAGGTTGTCAAGAGATTGAAGCTGCCAATGATGCCACACCCCCAACCATACATCATCATATGGTTGAGTCGGGGATGAGACATCTACATCAACCAACATTGTTTATTTTCCTATAGCATCAAGCCCTTCAAGGATGAGGTGTTGTGTGATGTTTCCCCACTTGAAGTTTGTGATGTTCTTTTAGGAAAACCATATATTTGGAAAAATTACACTATCTATGAATCTCAACCCAACAATGTCATTGTTACTATAGGAGGTCAACTCTATAGAGTAATAGAGGTAGCTCCAACTACTTCCACTTCAATTATCTCAGAAAAATAGTTCCACAAAGTAATCTCTTAGAAAGAAAAAAAATTCCCTCTTCATGATCCAGTCAAAAGGTGAGGAGAAGGTCATTGCGACCACTAGAGCCTCAACCCAATACCTTTATATCAATAAGAAGCAGGCCCGAAATATTTTATATGAGCATGAATATATTTCTTCTTTGCCTATGGGGGTGCCTACACACGATCATGTCCTGCATTCCATTGACTTGGTGCCTAATTCTCCCTTACCCAATGGTCCAATCTATAGACGTTCCCTTCTAGAGAATGCGAATCCTCCATATGTTCAACATAACTCTATTGGCCACGACCCTTTTCAAGTGTGCTTATGGTTTCAACCACTAGCCCCCATTGATATAACTCTTCTTGATGCATATTCAATCACAAAGTCCTCCCGCACTTAGACCAAGGAAGATCATGGATCCAGATTTGTTGAATGGATCCATCACCTTGACCAATACTTGCATGACATCCTTCCATAGGCCAAGTACAATTAAGTGATCTAGGAGGATCTGAGAATTCTCACATATGTCCAGAAAGATCTAAAACATCCACTGAGGTCCAGAATGGTTCAATAATGCTCAAAATTTGACCATCCCAAATTCTCTCTAAAATTTCATCAATGCGAATATATCTTCATCATATTTCCAACGGTGCAAATGACACCTCAAACGGTTTTGTAATCAAAAGTTATAAGCGATCAAAGTTCCAGTAAACCAAGTTGAAGGTCAAAATACATGGACAAAAGAGGTGACACATGTCACCAATGCACATGTGGCACATGGTTATTGGAAGATGAATGGGTAGATCATATCTCCAAGTGGTTTAATAATAGGTTGAAAAGTGGCACACAAGTGGTCCACTCCTATAATGACAAGTGGTGAGGATGAGCTAATGAGAGGCTGCATGCGGCAACCCCTCATTGGCCTATATTAGCTAGAGTTGTGTAAAAATTATGGAGTCGACAAGGGTCGAACCTGAAACCTCCATAACCTCCAAAATATTTATAAAATTATCCACTGTCATCATGCCCTCACAATGTTACTTAACATTACATATTACCAAAAGTTTTTAAGTTTGTATAAAGTTCAAATTGACGACCAAAGGACCAAGGGACTAAGCCCTCGACCCTTGGCCCTTGGTCTTGATGCATACCATATAACCCACACTTATTTATAGAAGGGATTAATGGAAATGATAATGGATGAAACTATACATATGTTCCAACAAAATGAGACGGTCGATGGGGCTCGAACCCCCGACTTACCACATATAACCCAAACTACTTAACCAATTCCACTATACATGAAACTTGGTTATGGAACCCGATAAAAATATATTTGATGCATTCTTAGAAAATAGTACAATATGTTAGGTCCCACACCTATTTAATGGGTGTGTGACCCAAGGATTGTACAATGAATTAATGTAGAGTGGCATTGTAATTTGTGCCCGAGGATACACACATTTTGAGGCTACACCGCAAAGCATGCCAAATGCTACCTTGACAGAATTTCGAGAATTTTATATCAATTTTGCATGATTTTTTTCCAGGAATCCAATGGTGCACTTCATTTATGAATTTTAGAAACATGTAAAAATTTCATTGTAAAATGAAAGCATTTGAGCATTAATAAAAAAAGTCTCTATTGGAAGCGGACCTAGAGAGGTATCCCAAATTGGGTGAACTCCGCTTTTTTCAACTTGTGTATGTGATTATATTATTGTTGTTCATTTCAAGCTCAATTATTTTTCAAGTCATTTATCATTAAAGTGGATTTGGTTAGATATGTTCTTTACATGTAATTTGCAAAACAATCAAGCAATCATTTTATTTCGAAGATCAAGTAGATGTTTATGTGTATTTTAATTTATCGACATCTAAGGATTTTTTGGATCAAGTAGGTATCAGAGTTGGTTTGACAAGTATTTTACAAGTGAATGATTACAAGAGCCAAACTCAAAATTGGTAAAAGGAAACTTGCAAGTTATAAGTCCGAAATTGGAAAGAGATTTCAACGACATAAGATGGATTTGGAAAAAGGAGAAGAAGAAGATCAACCTGTGAGTCATAAAGAGATCAGAGCAATGCTTCAATCACTAAAATAAACAATAGATGTGTTATAACAAAGAATTTAAAATACTGCAAGAAGATAATCTTTGGTAAAAGGAGAAGGAGGTGAAGGTGGTGGACCTTCAGAGAACCCTTCCCCTTCCTCCTCCTCATCATCATCTTCTTCTTAAGAAAGTAAACATTACAAAAATTACTAAAATTGGATGTTACGTTCGATTTTCCGACCTATGATGGAGAGTTGAATGAAAATAAATTCGACAATTGGATCAAGAAGATAGATGTATATTGCAGGGTTCAAAGGATGATGGATGAGGCTACAAACATACAATTAGTTGCTCTTCGACTAAGTGGCACTACCTTAATATGGTGGGAGAGTAAGATCCAAGTTATCTTGTTCAAAAAGGTAAAGTAATCTCTTCCTAGGATAAATTTACTAAGTCTATAAGGAAACAATTCTATCCACTGGCACATATGCAAACAACAATGATTGAATGTCAACATCTGAGATAGGGTAAAGGCCAAAATATTCAGGAATATACACAGGAATTCAAAAAGAAATAATTATCATTAGGAATTTTGTTGTATACTCATGAAACTATTTTGAAGTATATTGGTGGCATGCATTCATATGTTCATCACACTATTATAATGTTTATCCCTACTAAAATTGACAAGGTGTCAATACAAGATACACATCTAGAGGCCAGTAAGGGTAAGTGTGTGAGCGAAGATAAGAATCCATTCAAGTTTGAGAAGAAACTGAAAGGTAAATGGAAGAGTAAGAAATCAGCCACAATGAATCAATTTGAGGGAAAACCTACATGTTACCATTGTCATAGAAATGGACATCAGGAATCACAGTGTTGGAAGTTGCATCCATAATTACGATCGAAGAAATTCAAGGATAAAGGGAAGAAAAAGATTGTTGCATGAACTCATAAGGATCTAGGGTCAGATTCCAAAGATGAATCTAAGATCACGGCCATAGGAAGAAAAGATATATCAGCTATCAAATCAAATTCTTCATTTCAATATGCCAAGATGGAAAGTAATATTTTTTTTTTAAGAGGTTTCATATATTAAGTACCTGCTAGAGGCAAAAGAGAGGTTCCAAATACATAGATTATCCTGCTGTGATGACTGGGCTACCCCAACAGAGGGGAAACCAGCCCAGTCAACAGCCTAGTCAGCAAATGCATAATTGTATACTAAAAAGAGATATGCCTGCAACAACATAGATAATCATAAAAAAAAGAGAACCTGACACGTCATCAGACTAGACACCGGACGCGTAACCCGTCCAGGTGGCAATGAGGTCCCCTGGTCAAGGTTCCTCTTTGACAACTGTCGTCCCGTCTCCCCACTGCTTCTCGTCCTGCTTCGTGGTCGCGACATCTGGGTCGTTCTTCACACTATCCTCCACTTCCCTGGTCGCATTCCCACTTCGCTCCGGTCTCGACGCTGCTGCACATTGCTTTGCCATATCCTCGCCTGGAGTAGCTGCCCATTGCATTGTGGTATCCTCAGTTGTTCTCTCGCTCCCTATGTCATTTCCTTCTTTGGCTTCTACCGTGGAATGTTGCCTGGGGGTTGCTCCTTCTGGGGGTGAAAGAATCGATTCGTACAGGGAGGTTAGAAGCTGTATAAAAAGCACCACCTTGTCATTGGTGAGTTGCATCCTGAAATGCAAGTCATCCACCCCCTGGTGGAGTTCAAAGACAAGGCCATAGAGCATGGCCACTTTGTCTTTCAGCTGCTCGTTGTTTGTGNGGGGGGGGGGGGGGGGGCAGAGTGCCCAGTCTTCCTCGGAGGAGGAGGTTGGTCTGCCCCTATGTCTCTAGGGAAAGTCAGGCTCAGAGGGTGGACTGGTGAAATCACAGCGGGGAGGAAGCGCAAGGAAGAGCTGGGTAGCCACGGAACCAATTCCAAGCAATTGAAATTCATGGTTGGTGGGTTGAGAGAAGAAGAGTTATGAGGCTCGGGCTGGGGATGGATGGAAGAATCAGTGGGTGGCAAAGCACGCGAGGAGGTGGAGGGTCGACGCGGTCTCCAGGGAGAGCCCCACCGTGACCTCCCTCTTAAACATTTTTTGTGCTTAGGCATGAGTTGCACAGGAATGTGGTCGTCGGGCTGTGTGAGAAGAGGAACCGTCAAGGGCCAGTGAGCACAGTCAGAGGATGGACATGGCTGCAAAGGGAGAATCCCAACGAACCACCAATAGAGATAATGAACAGAGTCGAGTGGGAGCGCCATAATACAATACAAAGGCCGAGGGTGAGCATTAACAACGCTTCCCATCGCAATAAGGGTGCTTTAATGCTGCGGGAGGGTGGCATACGGCAGAACGAGCCCGTCACATGGCTCTGTGCCCCATTGGCATATGCCCCCCTCTGTCATACTCCACGTGTTCCCTGCTAACACCCCATCCGGGGGAGCATCTGTCGCCCTAGCTTGGCGAATGAATTGCTGAAGAATTGGGTGATCAGATTCTGAGGCTGAGTTACAGAGGAGTTCTGAGTTGCTCCAGTTGATGCCTATATTTGTCAGGCCGTCTGCCACTTGATTCGCTTTCCTTCTGACGTGGGTTGGGATGATGGTCAGCCCTAGACGTAGAGAGTCAGTGATGATCTGCAATACATGTAATAGTCTCCAGTTGGGTGATATTTTATCTGGGTTGGCTCCATTTATTATTTTCTACAGTAAGTTGATAATGATTAAGGAGTCTCCCTCAGCGACTATCTTAGTGAAGTTGCTTTCAATGGCTACTTGGAGTCCCCTGGTGAGACCCCTCAGTTCTGCTGCATTCTTCGTTGAGTGGCCTATGGGGCCTACACTGACGAGGAGGATGTGCCCGTGGGTGTCACGGAGGACAATTCCATAGCCTGCAGGTCCGGGATTGCCCTTAGAGGCCCCATCAAAGTTAAGCTTGATAAAACCTTCTGGGGGAGGAGACCAGAAGGAAGGGTTGCTGGGGGGAGGGGGAGGGTGAGGAGAAGGCCAAGCCTAAAGGGGAAAGGGTGGGGTCCAGAACCGGATGATGGGTATTTCTTCTGGGTTGTTGTTCTCGATATCATCGGGTCGTGGCTGAAGAGGGAGAGTCTCCAGGATGTTACGATAGCACTGATTCCAGCAGTGTTTCCACGGGAGGGCCAGGCCTTTGAAAGTTCTTCTATTCCTTTCTTTCTAGGTTTTCCATAAAATAACGCCTGGTAGGAGTTGCCAAACATGATTGAGGAGGGGAGAGCGGAAATATTGGTCCCTCCAGTTTGTAATGGTTCCCAGGATGCTATCTCTGCTGCGGTCTGAGGTGCTCATAATAATTGTTGCTTGATCCCAGATTTGAGCGGTATAATGGAAGGAATTGAGAAGATGGTTCATTGTTTCCTCTGCCTCTCCACAGAGTAGGCATATAGATTTACCAACGAATCCCCTTTTCGAAAGGTTATCCCAAGTTAGGATGCTGGAGTGAATGACAAGCCAGAGGAAGAGGGTGATTTTTGGCCAGTGCTTAAGATTCAATATCTTGCACCACACTTTCGCATTAGGGTGAGGGTTTGCAGGCGCTTTGAGCTGATAAGCTTCCCCAGTGCTGAAGGTTCCCCTTGGTCTATATCCCCACCTTAGGATGTCCTCTCCTGTTCTTTTGGGGATTTTTTGTTTCATCATCTCTTCGTGCCAGGGTTCTAGATCCACGCCAGCCTCCAATGCGATGTTTTCCCTGTCCAGGTGCCATCGGTGCCACGTGTTTTCCTGGGGTCTGTCCTGCCAATAGTCAGCTACTTTTGTCAGGCCTTCCCGAGTGGTTTGAGTGAAGATTTCCTGGGCCCATTCCTCCTTACTCAGAACCGGCCATTGTTTCCAGGAATCTTTCCAGAAGAGGGTCGTTTTTCCATTCCTGATTTCCCAGAAGGCATGCGCGGATACCAGTTGTTGATTCTGCCTCGCTGCTGTCCATATTAAGGAGCTCGGGATATCCTCATTCCAACGGATGAGGTTCTTTTCTGCCCCATTTGGAGCGTATTTCTTCCTCCAGAGTCGGGCCCAAAGGTCCTTGGGGATTTTTAGCCAACGCCACCAGATTTTGGCGCTTAGCACCTTATTCATGATGAAGGGGTCTCTCAAACCCAAGACGCCTTGCTCCTTGGGTCGACAAAGTTTGTCCCAGCTGACCAAAGCTATTTTCTTTCCTGTGTTGAGGCCTTTCCAGATGAAGTTCCTTTGCAGGCATTTGATAGTGGTAAGGACAAAATTTGGGGCAGCCAGAGAAGAGAAGGAATAGATCGGGAGAGCCTGGAGGATGACTTGGAGCAGAATGAGGCGGCTGGGTAGGTTTAGAGCTCGAAAGGTCCAAGAGGTCAGTCTTTTGGTGAAGGAGGATAAGAGGTGCTCCCAAGAAGAGTTCCGGAGCGCATTGTCGATCAGGGAGAATGCCGAGGTATTTAGACGGAAGGGAGCTTTGGTTGAAACCAAGGAGGCTAGAGATATGGTGCTGGACCGGCATGGGAGTGTTAAAGAAGAATATTTGGGACTTATCCTTGTTGCAGTCTAGCCCCGAGGCGTCCGACAAGGTTTGAAGGAGATCCAAAATGGAGTTGGCCTCCCGGACGGTGGGGCTACCCATCAGGAGGGTGTCGTCAACAAACTGGCTATGCGAGATAGGAGGGGAAATGCCATGCAGAGGAAGACCTGTTAAAAGTTTGCTTTCAATAGCTGCGTGGATGGATCTACTAAGGCCTTCGGCCATTATAATGAAAAGAAACGGAGAGAGGGGATCTCCTTGCCTGATCCCTCTGGAAGGGGAGAAGGGCCTTGATGGGACACCGTTAACAAGAAGAGAGAAAAAGGCTAAAGAAGTTAGATTCATAATCCAGGTTACCCAGCATTGATCAAATCCAAATGCTAGAAGCATTGCTTGCATATAATCCCAGCTAATCTTGTCAAAAGATTTAGAGAGGTCTAATTTAAGAAGCATACCTGGGGTCTTGGTTTTCTGCAGAGAATGGATCACCTCTTGGGCTAGGATAACACTGTCTAAGATTTGTCTGCCCTCAACATAGCCTGATTGCTTTGGGGATATTATTGTAGGTAAGATGGGCTTGAGTCTCCTTGCTATTACTTTTGTCAGAAGCTTGTAAATGAAATTACATAACGCTATCGGCCTGAACTACTTGGGGTGGTTTGCCTGCCCCTCTTTGGGAATTAAGGTTAGGAATGTGGCATTCAGAGCCTGGAGGATCTGACCAGAGGCTCGAGAGTACTCTATAATTTCCCAAACTTCTGTTTTGATCAGCGGCCAGCAGTGGTGGAAGAAGTCACTTGTGAAACCATCTGGGCCTAGTGCCTTATCCTTAGGGGTCTCCTCAAGTGCTTGGTCTACTTCCTCGATTGTTATTGGTCAGAGAAGGCTTGCGTTTTTCTCCGGGGTGACAAGGGAGGGCACATGCTGGGTGACTTTGTTGATTGCTTCCTGTCTATCTGCCCGGGGTTCCATGAGGAGGTTTTGAAAGTGACTTATCAGGGTATTTTCCATATCCTCATGGGAGTGTACCACGTCCCCGTTGTTTGAGATGAGATGTGTGATCTTGTTGGTGTTCCGTCTTTGGATGACAGTCCTATGAAATAATTTGGTGTTGTGCTCCCCTTCCTTCAACCAATGCACCTGTGATTTCTGTTTCCATAATATTTCTTCTTGCTTTCGCCTGACTTCGAGCTGCTGATTCAAAGTCAGTTCCTGAGCTTTGAGTTCATTTGTGAATCCTTGTAGTCTGATTTGATGTTGAACCGCTTCCAATTGCGCCGAGAGCTGTTTTTGAGCGTTAAAAATGTTGCCAAATGTGTTCTGGTTCCAGAGTTTGAGAGTCTGCTTGAGATTCTTTAACTTTTGCTGAAATTTGTAAATTTTGGATCCGTCGGGGACCACTACCGTCCTCCACCACTCTTGGATGTTTTCTTGGAAATCCGGGTGGTCTAGCCATAATTTCTCAAATCTAAATGGTTTCTTATCTGGAGTAGCTGGGATATCCAGTCTTAGTTGTAAGGGCCAGTGATCTGACCCAGAGAAGTTTAGGATATCCAATTCCATTGCGGTGCCCTCCATCATAAGAGATTCTGATATCAAGAACCTATCCAGCTTACAGGAAATTTGGTGAGTGTTGGTTCTTCTATTTGTCCAAGTGTGCACGCCATTGTTGGTGTCCAAATCAATTAGGTGAAGCTCTTCTATGAAAGCATTGAAGTCATCGGAGTCCCTGTCTAGGTTCCTTGATCCTCCTCTTTTTTCCGCCAGGCTGTGGATGATGTTGAAGTCGCCACCAGTTATCAAGTTTTTGTTTTGTGCTAGGTTGGCGACATAACGCAGGCTTCTGAGGAAGATCTGCTTATCCCTTGGGCTTGCTGGGCCGTAGACATTGGTCAGATTTCCAGGCCTATTTGAGCCTATAAGCTTGTAATCAGCTGTGATGGACCATCTGGTAGTGATGAAGTTTTCCAATAGCACGGCATTGGTGTTCCATAGTACAGCCAGACCTCCAGCTGTTCCTGTGGCGTCAATAGCTACTGCCATCCCTTGTTTCCAGCAGTAGGGTAGAAGCTTGTCTATGTCTTCTGAAGTGCATTTCATTTCCTGTAGGAGTACAATTTCTGGTTTTTCTGCTATTATCAGATCCCGTAGCAATTTTTGCTTGCTACGTCCGTTGAGGCCCCTGATGTTCCATGTAATGATCTTCATGATGACGGGGGAGTGGGGAGGGGAGGGAAGTTGTCCGAGATCAGGTTAATTTGTCCTGAGTTTACCATAAAGTTTCCTATTTCTTGTATGAGTTTGTTGGTGTATTTACGGCCTCTTTTCTTTTCGTCCTTCTGGGTTTTGGTTGGGTTTTTTGATTGAGTGCCCTCGATTCTGAGGCTTTTATTGGCTCGGGCTAAGGATCTAGCTGAGGAGTTTAGGAAGACTTTTTGGACCTTCCGTAGTTGATCTCTGGGTATTGTATAGAGATTTTGTTGTCGATAGGCATGTTCGAGGTGCTCCAGATCCACCCCAGCCAAGTCTTTCTCTTCTAGCTCCATATCTGCCTCCCCTTCTTCTATCTCTTGCGCATCCAGAGCCGTGTCATAGTGGGCTAGATCAGGCTCCTGGCCCTGGCTTTGTCATTTTGTTCCTTTACTGGTAGATTGAGGTACATTGCCCGGAGAGGGTTCAATGGGGTTTGCCTGATTTATGGGGTCTTCTGTATGGTTCTGCAAGATGGAAAACTTATTACTAGTTGAAGGATCTTTGCTTACCTGAGTCGGTGGTTTCCTTCCTCCTTGACGCCTTTTCCCCACTGGTTGCACAAAACCGTCCTTATCCTTGCCAGTTTCTGGGTTCCCTTCTTTTGGCGCCATGTTGAGTGGGCATTCTCTGAATAGGTGACCATGCTCGTGTTATTTCCTGCAGCGAAATGGGATATGCTCGTAGTCGATGGTTTGAGACCAGTCCTCGTCACGATACTCCAGTGTGATGGATCCCGGGAGCGGTTTGGCAATGTTTAGATACACACAGATTCTCGCATAAGAGGTATAATGTCGTTGCTTAGTAGCCTCTGAGGATTTGACATAAATGCCTATGGTGTTTCCAATGCCGACTAAAACTTCTTCTAACCAGAACTCCTAGGGCAGGGAGTATAATCTGAGCCATATCGGTGCATGGGTAAAGTCTTCCTTCTCGGGGCTGAACTTCTCGGTCCAGAATCTTAAGAAGAGTCCTACCGAATTATAGAAATACGGCCCTCCATCAAAGATGCGGTTGCGGTCCTCCAGGTTATGGAAGATAATGGTGAAGAAACACTTGGAACCCAACTGCAGTTCATAATGCCCTCTCGACTTCCACCAGTATTGTATCCATTTGATTAAATATCTCTCCGAAGGCCAGAGCCCTAGGAATTTACCCACCAAGGCGTAGTCCCTCGTGTATTTCTTCTGCTCTTCTATTCGTGGTGAGCTAATGACATATTTCGGTGCCTGTGGAGCTTGTGGAATGCATTTACCCGGTACCCATGGTATTGACGCGCTGGCTTGGACTGTCTCTTTTCTTGGATCTATATCCATTGCTCGGCCTTTGAAAGTTCCTTCCTCCAGGAGCTCCTCGCACAGGTTTGGAGGCGGTTCAAAGGTCGACCGCTTCGGGCCCTCTTTGGGACTCCCATTTGCAATGATTCGGCTATAGGAGGCGCTCGGTGGCTCCCCCTCCTTGCGATTCATGAGCCCCAGCGGGGCGAAGAGTATGGCTTCACAGAACAGGGCCACGGGGAGGCACTAAACCCTAATTTCAGACCGATCTCTTGATGGAACAAGATGGAAAGTAATATTGATCAGAAGAAAAGGAGCAAGTTTTTTCATGCAAGAGTTATAATCAAGCATATAAAGGTAGATAGCTTATTTGACAGTGGATATCAAGTTAACCTAATATCTGAAGCAATTGTTAATAATATGGGATTGAATATGAAACCTCATAAAATCCATATCCATTAGGTTGGGTGTGTGACAATTTTGAGTTGCAGGTAATAAAGCAGTGTAAGATCAGGATTGCAATTACAGCTAAGTTCTTTGATGAGGTTGAGTTAGATGTTGTGCCTCTTAAAATTTGCAAAATTGTCTTGGGTAGTCCATATATGTTTGACATAAAGGTTGTGTTCTATCGATAATAAAATAAATATCACCTTCTCAAGGATGGGGTTGAATATATTGTCAGAGCTCATTGCAACAAAACTAATGTTTCTTTAGTGAGCACATGGAAAATGAAGAGACTCGTGAGCACCAAGTAAATAGTTTATTCTTGTTGGGTATGTGTTATATTCTTTGCATGTGTGTGTGTGGGCACGTCAGATATGACAACTGCATCTGATGATCCCTCGTACTAGTGTTCTATTTGTGTCGTGTGTGCCGGGCGCTTTCCTAGGGGGGTCCCAGGGGGGGTAGGTTTTTGGGCGGTTTTTGCTATTTTTAGTGGTTTACTAAAAATAATCCTAGTTTTAGGGATTAGGGTTTTGGTATTTACGGAATACCTAAGAACATTGTATATATTGTATAGTGAATGGTGAAATTCGATATAATGAATATAAGAAAGGTTTTCCTGGTTGAGGGTTTCCGGTATAAAATCTCTATGTACTCTGTGTATGAGCCATTGATTAAATTTTTTTTTCTTAAGAATCTATATGCATTGCTTTACTTCACAGGTTTAAAAATTACATGTGGTATCGGAGCTCGTTTTTGGCTTCATAGGGACACCTTTGTTTTTGAGGGTTTGGCTCATTTTTGATAGATCAAGTTTATCTTGGGTCTATGATAAACCTGGGTTTAGTGGGAGCCTCTGCAGTGGTGATTTGAGTGCAGAAAGAGGAATGGAAATCTCTTCTAGAATCGAGATAGAGAAGTTCAACGATAAAAACTTTGAGCTATGGAAGATGAAGATGGAGGACCTTCTTGTAGACAATGAACAATGGATCACTATGGATCCTGGTACACAACCTACTAGTACACCATCTACTAGCACACAGGCTATTGGTACACAACCTACCAGTACATAAACTACCAGTACACCACCTACTGGTATGTTGAAGGAAGATTGGGAGAAGTTGGATAGAAGAGCAAGGAGTAATATTCGACTCTGTCTGGTAGATTCGGTGTTGTTGAATGTCTTAGGAGAATCAACAACCAAGGAACTATGGGATAAGTTGGGGAATTTGTATCAATCAAATTCCCTGGTAAACAAGTTGTTTCTTCGAAAGAATTTGTATCATCTTAGGATGGAAGATGGAGATTCTGTGACAGAACATCTAAATTCATTTAATACTCTGGTAAGTCAACTTGGCTCTGTTAATATTATGATTGCAGACTCTTGGGATAATCTAGTTGTAGCAATAGGTAGTACCACTCAATCTACATTTAAGTATGAAGATGTAGTTGCATCCTTGTTATCTGAAGAGATGACGTGAAAAATCATGGATGGTCACAACACATATGTTTTATTTGTAAGAGGGCATACCCAAGACAAGAACCCTAGTAAGCCTTCGGGGTGGAGATCTAAATCTACAGGTAGATCTAAGTCTCCAGGAAAATCTTTGAGGAAATGTTGGAAGTGTGGTAAAACAGGGCATTATAAGAAAGATTGCAATTCTAAGAAGGTTGAAAAACCAAAGGGATCTGATAGTACCTCTTCCATAGAGGTGAAAACCTCCACTGAAGAAGGAGGTGATGTTTACCTGGAATCTACAAGTACACATGCAGACCATGATGTATGGTTGATCGACTCAGGTGTGTCATACCATATGACTCCTCATAGGGAGTGGTTCTCTAAATATGAAAAATATGATGGTGGTGATGTATTCCTAGGAGATGACTCGACAACAAAAATCTTGGGACATGGAAGGGTTAAGTTGCTGCTAAAATATGAAAGGATTAGAACACTTCTTGACATTCTGCACATTCCAAAACTTGCTAAGAGCCTAATATCTATAAGCACGTTGGATGATGTAGGATTGGATAATGTATTTGGAAAGAACACTTGCAAGATGGTACGAGGGGCAATGGTGTTGATGAGGGGAGTTCGGTGTGGAACTTTGTACAAGATTTTGGGAAGAACTTATACTAATGGGTGTAATAGTTATGTTGTCCTTGAGCATAAAAATAAAGAAGACAAGACCAATATCGTCCCTGAAAAGAAGAACATGTTGTGGCATCAAAGACTGGGTCATATTGGAGAAAAGGGCCTTCGAACACTACACGGTAAAGGCATGGTTGGAGGTATATCTAATTGCACTCTGGATTTTGATTTTTGTGAACATTGCATATATGGTAAACAGAATCTAGTAAGATTCCCATTTGGTTCTACAAGAGAAAAGGGGATCTTAGAGTTGATACACAGTGATGTGTTTGGACCTGTTCATGTTCCATCCCTAGGTAAATCTGTGTATTATGTTTCATTCATAGATGATTTTTCAAGGAACGCATGGATTTATTTTCTTAGAAAGAAATTTGAGGTATTTGATAAATTTAAAGAGTTTAAGGCTCTGGTAGAAAATCAGAGAGAGAAGAAAATATAGGTATTGAGAACAGATAATGGTGGAGAATTCTGTGGAAATGAATTCAAAGAATTATGTAAGAAGTGTGGTATAGCAAGGCAGAAGACTACTCCATACACTGCTCAGCAGAATGGAGTTGCAGAAAGGATGAACAAGACACTGATGGAAACAGAAAGGAGCATGCTTAGTGGTGTCGGGTTAGGAAACGAATTATGGGCAGAGGCAGTGGGTACAACATGTTACCTAGTCAATCTATCACCTTCATTAGCGTTGGATGATAAAAATCTACACGAGGTATGGTCTGGAAAGAAACCCTCTCTTCAACATCTTAGAGTGTTTGGTTGTGATGCTTATGTACATGTTCCAAAGGAAAATAGAAGTAAGCTGGATAAAAAGGCTGAAAAGTGTATCTTTATTGGTTATAATGATGCTGTGAAAGGTTATAATATTTGGAAATCATAAACCAAGAAAACTGTTTATAGTCGAGATGTTGTTTTCAGAGAGGTAAAAGATGTGTCCAAACAAGAATTCCTACCAACGCAAGACGAACCTGGGAAAATAGAGCTTGAGTTAGATGATGCAAAATCTGAATCATCTGAAGAAGAGGAAGAAAAAGAAGTAGAAGAAGAACCTCATACCCCAGTATTGAGGAGATCGGTGAGAGATAGAAGGAAACCATAAAGGTATAGTCCACTTGATTTGTGTTCCAATTTTTCTTTATCTATTATTGATGATGATCCCAGAACTATCAGGGAAGTAGTGAATTCAGAGGATAGTAAATTCTGGAAGAAGGCCATGGTTGAAGAAATGTATGCCTTGGATAAGAGTGAGGCATGGGATATAGTTGAGTTGCCAGCTGGAAGAAAATTTGTTGGTAGAAAATGGTTGTTTAAGAAGAAGTTTAATGCACAAGGTAAAGTGGAGAAATACAAAGCTCGGTTAGTAGCAAAAGGTTATTCCCAGGTAGAGGGAATTGACTTTAGTGAGATTTTTTCTCCTGTTGCTAAGTTAACTTCTATTAGATTTCTTTTATCTATTGCTTCTATGATCTTGAAGTGGAACAGATGGATGTGAAGACAACATTCCTACATGGGGATCTGGAAGAAGAAATCTACATGAAGCAACCATAAGGCTTTGTAGTGAAGGGAAAGAAAGAGATGGTTTGTAAGCTAAAGAAGTCACTATATGGTCTGAAGCAATAACCTAGGATGCGGTACCAAAAGTTTGACACATACATCCTTGGATTGGGATTTGTAAGAAGCATGGATGATCACTATGTATATTCCAAGCAGGTTGGTAATCACTTCATTTATGTAGTGTTGTATGTTGATGACATGTTGTTGGAAGGAAATAACATGGATGTTATCAATGAGGTGAAATAGTAGCTATCCTCCAAATTTGACATGAAGGATCTCGGTGCTACTAACTTCATTCTGGGAATGGAGATTAAAAGAGATTGTGCAAACAGGAAACTCTAGTTGAATCAGAGAAAATATGTTGAGACAATATTGCAGAGGTTTAATATGCATGGAAGTAAATTGGTCAAGGTTCCTATTCCTATAGGTGTAAAGTTATCTGCAGACCAGTGTCCCAAGACACAAGAAGAAGAAGAGGACATGTCCCATGTTCTGTATGCAAGTGTAGTTAGTTGTTTGATGTATGCAATGGTATGTATTAGACGGGACATTACACATGCAGTGGGAGTTTTGAGCAGGTATATGTCAAAACCAGGGAAGGAGCATTGGACAATAGTAAAGAGGGTCTTCAGGTATCTTTGTGGCACTACCAATTATGGATTGTGCTACCAGGGAAGACCAGGATTGGACAGAGTGTTGGACATACATGGATTTGTTGATGCAGACTGGGCTGGAGATCTAGATCACAGAAGATATACAAGTGGGTATGTGTTTAACCTATTTGGAGGAGCAATCAGCTGGATGA
The DNA here is from genome assembly GCA_009831015.1 of Picea engelmannii. Lineage (NCBI taxonomy): Eukaryota > Viridiplantae > Streptophyta > Pinopsida > Pinales > Pinaceae > Picea > Picea engelmannii. The sequence goes on along the minus strand of ML781456.1, from coordinate 25,018 downwards.
GAAAAATACATGTTGTAGTGGCACTCTCAACTATAGAAGCTGAATACATGGCAGCCACTCATGCAAGCAAGGAAGCAGTATGGTTACAAAGATTGTGTTCAGGTATTGGGTTGGTACAACAAGAAATGAGATTAGATTGTGACAGTTAGAGTGCAATATTCCTAGCAAAGAACCCAGCTTATCATTCGAAGACAAATCATATTGATGTTCAATATCACTTTGTGAGAGACATGGTTGAGGAAAAGAAGATGTTGCTGGAAAAGGTTGACACTTTGAAGAATGTTGCAGATTCATTGACAAAGTTCGTGAGCATAGAAAAGTTCTCCTGGTGTAGAGTAACAATGGGCATTTTTGCCCTGGATTTTTGACCATATAATCCCCTAGACCCCTGGATGCAAATAAAACAACAAGTGGGAGAATGTTGGGTATGTGTTATATTCTTTGCATGTGTGTGTGTGGGCACGTCAGATATGACAACTGCGTCTGATGATCCCTTGTACTAGCGTTTTGTTTGTTTCGTGTGCATCGGGTGATTTCCTAGGGGGGTCCCATGGGGGGGAAGGTATGCCCCCCCCACGCCCCCCCCGGTTACGTGCAGCGTTCGGGGCAGTGCCCCGAAATTGTTTTTTGGGCGGTTTTTGCTATTTTTAGCGGTTCACTAAAAATAATTCTGGTTTTAAAGATTAGGGTTTTGGTATCTACAGAATACCTAAAAAAATTGTATATATTGTATAGTGAATGGTGAAATTTGATATAATGAATATAAGAAAGGTTTTCCTAGTTGAGGGTTTCCAGTATAAAATCTCTATGTACTCTGTGTATGAGCCATTGATTAAATTTTGTTTTGCTTAAGAATCTATATGCATTGCTTTACTTCGCAGGTTTAAAACTTACAGTTCTCATGATAGTAAAACAAAAAGAATAATAAATAACAGATGCTTTAGTAGGTTGTGATCCAATTCATAAACAAGAGTTGATCAACATCATATCTAATTATGATGAGCTATTTCAGGAACCTAAATGGTTTCCTCCTAAAAGGGAGGTTGAACATGAAATATATTTGTAGCAAGATTCTCCTCTTTCGAATATTGGAATGTATAGGTCATCAATGATTGATAATGCAGAAATAAAGAATCAAGTGTAGGAGTTGCTTGATAAAGGAATCATCAAACCAAAATCCTCTCCGTGTGGTTCTCCTATTTTTTTAGTTCCAAAGAAAGATGGCACATGGAGGATGTGTATTTATTTTCGAGCCATGAACAAGATTATGGTAAAGAATCGTTATCCTCTTCCCTTAATAGATGATATATTATATCAATTAAATAATGTTGTGTATTTCACTAAGTTGGACTTGAGAAGTGGTTTCCATCATATCATAATTGTAGAAGGTGACATATGGAAGACTGCTTTCAAGACCAATCAAGGCTTGTTCGAATGGTTGGTTATGCCATTTGGGTTATGTAACACACCAAATACATTTATCAGAGTGATGAATGATGTGTTCTGACCCCACATAAATGATTTTTTTATTTTTTATTTAGACGACATATATATCTTTATTCGAATATGGTAAGATCATATAAATCATGTCAAGACAATCTTTGAACTCTTGAAGAAGGGGAATTTGTATATCAAGTTATCTAAATGTGAATTTGGAAAACCTTCTCTAGTATATTTGGGTTAAATTGTAGGGAATGGTCAGTTAAAGATATATCCTGCAAAGGATGAATTCATTGTGAAATGGCCCAAGCCAACTACTGCCACCGAAGTCAAGAGATTCTTAGGAGCATTGCAGTACTAGAGGAAATTCATTGTTGATTTATCATACATAGAAGCACCTCTACATGCATTAGAAAGTGTTAAGCATGTATTTCAATGGGGAGGAAAGTAGCAGAAGGCCTTTGAGACATTGAAGGAAAAGATAAGCACCAGACTAGTATTCGATCTGCCATATCTACAACAACCATTCGAGATTCAAATCGATGCAAGCAAATATTCCATGGGAAAAATCTTGATGCAAAGAGGTAAACCTATATGTTATCATTATGATACTTTCACTCAAGTTGTGATTAGCTATCCATCATATGACAAGGAATTGTATGCGTTGGCACAAAGTGTAAAGAAATGGAAGCATTACTTAATGGGAAAGGAAACAATAAATCATACCAATCATTAGCCATTACAATATTTGTAGTCGCATACCAAGCTACAAAAGTCACGACACTTCAAGTGGATGGGTTTTCTACAAAGATTGCATTTGGTAATAAATATAAGAAGTGTATTCATAATAAGGTTGGAGATAAGCTATCAAGACCAATAATTAATGAATCTACAATACTCAGGTACAATCCTTTAGTACATGAAATCTATGTAGAACAGTATGCTAGGGATGATGATTTTAAAGAAGTATATGCTTCATTAACTCACAAAAATCAGTATTCATATTATTATATGCATGATAGTTTGTTATATCATCTTGGAAAACTATGTATACAAAGAGATGAAAGAGTAAATGTAATCAAATAAGCTCATACTTCTCTCATCTCTAGTCATTTTGGGGTTGATAAGACAATTTCACAGTTACAAATGTATTGTTATTGGCCTCGAATGAATGAAATAGTTTCCAAGTGTATAAAAGGGTGTTTCATTTATGCCACAAGTAATCCTAGCAACAAAAAGTTGGGATTAGATACACCACTTCTAGTACCTTCACATCCATGGGAAAGTATCTCCATGGATTTTGTATGGGGTTTTCCAATGTCTAGGAAAAGTCATAATTATCTATATTTTTTATTTGACAGATTCAACAAGATGTGTTTCCTAATTCCATGCAAGAAACAGGTCACAATTAAATAGACAGTAAAAATGTTCTTCGCTAATTTATGGGTTCATTTTGGACTTTCTACATCTATCATATAAAATAAAGAGACTCTCAATTTTGGGGAAAGTTTTGGGCTCACTTATGGGCGCTAATGGACACTAAGTTGACAAAGAGCATGAATATTCATCCACAGATAGATGTATAGACAAAGGTGGTGAATATAATAGTGGTACATCTTCTTCAAGGATATTGTAGCATGCATCCTAAATTATCGGATGAACAGTTACCTTATATCCAACATTCCTATAATAATGCCATGCATTCATCTACTCAAAAAACACCTTTTGAAGTTATTTGGGGTACCTATCTAAATCACCTATGGAATTTTCCTTTGGAGAAGCATGCAAAGAACATGGACAAGATGATATAAATAAAGATAAAAGATTCATTCAAAAGCTTCAATGGGTACATTAAGCAGTAAAAGAAAAATTGGAGAAGATACAAGCCAAGTATAAGGAAATGCATGAAAAACATGGGGTTGATCATCATTTTGAAGTCTGTGATCAAGTATGGTTACATATCAACAAAGATAGAATGAAAGTTGAAGCTAAAAATCTAAGGCAAATCCGGTATAGTTCACTCAAGATCTTAGATAATATTTGTACTAATGCATTTCGTTTAGAACTACAAACCTACATGAAAATGTATTCAGTGGTAAATGTTGAGAATTTGAAGCTTTATGAGCCTCCTATGATTATGGATGAAGATGAAAGTATTCAGGTTCCAACAGTTGATGATTTTCTCCAGAGTATTTGAACGAGCTACAAGAAGATGTCATTCTCAACATAAGGATCATAAATTCACAGCGAGGTGATGTGGAATATCTTCGAGTTGGTTTTAAAGGGGTAAAACCAAGTAAATCCAAATGGATGGAGATCGAAAATGTGAGGGAAATATACCCTCACTTAGTTTCTAGGTAATAAAAAAATTTGGTGGTCCAAAAGTCTTCCAATGGGTAGGGATGATCCAAGAGGATCCGGGAATGCTCACAGAGGTACAAAAAGATCTAGAACATCTACAAAGGTCTAGAATGGTTCCATAATTCTCAAAATTAAACTGTCCCAAAATCTCTAGAAAATGCCATAAATGTGAATATCTCATCGTCATCTTTCCAATGATGTAAACAGTGCCTCAAACAGAGTTCATATAAAAAAATTAAAAGTGGTCAAAGTTCCAGTCAACCAAGTCAAAGGTAAAAATACATGGGCAAAAGAGGTGACACATGTCACCACTGCAAGGGTGACACATGGCACATGGTTATTGGTAGCTGATTGGGTATATCATATGTCTAGGTGGTTCAATAATAGATCAAAAAGTGGCACACAAGTGGTCCACTCCTATGATGACAAGTGGAAAGTATGAGCCAATGAGAGGCTGCCACGTGGTGATACCTCATTGGCCTATATTGGCTATAGCTGTGTAAAAATTATGGAGTCGACGGGGGTTGAACTCGTGAACTCCATAACCTCCCAAATATTTAGAAAAGTGTCCACTAACATCATGCCCTCACAATGTTACTTAACATTACATATTTTCAAAAAAAATTGAGTTTGTATAAAGTTCAAAGTGGCGGCCAAAAGGTCGAGGGCCTAATCCCTCGACCCTTGCCCCTTGGTCTTGATACATACCATATAAACCACACTTATTTACAAAAGGGTATAATGGAAACATCGACAAGTGAAACTATACATATGTTAGTTATAACATATGTTATATATAACATATGTTCCAAAACAATGTGGTGGTCGGTGGGGCTCGAACCCCCGACTTACCACATATAACCCAAACTACTTAACCAATTCCACTATACATGCAAATTGGTTATGAAACCCACCAAAAATATATTCAATGCATGCTTAAAAAATCTTATAGTAGGTTAGGTTCCACACCTATTTAATGGGTGTGTGACCCAAGGATTGTACAATGAATTAATGCAGAGTGGCCTCGTAATTCATACCCGAGGGTACACAAGTTTTGAGCTTACATCATAAAGCGTGCCAAATGGTACCTTGATGGAATTTTGATAATTTTATATCGATTTTGCACGATTTTTCACCAGGAATCCAATGAAGCACTATGTTTCTACATTTGAGCAACATGTAAAAATTTCATTGTGAAACATAAGAATTTGAGCATTAATAAAAAAAAGTCTCTATTGGAAGCAGACCGAGAGAGGTAGCCCAAATTGGGTGAACTTTGCTTTTTTCAACTTGTGTATGTGATTATATTATTGTTGTTCATTTCAAGATCAATTATTTTGCATGTCATTTATCATTAAAGTGGATTTGGTTAGATAAGTTCTTCACATGTAATTTGCAAAACAATCAAATGATCATTGTATTTCGAAGATCAAGTAGATTTTTATGTGTATTTTAATTTCTCAGCATCTAAGGATTATTCAGATTAGTAGGACAACTACTTTAGCAAGGAAAGTGTCTTACCGAAGTTCAGATTCAGCTAAATTTTCCCCATCTCCTGAGGGAACTTGGTACAATGAGGACCATTTCTTCCTAAGGAGGGAGGACTAATCCAAGTGGATCTCGGTGGCCATCCACCTTCTCCATTGAATCAACATTTCTAAGCCCGTGGTTTTGATAAACCATGATATTCACCCTTTTGATGGGGAATGTAATGTAATTCCATATCCATTTGTAATGTAATGTAATGAAAACAATTTTAATGAATTGAATCACATTAGAAATATGCAGTTAAGTGTGCTTGGGATAAATTAGTATCAATATGGTTGACCTCTCGACAAGTCCTAGTGTTTTACATGCCTATGGAATTTTGTAAACTTAAACAAATTTATCCAACATGCATCATGGGAATTATTCTCCTCTCACTCTATCATATATAATTGAGGTGAAGGAGTCCCTTTGAGCATGAAATGGAGTGTGATGTATTTCTTATTTGTGAATGATTGTAGCTCGCATCTCTTTGTCTTTAGAGATAAGATACCACCATTCTATCCAGTTTGTGTTCTACAATATTTTTCTACTTTATTCATTAATAGAAGTTGGGTTTCATTGTATTTATGTGTTCTTTGTTATATTTCTGTTTGTATATCATTTCATTCTCAACCGAATATGGATCAATTAGGATGCACGTTGATATGTTTGAGTCTGATTATAGCTATGGTTGAAAGAGATATGGAATAGAAGTTGTAATTCTAAATCTTTTTTATAAAATAAAACGACTATCATCGTTTTGAGTTAATTCAAGATGTAAAGAAGGGATTTACCAGTCCTCTTTAGGTAGGACCTACTTGGATAGGTTGTTGGTGAATGAACCTTCATACTTGTTATGCATCACATATATTATTTATGGTGTGAATATTTTTGTTTTATGTAGATAGAAAAAAATTGTTATCTCTATGTTGTGCCCCCCACAACTACCCACTGTAATTCGCTGAGACAAATAATTTTAGTGGGTCCCCCTATTAAAATTTTCAACAAGGAATGGTATCACTACTAACTTAATATGTTACTAGTATATGAAACTACTTTCCTTTATATGCAGTTTCAATATTAACCAAGGATGCCTTTGGTGATTAGGGATACTCTGAAGCTCTATCATGCATGTGGTAGCCTTTTCTTCTAAATGGGTGAATTAGAATATATTTTCAAGAACCTTGTTGTGATCAGAAAGAAAATATTCAATCATGTGACCATTCCCAAGGGATATCAGATCACTCCCCATTGGGATATATCCACTCAGGATCAACCAACATGCAATTTTCAAATATCTTTCTGAAATATGAAAGCTAACAGGCTATCAAATACCTTCTATCGGGGTCTTCTCATCAGAAATGAGCACATAAGAGTTATAGAAAGATTCAGAGATCCAAAGATTGAGAATATTAATATTCTTCACTATTGGATTCTCCTTAATCAGAAAGGATCACACATTTTTCACACTATCAATTTTGATGGAGTCTCTTCGATGAACTTTTATCGATTTACAAGAGCTTCACAACATCATAAAGAATTTTCCTTGTGAATTCATGTTAATAAATGATTGGCTCGAAAGAATTTTATGAGGAAGGTTGGAGTTGGACACATGTTGGTGGGGCCCTTACATTATTGTTTCTATTATCTAGCAAACCAACAACTCATTGGTATATTTAACTTTATTCAAGAATTTATTTATACCAATGTATAACACTCCTTCATGGAAGCATGTTATTCAAGACAAGGAATATTCCTTCAAAAACCTTATGTTGGAACAAAAGAAAAAACAAGAATCATTCTTCTCTCTTATGGCTCCTCTCTGATGGATCCTCTCCAATAGCAATATCATAGGATCTCCTCTCAGATTTATCTTGTCATTATACCCTCCTCTCCGATAACTCATCCCATTGAGGTTAATTTGAGATAATTAAAGAAGAATTGTTTAAACATTAATCTTGATTAATTATTTGCACACACTGGATGAATGTAGTTCACACACACAATTGTATAATGTCTATTTATTTGTGTTGACACACTTACTTATACTGAGAGGGGGGTGAATTAGTATAAGACTACGTTTTATTTTCTTACAATCTTTACCAATTTGTTACTTCGCTAATTATAAGAAGTTAATGAAAAACGTACATACAAAAATATATACACAATTTATAGAGATTTAATATGGAAACCAAAATGGGAGAAAACCACAAAAGTATTTCTTTATAAAATCTAGTAGGTACCAACCTACTGTTACAATGCTTGCAGGCACCAATATGTAGGAGAAACCAAACTCCTCTTCTGAGCACGAACTCAACAATAAGGTTTGCAGTCACCAACTTGTAGGAGACACCAATCCCCTTGACTGAGAACCAACTCAATTCTCCCTATAGGTACCAACCTATAGCTGCTAAATTCCTAGAAACCCACTTGTAGGAGACACTTGTTGATTAAGGTTGGTTGTCATTGATGTCAACCCTTGAAGAAATCCCCGCAGCACAAAGGTTTGGGTAATGAACCCAAGGTTGTTTGATTTAAATATGACTCATTATTGTCTTGTCATGGTTGATAAGAAGTAAAGGTGGATGAACTCCAATGTGGTCCCCTTATGGTGAAATCCCTCATGGGAAGATGCTTTGCAGAGTAAGAGAACCCATGCTTAATTGTGGAATAATGAGATGAAGGACAATGAATTTTTTAGGTAAACTATCCTATATGGATATTGTTTATCATTCCATTTCCTATGGTATGTGGAATGTCACATAACTCCTCACGGTTAGAGAGTTATGGCCACGAGAAGTTGGAAACAACAGGTTTGGGTAATGGACCCAAGTTTGTCTGATGGATAACATTATGAGTTATGATATATTTTCATATAATACTATTCTATATGGATAGTAAATGTCATTCCATTTCTATTGGTATGTGGAACGTCACATAACTCTTCACGGTTTGAGAGTTATGGCCTTCCGAAGTTGGAGGACCCTCATATGTCATCTAGAAGCCCCAAAAGGTCAAAGTAGTCAAAGTGGTTTAAGAGATTTTAAAAGGTAAATAATAAAGTGAAGTAATGAGTGTATTATAATTCAAAGAGAATACAAAATAAATTATTT
>ML781455.1:794772-820454 GCA_009831015.1 Picea engelmannii | reverse complement strand
AAATGGAAAGAATGGAGTCTAACCCCATGGATGGGGTGTTAAAATTCCTATAATTATGATGTGACTGGTGGTTCATGGTGCTACCACTTGGTTCTCTTATCTCTTCCTGAGGTTGGTGGGTGACGTCAAGGTAAACTTCTGGATTATGCTTTGTATCCAACGACCCTCCATGAAGAGTACAATGGTGATTGTATCATGAAAACAGAGTACAGGAAACTTAAGAGGCATTTACAATTTAGGGGTGTCAGTGGTTAATGAGAAGGACAAGAGTGAGTGTGCCCTTGCTATATATACTCTCACCAAGCCACCAAAGGGTATCATTCAAAGTGATGGTTGTATTTTTCTCTTTGTCTCCAGAGTAAATCCACCCAATTTGCTCTCAGACTTCTCAAATTTTCTCTGCTCTTTTGGCTTTTTTTCTCTCATCAACATGCCTCATGAGAGAGGGTGGGTACATAGAGGTAATCGTTTATTTCTTGGTCTTGGAGGTAGGAAATAACATTCTTATAAAATAGATAGTGATGAGGATGATGAGTCGAGTGATATAGGGAATCAGATGGAAGGAACAATCCAATACTTGAACCCAACAACATCAATGTGGGAGCTTTAAAACAACAAGGATGAAGCATATATCTGGAGTTGCAAGGTAGAATGGGAGGATTTAGCTCTGAGAGTGAATTTTGAGGGTGTTAACAAAACTCCGAAAGAAGGCTCTAATGAAGCCATTGTACATTTTACTTTAACCCCTCCTTTGGATACATGTGTTGGTTCCTTGCCCACGGGCATAGATGAGGATTGTCTTTCGCCAAAAGCTAGTCCCCAACACTTCAACATTGATGAAGAGAGAAACACTACCCAATTCTTAGAGGACCATTTAAGTCTCATTTTTTATCTGAGATGTGACATGGCTGACCAACAATTCAGGAAGGAGGAGATGAAAAAGAAAATTGACCTGTTGTTGGACTATTGTTCTCCTCCCTCGAAGCGTCAAAAGAACTAGGAGTTTTGTCACCAGCAAGTTATCATCCCAGAATGTTCATCTCTTAACTGATGCAGTTCCCCCTTAGACAAGCAACCCCTCTGATGTTCAAATGTTCTTCTTTCAAATAAAGGTTCCTTTTTTTCTTAGTAGTTTATGGTTTAAAAGACTTTTTTATTACATTGTCAAACTTTTGCAAATTCCCCCCCCCTAGTTTTGACTTATTATCAATATGGTCCTCGTGTTTGGGATGATTCCTTTATTGGAAGCCCAAGCAGTAGGATCTCTACAATGTACTTTGATTTTGGTTGATATAAGGTAACACACTCTAGCTTACAAAAAAATGACATTTTCTTACTATGACAACCTCTGATTGTCACAAAATATGTTTTTGTTTAACACATGAATTGGAGATAAGGGTGAGTTGTTTTTTCCATTAATATGATACGCATATAAATACATTGGTTATTACGTTTGGATCCATATTCCAAGAGGTCTCTTGGTACCCTGGTGACATTTTCTGTAACTTGACTATTCACATTCCATCAAGTTTTTTTTTTGTGTGATTAAAAAAGAGCCTTATATTAATATCAACCAAAAAATTGTACAAAGAAAAATGTCATCCACCTGTACCACCAAAAAGGGAAGCCAACACAGGTGGTCTACCAATGTTCAGGCCTTGCCATTTTCTCCTATGCTTTCACGCCAAAATTACAATTGACATGAAAATCACAGTGAAACTGCGTGAGCAAAAAGACTAACTGGATATCGCCGCTTTCGGCTTAGGCAAGACATAAGCTGAGCTATCATGGAAGAGACTATAAAAATATAGTAGAAAAAATAAAACAAGACTGTTGTAGCACACTAGACCAGCGAGGCTACAACTAGTATTGAAAAAAAAATTGAACTTGGTAACTTTAATCTGTGGCTGGGTCATGTTGACCATGGATGTTGTAAGCTAGGACCAATCATTGGCTGCATGTTGGGCACTTGGAATGCGTCAGTGCATCCGAGAGCACCTCTAAAAGTATGTCCATCCTTTGGTTGATAATTCACTGAGAGTGCTCATGGTCCGCCTACCTCTGTCTAATTACGAAGAGTATGTTGAGGTGCTCCTCCACAAGATGATTGTCGAAGTGTTGATCCTGGTCTTCTGTTTCTTTGTCCTCTGCGTTGTCGTCTTCTGGAGTTGTGTCTAAGGGAGGGATATCCTCCTCTACTTGACAGTTGTCATCCCCATAATATGGATCACCTGGTTTAATAATGGGAGGAGCTAAGAGGTTGGTGGGAAGAGGTGTGCGCACAAAAGGTGGCACCTCCTCTTTGACTTTGCAAAGTGGATGGAGGGTCGGGGGGTAATGGGCAATGGAGGTGTTATATCCTAGGTCTGCATCCCTTTCTTCTCCTCTTGTTTGACCCTGCCTTCATCATTTTTCTTTTTTTGGTAGGTTCAATATTTTTCCCATTACTAAGTATCTTGGTCCTTATTCATTTTTGAGTCGTTGCGCATGTCTGTCTCTGTTTCTCAAAGGATAAATATATGTTGGATTGGGATCGAATTAAGTTTCATCATATTTTCCCATTGATTAAGCTCACCAAAGGTCCACCAAGTATTTTTGCATACGCAGGTAACGCCCGTGGATAAACGCAGCCGCTCAGAACGATCATATTTGGGCCAGGGTTGCCGAAATAAACAAGGGAAAGTTTCAACGGTGGAGATCTATCAAGCAAATCAGATCGAGGGCTGTCATCCATTTGAGGGTGAAGAATCACGCAGAGTTTAACATCAAGAGTCATCAGAACTCCCGAACTGCCAAAGACCCAAAGAGAATCTGGGTCGTTCATCTACCATGACACGCGGTGACAGATCATCTACTTCAACGATTTTCACTTCGGGAGTTTTCCAAGCACAAACATTTGAAACTCCCGAAGAGACCAAGATTCGAAGTCCTAAAATGAATCAGGACCATACATCAATGGAGACACATGGAAGCAGATCATTCACTCTGGGAGTTTTCCTCTAGGAGATCTTCACGCTTCACATTTGAAACTCCCGAAGCCCGGATCTCCAAAGTGAATCTGGACCGTCCGTTGGCCACGACATGCGACAACAGATCATTCACTTCAAGGATTTTCCTCCGAGTGATTTTCAGGTTTCACGTTCGAAAGTCCCGGAGAACCAAAGACCCGAAGTCCCAAAGTAAATCTAGACCATCCATCAGACAGGACACGTGGCGACAGATCAATTACTTCGGCGATTCTCCTCCGAGAGGTTTGAAGCACTAACATTTGAAACTCCCAAAGCCCAAAGTGTCGAAGCACGTGGAAACCAATAGTTGATACACGTGGCACACTCATGAGGCAGGACAAGTGGCATTCATCTCAGGAAATTTGGCTGTGTCATTCACCCATTTCCACGTGGCACATGTCACCTTTCTTTCCAAGACACCTCAGCATCTGTGACATCATACGAAATTAGGTCGCTACGTCACTTCAACAATTTTTCTCCAGAATATTTTCATGCTTCACATTTGAAACTCCCAAAACTCGGACTTTCGAAATGAATCTAGACCATTCATCCATCATGACAAGTGGCGACTAATCATTCACTTTCAAAACTCCCAAAGCCCAAAATTCCGAAGTGAATATGGACCATTGATCCCAGGTCAACGACAATCGTCGATTCTTACAGTAGGTAAATATCACCCAGATCTCGGATCGTAATCAGATCGATGACTATAGTTCATTGCAGGGATGCAAATTGCCCGGATGTTAATTTTCTAGAGCGGTCTCGCAATTTAAACCACAGTTTCGTTGGAAGGGTATGTGGCAGATTCTGGTGAATTGCGAGCCCAAAGGCGGTCTGAATCAAACCCACCCTCAACAGCTTCCACAATCACATACTTGTATGACACCAGGTCACATCCACATCGCCTCCACTCATATCACTCATTACTCTCACTCCTCTCGCAACCCAACACTTGTCCTCCACTCACACCACCTGTATCCTTCATTATGCGTCGTCAGCTCCACACTCCAGATGCCTCCATCGTATTCACACCTCCTCTCACTTTGTGGCATCTTCACATGTCATCTACCACCGCGTCCTCTCATCCCATATTCCCATTGGACGCCTGCCTCCTCGACTTCTTGTTCATGACTAGTCATCACAGTAAAAGTGAGGGGAAGAGTCGAGTACAATCGACTCAAACTGTGCTTATCTTTTGAAAGATCACACACATATAGAGAGTTAGTATCTATCACGGGTCGACGCAGGTTAGTCCCAAACGCACTTCAGCAAGCTCTGCTCAGACAACCGGTTATCTCCAGTAGCCTCCAACAGCTTGCAGACATGCCATCTCTTGACAACAGAGCTCTGCTTTGTCACTCCTAGGCCCATTTTTGGCCATTCAGTTCTTTCATCATGCATCAGTTCTGTCTTAGAAACAATAGTAGTTTTATTTTGATTAAGTCCAACATTTTCCTAGATTAGATGCAAGAGTGGCCTTCTGTGTGAGATAAGAACCACTCTTTGATCCAGATTATTTTCGGCATGAAATGAGAGCGGAGATATAATAAAGAAATGCACAAAGATATTGCAGATATTCAATAATGTAACAGAAATTTATCAGAGATGCAACCATATACATAGATATACAGTAATACACTATTTCTATTAATCAAAGAAATGTATAGAGACTGTAAAAAATACAGAGTGAAAGACTCGCTAGAATGGTGGCAGCTTATCTTTGAGAAGAGATGTGATGGCTACTCGCATTCACAAGAAGATGATTAAAATGAGGCTCTGAAGGCCTTTTTTACAATAAATAGGAATGCCAAAATTCCTAGACATCAAAAAACTCAACCCTAGGAGATGAAGCGCCAAAAGTCATGTGGGCCCCGTTTGGGTAAGTGAGTACATCAACTTCCCAGGGTCGTAACTTTTGCATACGATCTCCATTTTAGGCGTGTGATAGATCGTTGGAAAGGTATCGTCGAGGAGATTCATTTTGGGGGATCAATCATGCCTTTGGCTATCATTGAGAACCTCTATCTTGAAAAACCTTCATTTGGGCCCTCAAAATGGCCTCGAAAGTTAAAAACTGCTAAAAATAGTAAATTGCCAAAATTGCCAGAAAATTGTTTTGAGCCAGTCACAAAAGGTGGGTGGCCACTGATATCCACCTAGATCAATCCTCCCTCCTTAGGAAGCAATGGTATCCATTGCATTGAGTTCTCGGGGGAGAGGGAAAAGCGTTTGTTGAATCTGCATCTTGGTGAGCTGCTTGTCTTGTTGGAGACGTCGCGCTGCTCAGTTTGTGGAAATCTGTCACGAACCTGTTGAGTTTGAGGCTATTCAACAAGTCGAGATACATGAGAGGATGATGTGCAGAAGGAATCTTTTCACTTTGCTGCAGCCTTTTCGACCCGCTTCTGTTGGATAGAAGGTGCTTGGGGCAAGGCTGTAGTGGTTGTGGTGTCCTTTTGTTCTCCTTTTGAACAAATTGTGAAGAAGCTGAATTTTGCAGTATGAGATACTACCTTGCAGAACTTTTTAGGTGGAACACTAGTCAGAACTACCTCTGGTATTTTGTAGAGATGACCCCCCAAAGTAAAAATTACACTACGGGGTCGAGACTCATAAACAACATAGCGTCTCCACATATATGGTTGGCCCAAGAGAACATCACAGACATCCAGTGGGGAAACATCACATAATACCTCATCCTTTAAGGGTTGGATGCCGTATGACAATCGACACTGTTGGTTGACACGGAGATCTTGTCCTTGCCGAAGCCACCCGATGTTGTATGGTTGCAGGTGTGGTGTTGTCGAAAATCCCAACTGTTTGATGACCTCTGTTGAGATGAGGTTTTTTTGGCTTCCGCTATCAACAATAAAATGCAGCGGGGTCTCCTTCACCCACATTTGTGAATGAAAAAGGCACTCCCCCTCTTTAGGATCTGTTGGTTCTTCTGGTTGAATAGATGAAATCGCGACAATAGAAGTGGGGTCTGCGTCAATGATTTGTCCTTTACCAGTGTTTTCAGAATCGGATTCTGAATTAGGGTTCGACTCCTTGTCTTTGATCTCGGCCACCAATGACTGTTTTGAGTGACATTCATCGGTGTTGTGCCAATGGATTTTGTGGAAATCACACCATTTTCCGATGTCCTTCTTTGTCTTCCTGTGACCCTTATTTTCCTGTGTCTTGGACTGGTTTTCAGGAGACTGTTTGTTAGGGTTGTCTTTGTCATACTTTGGTTATTGCGGATTTACAAATCTGAAATCCCGTTTGTTCTGGTGCTTAAATTTCTGCTCGATTTTAACAACATATCGATAAGCAGCACCGAGTCATGAGATGTCCAAAAACTCCATTTCAGTCTAGATGTATCTGTGTAGAGCCCCACGGTATTTCATAACCAAATGTCACTCAGAGTCTTTGATACCCAGCTTGGTGCACAAGGTATGGAAGGTATTGGTGAACTCTGGAACTGCTTGGCCCCTCTCTTTCCGTAGTGTGGTCCATCTCATGTACTGGTCCTCATAGTTTCCAACAGGGTAATACTGTTCCTTTACTGCATCCACAAAATAATCCCAAGTGGGATCAGCCCCATATATTCCAGACTCCTCTGTGGAACTCTGCTCCCAATATGTTTCCCACCAATGTTTGACATGGGGGAGAGCTTTAAGGAGTGTGAAGGTGATCTTTTCTTTGTCGAAAAATTTGTGAATAGAGAAATAACCTTCTAGCAGATTTAACCATTTGTCTAGGGCTTCTGCATCTATCTGTCTTTCAAATACAGGAATATCAAAATTAACTTGTACCTTGAAAGGCAAGGTGCCTCCAAAGTGGTCGATTGATGAAGATGCGCTTGTTGCTATCGGCAGGCGTTGAAGGATGTGGGAAAAATTCTCCATCATTTCGTCCCTCTGTCGTGTGAGAGCTTGCTCAAGAAATAGACTGATAGGATCGTCTGCTCCGTCATTTTACTTTTCTTCCACCATTGAGGGTTTCTTGGGTGTGTGAGAGCGGTTTTCCTCAAGAGAGACAAGCTCGAGACCCAACTTTCTATACTCGGACCTCGTCGGGGACATGCACTGAAAACGATCAAGAGCAGCCTGCTCTGATACCACTGATCCGGACTATTTTCGGCACGAAATGAGAGCGGAGATATAATAAAGAAATGCACAGAGATATTGCAGATATTCAATAATATAACAGAAATTTATCAGAGATGCAACCATATACATAGATATACAATAATACACGATTTCTATTAATCAAAGAAATGTATAGAGACTGTAAAAAATACAGAGTGAAAGACTCGCTAGAATGGTGGCAGCTTATCTCTGAGAAGAGATGTGACGGCTACTCGCATTCGCAAGAAAATGATTACAATGAGGCTCTGAAGGCCTTTTTTACAATAAACAGGAATTCCAAAAGTCCTAGACATCAAAAAACCTAACCCTAGGAGATGAAGCGCCAAAATTCATGTGGGCCCCGTTTGGGTAAGTGAGTACATCAACTTCTCGGGGTTGTAACTTTTGCATACGATCTTTGTTTTAGGCATGTGATAGCTCGTTGGAAAGGTATCGTCAAGGAGATTCATTTTGCGGGATAAATGATGCCTCCATATATCATTGAGAACATCGATCTCGAAAAACCTTCATTTGGGCCCTCAAAATGGCCCCGGAAGTTAAAAACTACTAAAAATAGTAAATTGCCAAAATTGCCAGAAAATGGTTTTGAGCCAGTCGGAAAAGGTGGGTGGCCACCGATATCCACTTGGATCACTCTTGCTGATTGAATTCATAATCTTAGTGCAGTTAATAATTTGTTTACGAACAATTCCCTAAATTTAGGTATCAGTCCCCTAAGGACAGGAGCCTCTACAACTCTTTTAAATAGTTAGTTTTTGGATATTGTAAACGTCGGATTTTTTAAGGAAAGAATAGAAATACAACAAATTGGTTGGACTCATTTTATGCATGGATTAAAGCTCTCTACCTGGTGAACATATTCTTGACGAAAGTGTTTTGTTCAACGTCTTATGTGTTTTATTTCTTATCTTGAATACAATTTTTTATTTGCGCAACATGCTTTCATTTCCTTTCAGCTATTGTGTGACTTATTTTTACTGATACGCAGCCTGTCAAACGACTAATTCTTTGGTGAAAAATCATTTTTGAAACCTGTGGGAGTTATTGTGTTTTGATACATGTTTGATGTCTTGAAATATTATTTTGAGTATTGAACTTCTTACAGCAGATTATTCATTGAGTAGTTTGTTGTTTCTCTCTATTTCTATTGTCTCATTGGTCTGTCTTTAGTGTGCCATCAGCCAAGGAGGGTCGTCATCCATATCATTATGCCAACCCAACCTTGCCTTTGTCTTGATAGAATAACCCTCTGACCAAATTTAAAGAAACAATCATTCTAAATTGATAGGCGGCCTATCTTTTCCCTTTAGCAGTCAAGTGCATACCTTAGGACCAACATCTTCTGGCACCATTGCTATGGAACAGAGTAACGATATATATTTCCCTGGGAGAACGACAACGATCAGATCTGATCTTTGATGGTGAACAAAGACTAGACACATTCAGACTGCATATCATTCACCTGACGACTCGATGGTTAAAGAATCCACTGACGACTCCACGGTTTTAAAAAGTCATAGTTTCAGATGGAAGCCATCTTAGCTCGAAGGTTTTCTCCTTTAAGTTTCTCTTTTATTCCTGGTTTTCCAAATTTTGTTCCTACTATAGATGAGTGGGGTGATTTTTTTCCTAGATTTAGAGAACATAGAGATGACAACCCTGTTGAGCATTTTCTTGAGTTTCATGAACTCATGCATTAGTGGGGAATACATCATGAGGATGTACTAATGAAGATGTTCATGTACTCATTAGAGGGAGATGCTCATGAGTGGTATTGATCCTTGCCCCCTGCTAGCATCTCTTCCCTTGAAAAATTCCATGTTGCATTCAATAAGCATTGTAAAAGGTTTTTTCCAGTTGATTTACTTTTTGAGAACTGTTGTGAAGAATTTGAATCTAATATTCGACAGTCACTTATTAGTTCTTCTAGTAGTGAAAGTAAAGGGGACTTTTCCATTGAGGAAGTGGAGGAAGATTCGGTTACATATGATTCTTCTTATGATCCTTTTATTCAAAAGGATGATGTTGGGAATTACATTAATGATGAAATTGATGATAACAAGGCTTTGGATACATCTTGCATTATTCTAGGTGTCTCAGATAGTCGTTGTTATGATACATATGTTGTTCTAGGTTCTCATAAATATTTGATTAACTGTGAGGAAAGTGATGTTGAAGGTCACGAGCATGTTTTTCCCCTTCCTTATGAAATTGTTGAGCAACAAGAAATCTATAAGTCTGAAGATGAAATTATGGAGTTAGAACAAGGACAAGCTAGCAATGCAGGATATATACCCATTCATTTCAAACAACAAGATGACCAATATCAAGGGTGTTTTGCTACCCTTTATGGTTGTGAATCACATGACTTTCATGAGTTGTTTCAACGAGGACATGAGAAACTCAGTCTTGTTTATAATGCAGATCTCACACAACAACAAATTTGTCCTCTCAAGCAATTGGAGGATTTTCTTGAGTTTCAAGATCCAATAGTGAGATGGATGGATTCTTATTTTTCCAAAATCCCAAAGGTTGAAAGTTTTACCATGATCATCATTTGCAACTGTAAGTACCAGATGCTTGCTAGCTTTTTGTCACGTTTGATATATCCTCTTTAGATTATTCTAAACAGTGACCTGCACATAGTTACGATTCTTAGTCAAATGTTTTCTTGGTTTCATTGGAAGTGGAATTACACTTGATTGTGTTGGTTTTCAGTTGAATAGAGTAGGTAGTAGGAGAATAATCTCGTAGTTCAAGGATTTAATTTTTAGTTTGCATATTGTTTTTCAGTAAGTTGGTTTTCAGTAGCTTGTTTGAATAAGAGACTCCATAGCCCAACAAAGGCACTGGGGTTTAGTTGCATTTTCAAGTTTCACTAAAGATTCCATAGCCCAACGTACGCATTGGAGTGTAGTCTCAGATTTTAATTCAATAAAATGCATGGCTGAGGGACAGTAACAGATACGCGGGGCTGACAGACAGAAACAAGGGTAAGTGATGAAAGGTAAGAGCAGTTGTCTAATCTCAAGGCACCGATCTAAATTTCTTAGCACCTCACAGGGACGAGCTATCCCTATTTGGAGCCAATGTTATAGCCTAGGTCTTCATCCCCTGCTTCTCCTCTTGTTTGACCCTGCCTTTGTCATTTTTCTTTTTTTGGTTGGTTCAATCTTTTTCCCATTACTAAGTATCTTGGTCCTTATTTGTTTTTGAGTTATTGCGCATATTTGTCTCTATTTATCGAAGGATAAATATATGTTGGATTGGGTTCGAATTAATTGTCATCATATTTTCCCATTGATTGAGCTCACCACAGGTCCACCAAGTCTTTTTGCATACGCAGCAAACACCCGTGGATAAACGCAGCCACTTAGAATTGTCATATTTGGCCCAGGGTTGTTGAAATAAACAGGGGAAAGTTTCAACAGTGGAGATCTATCAAGCAAATCAGATCGAGGGCTGTCATCCATTCTGGGGTGAAGAATCGCGCGGAGTTTAAAATCATGAGTCATCAGAACTTCCAAACTGTCGAAGACCCGAAGAGAATCTGGGTCATTCATATACCATGACACACAACGAAAAATCATCTACTTCGGCGATTTTCACTTCAGGAGTTTTCCAAGCACAAACATTTGAAACTCCCAAAGAGCCCAAGACCCGAAGTCCCGAAATGAATTGGGACCATACATCAACCGAGACATGTGGAAGAAGATCATTCACTCGGAGAGTTTTCCTCCGGGAGATCTACATGCTTCACTTTTGAAACTCTCGATGCCCAGATCTCCGAAGTGAATCTGGACCGTTCGTTGGCCACAACACACGGCAGCATATCATTCACTTTGGGGATTTTCCTCTGGGAGATTCTTAGGTTTCACATTCGAAAGTCCCAGAGAACTAAACACCCGAAGTCCCGAAGTAAATCTAGACCATCCCTCAGATGGGACACGTGGCGACAGATCAGTTACTTCAGCAATTCTCCTCCGGGAGGTTCGAAGCACTAACAATTGAATTTCTCGAAGCTCGAAGTGTCAAAGCACATGGCAACCAGTAGTTGAGACATGTGGCACACTCATGAAGCAGAACATGTGGCATTCATCTCAGGAAATTTGGTTGTGTCATTCGCCCATTTCCACGTGACATGTGTCACCTTTCTTTCCAAGACACCTCAGCATCCGTGACATCATATGACATCAGGTCGCCACATCACTTCGACGATTTTCCTCCAGGATATTTTCATGCTTCACATTTGAAACTCCTGAAACCCGAACTTCTAAATTGAATCTAGACCGTTCATCCATCATGACACATGGTGACAGATCATTCACTTCAAAGATTTTCCTCCGAGAGATGTTTCATGTTTCACTTTCAAAAATCCCAAAGCCCGAAAGTCCGAAGTGAATCTGGACCATTCATCTCAGGTCAACGAGAGCCGTCGATTCTTGCAACAGGTAAATATCACCCAAATCTCAGATCGTAATCAGAACAACGACTATAGTTCATTGCGGGGACGTAAATTTCCCGGACATTAATTTTCCAGAGCGGTCCCACAATTTAAACCATAGTTTCATTGGAAGGGTACATGGCAAGTTCTAGTGAATTGTAGGCCCAAAGGCGATCTGAATCCAAACTACCCTCAACAGCTTTCGCAATCACGTGCTTGTATGACACCGCATCACGTCCATGTTGCCTCCACTCATCCCACTCATTAATTTCGCTCCTCTTGCCACTCGACACTTGTCCTCCACTCATGCCACCTGTATCCTTCATTCTGCGCCACCAACTCCATGCTCCAGATGCCTCCATCGTATTCACACCTCCTCTCACCTTGTGACATATGTCTTCACATGTCATCTACCCCCACATCCACTCATCCCGTCTTCCCATTGGACTCCCGCCTCGTTGACTTCCTTTTCACGACCAGTCATCACAGTAAAAGCGAGGGGAAGAGTAGAGTACAGTCGACTTAGACTACGCTTAGATTGTGAAAGCTCAGACATAGACAGAGAGTCAGTCTCCGTCACGGGTCAATGCAGGTTAGTCCCAGACGCACTTCAGCAAGATCTACTCACACAACCGGTTATCTCCAGTAGCCTCCAACAACTTGCAGACATGCCATTACTTGACAATAGAGCTTTGCTCTGTCACTTCGAGGCCCATTTTCGGCCATTCAGTTCCTTCATCATGCATCAGTTCTATCTCAGAGACAATAGTAGTTTTATTTTGATTAAGTCTAGAATTTTCCTAGATTAGATGCAAGAGTGGCCTTCTGTGTGAGATAAGAACCACTCTTTTCGATTAAATTCAACATATTAGTGCAGTTAATAATTTGTTTACGAATAGTTCCCTAAATTTATGTCTCAGACCCCTAAGGACAGGAGCCTCTGCAACTCTTTTAAATAGTTATTTTTTGGATATTGTAAACGTCGTATTTTTTAAGGAAAGAATAGCAATACAACAAACTGGTTGGACTCGTTTTATGCATGGATTAAAGATCTCTACCTGGTGAACATATTCTTGACGACAATGTTTCATTCAACTTCTTATGTGTTTTATTTCTTATCTTGAATACAGTTTTTTATTTGCGCAACGTGCTTTCATTTCCTTTCAGCTATTGTGTGACTTATTTTTACTGATACGCAACCTGTCAAACAACTAATGCTTTGGTGAAAATTCGTCTTTGTAACCTGTGTGAGCTACTGTGTTTTGATACATGTTTGATGTCTTGAAATATTATTTTGAGTATTGAACTTCTTACAACAGATTATTCATTGAGTAGTTTGTTGTTTCTATTTTTTTTCTATTGTTTCATTGGTCTGTCTTTAGTGTGCCATCAGCCAAGGAAGGACCTCAACCATATCATTCTGCCAACCCAACCTTGCCTTTGTCTTGATAGAATAACCCTCTGACCAAAGTCAAAGAAACAATCATTCTAAATTGATAGGTGGCCTAGCTTTGCCCTTTAGCATTCAAGGGCAAACCTTAGGACCAACATGAGGCTTTTGCTTCCAATTTTACCAGAGAGGTTCCATGGGGGAGAGCCAAGGTTAGTTTCTTGGTGGAGTTTCTCGGGCTGGAGAAATGGGCAATGAGCACCCTTTTTTAGGGGGTGATCCTAGTTTTTTTGGAGAGGTCGTTGTGATTGTGGGCACCTCTCTTTGATTTACCGCACTCCCGAAGCATGCTGGAGGGGAGGTGATGGTGGGGGATGGGAGAGATGGAGGCGAGGGGGTGCTGCAGCGGGTGAGGGAGGGAGACTGAGAGGCCTTGGACAGGGAAGGAGATGAGGTAATCAGGGGGAACATTGCAATGCGAAGAAACCTAAAAATTGCAGTGGGAGCCGAGGAGCCTAACCAGGAGGGTGCACCAGATGGGAAGAAAAAATGAGAAAGGCTCCCGAGTTAAGAGTTGTTTGTCGCTCTGAATGCCATTGAAGGGTGAAGTGATCCCTGCCATCTCCATTGATGCGTGAGGATACCTATGCATTTTCCTGGTGCATCATGTCTGGCTGGTTTGTTCACTCGAGTGCTCGACCAGGCGCATTACCATAAAGCCTCTCATGGTGTGAGCCATGGAGGAGTGAATTCTTGGGGGTTGGCAGCCGAAGTTAATAACTCCCCTAGTTTCCCTATGCCAACTGTGCACACACTTTCTCCAAGTGGTACCTCATCCGGGTGAGGGCAGTCCCTTTGGGATAATTCCATACAATGAATCTAGAGGGGCGAGCTTCTGGAAGGTCGTGAGTTTTTGAGCTTAATTTGCTACATAGAATCGACCCCTACATTGGCCAATCTATCTGCCACCTTGTTTGTGCTTCTTCTTACATGAGAAGTGATGAGAGTGAGAGACAGTTTGAGGAGTGACTAGAAGTTGCTGAGGGGATCCAAGAGACGCCAATTGGTTGTGATTCTTTCTGAATCCCTCCCGTTTAGGATTTTAGTGACTAGATCAATTATGACTTTGGAGTCCCCCTCTATGACCAGGCATGTGAGGCTGCAATCCAACGCCAATTTCACTCCTTTAATGAGACCCCAAATTTCAGCTGAGTTGTTGGTGTCAAATCCCATATTTTTTGTTGTGAGACTGTGAATTTGGCCCTCGCTATTCCTTATGACAGCCCCTAGGCCAGATAGTCCCAGGTTGCCTTTTGAAGTTCCATCAAAGTTGATTTTGAAAAATTTGGGTTGGGGATGGGGGGGACCAGACTGATGGGTTGAAGGCTTTGACTTGGGGGGGGGGATAATATGGAGGCAAGGAGTGCAATGACATGAAGCTCCAGGATTTGAGGATCCTGATCTCACCTGGATCAGAAGGGAAATCCTCATGGATCCACTGATGGAGTTGGAGAGTTTCTTGGAGATTTATGAGAATGGTTGACCAAAGGCCGACAGGCAGGGAGGGCTTGGAGTGGAAGATTCTTTTGTTCCTTTCTTTCCAGAGATGCCAAACGATGAATCTTGGTAGAAGTTGCCAGGTTCTATTTAGGATTGGGATTTTGAAAGAGCCAATTCCCCATTCTCTAATCATGCTTGTGATACTGTCTTTGATCCATTTCGTTCTTCTCATGAGTTGACAGGCTTGATTCCAAATTTCCTCATTGAAGCTGCAGTTGTTTATGAGATGCTCCATAGTTTTTTCTTGATGATAGCAGAGATGGAAGATCGAGGGGCCAATAAAACCTCGCCATTGAAGATTGTCCCAAGTTAGGATCTTGTTTTGAAGGAGGAGCCAAAGGAAAGTGGAGATCTTGGGCCATAATTTTGATTTCCATATTGTTGTCCATATATGGTCTTTGTGTAGGGCTTGGAAATTTTCCTGTAGGGTGTACCCTTCTTTGAGGGTGAAGTTTCCTTGGGGTGTGTGCCCCCATATGAGGACGTCTAGATCTGTGCTTGTTATGATTCTTCTAGGTAGGATTTTCTACCTCCACCTCTACAGGTCACATTTAGTTGCTGCTTGAATCTCTTGGTGGGTGGATTTCCAATTTCTCCATGGAGATTTGCTTAGAGTGTTCGTCCACATGTTTGCCACTTTGCATGTGGCAAGATTTTGAATGTGATATTCATATGGGAGTAGGTGTTCTTATGAATGGAGGGTTGGTAGTTGCTACCAGGATTCTTTCCAGAAGAGGGCGCTTTGGCCCTTGCGAATTTCCTAGAAGGCATGTTCCTGTATTAATTTTCAATTTTTCCAAGCCGTGTTCCATATGTTGGAGCCTTGAGTGTTGTCTTGCATCTTGATCAGTTGATTTTTTTGTGTGTTTGGTGCATATTTATGTCTCCAAATATTTGCCCAGATTTCTGTTGGATTTTTGAGCCATCTCCACCATATTTTGGCTCCCATAGTGTTGTTTAGTTTGTCAGGGTCCTGGAGCCCTAGACCACCTAAAGATTTGGGCTTGCAAACTTTATCCCAGCTAACTAAGGCCCACTTCTTGTCCGATTTGTGTCCATGCCATAGGAAATTTATTTTCAAGTTTCTTATCCTCTTTATGACTGATTGGGGGGTTGCTAGCGCTGAGAAAAGGTAGGTTGGAGTGGCTTGAAGGACTGACTTAAGGAGGGTAAGTCTGGTTGGTAGGTTGAGGGAGTGGAAAGTCCAATTGTTGATACAGTTGGAGATATAAAGGAGGCGGGAGTACGAGGAAATGTTTATGGCTGTCGATTATGAGAGCGGGAGGACTAGGTACTGAGAGGGGAGGGAGCAGATAGGGATATTAAGGAGTTGGGAAATGTGTTGTTGGATGGCTAAGGATGTGTTGAAGAAGAAGAGTTGTGACTTGTCCAGATTGAAGGTGGTACCTGAGACTTCACTGGAATCAATTAGGATGGAGCTTAATTTGTTTTCTTCTTGCGTTGTGGGGGTGTTCAAGAGCAAGGTGTCATCAAAAAATTGGTTGTGGGAGACCGCTAGTTGGATCCCATGAATGTGAAGACCTTGAAGGGAGTCGTTTTGAATAGAGTCTTTGATATAGTGGCCCATGCCTTCAACCATTATGACAACGAGGAAAGGGGAGAGGGGGTCCCCTTGCCTTATTCCTCGGGAAGGTGAAAAGGGTTGTGAAGGGGATCCGTTAACTAGGATGGAGAAGAAGGTGGAAGATATGAGATTCATTATCCAAGCTATCCAGCTTTTGCAAAAGCCAAAGGCTATTAAGACAGACCTCATATATTCCCAGCTTAGTTTGTCAAAATCCTTTGAAAGATCAATTTTTAGCAGCATACCTAGAGTATGTGTGCTCTTGAGTGAATGTATGACTTCGTGGACAAGAATGATGATGTCCATGATTTTCCTTCCTTCCACATATCACAATTCCTCCTTGGAGATGATGAATACTAGGATTGGCTTGAGTCTTAAAGCGATGACCTTGGAGATGATTTTATAAATCACATTGCAAAGAGCTATGGGCCTGAAGTTTTTCGGATTTGTTACTCGTTCTTCTTTGGGTATTAGGGTGAGGAAGGTGGAATTTAGTGCTGGGGGTACTTTGCCAGAGCTGCAGGATTCTTCGACTAGTTTCCACACTTCGTTCCTTACCATTGGCCAACATGAGTGGAAGAAGTCTATGGTGAAGTCGTTGGGCCTGGAGCTTTGCCTGCGGGGAGGTCTTGGATGGCTTGATCCACCTCTGCTTGGTTTATTGGTGTCATGAGAGATTCATTTTGTTCATGAGAGATTAGAGTGGGGATATTTTGGGTGATCTTCTCAATAGTAGAGGTACGGTCCACAAGGGGTTTTGAGAGGAGGTCTCTGTAGAATCATGTTAATTCCTACGTTATTTCTTGATGGGACAGTAGGGAATCTCCATGCATGTCTTCTAGCTTTGTGATGCGATTGATGTGGCGTCTGTGGATCATGGATCAGTGGAAGAATTTGGTGTTTTTTTCTCCCTCTTTTAGCCATTGAACTCGGGATTTTTGTCTCCATAGAATTTCTTCTTTCTTGTATCTTTCTTCCAGTTGTCGTTTGATCTCTTTCCCCTCTTGTTGCTAAGTGGGTGTGAGCCTTGTTTGGATGATTTGCATTTGTATGGCTTCGAGTTTTTGTTCTAGTAGTTTCCTTTCCTGAAAGATGTTCTAGAATACTTCTTTATTACATTTGCGCACATGTTGCTTGAAATGTTTGAGATTTTGCTGAAAGCAGTGCATTTTTGTGCCCCTTTGAGTTTTCGCGGTGCTCCACCAGTGACAGGCTAGCTCCTGGAAGTCTGGATGCGAGAGCCAAAAAATTTCGAATCTGAAGGGTTTGAACTTGGGGGTGGCGATAGTGTCTATATAGAGCTGAACCGGCTAGTGGTTCAAGCCTGCCTTCGGGAGGATGTTGGATTCTACTAAAGGGCCTTCTAGAAGGAGAGTTTTTGAGATGAGGAAGCAGTCTAGCTTGCAATCAATTTGTTGATGTCCCGATTTTTGTTTGTCGAGGTGTAAGTTCCATTGCCATTCTCTATGTCTACTAGTCTGAGGTTTTCTATGATTTCCTGGAATTTTAAGTTGTCCTACTCCAGCNGAGAATCATGTTGAAATCGCCACCTATTATCCATCGCTTGTGATTAGCTAGAGATCCTATGTAAGCCAAACTTTGAAGAAAGAGATCTTTGTATTGGTTGTTATGTGGTCCATAGGCATTGGTGATCATTCCTTCCTTGTCTGAACCAATGGATCTATAGTGTGTTGTGATGGTGCTTGGAGTGGAGAATCCTTGGTATAGGATTACTGTAGCAGGGTTACAAAGGATGGTCAGGCCCCCTGAAGCTCCTTTCAAGTCCATTTATTAGGAGTCATAGTTGCGCCAACATATTTTGAGGATTTCTTTTGCGGTTTTCCCCGCACATTTTGTCTCTTGTATCAGAAGTATATCAGGGTCTTCCATTTTGATGCAGTTTCAGAGAGTTCGTTGCTTGGATCTCCCATTTAGGCCTATGATATTACATGTTAGGATGATCATAGTTAACAGTTTGAGGGGTGGGAGAAAGATCTCTTTGAGAGCTTATGAATCTGTCCCGAGTTAATCATATATTTTCCTACCTCCTTGATCAGTTGTTGGGCCAATTTCCTACCCCATCTCTTGTTTTCTTTTGGGTGTCTTCTTGGATCTGGGTTTGGGTCTATGCTGATCCCAAATCTAGATGTGCCCCCTGCTGATGAGTCCAGAAATACCTAGTGAACTTTCCTGAGTTGATCCTCTGGTAGGGTTTGGAGATCCTTCTTGTTGAGTGCTTCTTCTAGCCTGTCTAGGTCGATTTCAGCCAGGTCATGTTCGTCCATTTCCATGATGGTATATTCTTCCCTTTCTGGTTCCTTTCCTGAGGCTTGATGGGTCTATGGATCTACTTGGCTTGTTGGGGTTTGATATCCTTGTGGTTGTTGATCTTCGTTGTGCTTGTTGTGGTCATTTCCCGCAGTTTTATGGGGGTTTTCCACCTCTTTTGCATTTGGAAGGTGATTAAGGGCTTCAAATGAGTTGGTGTTGGGGTTTTTTTCCCCGTTGTTGTTTCTGGGCTTCTTTTGCACTTGTCTTCTTCGATTTTGAACCTTGGTGAATCCTTCCTTTGATTTCTCTTCAACTTCTCTCTTGGTGGGAGCATTTAGAGGGAAATATCTGAAAACGTGCCTGTGTTCATGGTATTTTCGACATCTGAAAGGGATGTGTTTGTAGTCTATGGTTTGGGCCCATTCCTCATCTTGGTACTCTAGGGTTACTATGCCTGACAGAGCTTTGGATATGTCCATGTAGATGCATATACTTGAATAGGAGGTGTACTTTCGCTGCTTGGTGGCTTCAAAAGATTTGACATGTTTGCCCAAGGTGTTACCATTGCCCATTAAAATTTCCTCTAACCAAAACTCTTGAGGTAGGGAATAGAGGTGAATCCATATCGGTGCGTAAGAAAAGTTTTCCTTTTCTGGGCAAAAGCGATCGGTCCAGAATCACAGGTATAGGCCAATAGAGTTGTAGAAGTACGGTCCGCCTTCAAAAATGCGGTCCTTTCCCTCCAGGTTATAGAATATTATTGTGAAGAAGCCTTTGGAGCTTAGTTGTAGCTCATAGTCTCCCTTGGGGTTCCATCACATCTTGATCCATTGATCTAGGTCCTTTTCTGAGGGTCAGAGGCTTAGGAATTTACCTATGAGGGCATGGTGTCTCATGAACTGAGTATGCTCCCCTATTCTAGTGGTTTTGATGACATATATTGGCACGATCGAGACTTGAGGGATACATTTTCCAGGTATCCAGACCCGAGATTATTTTGGATGTGAAGATTCTGCATCCATGTTCGATTCCTTGCCTCCATTGGTTTCTTCTTGCAGATATTGTTCACACATTTGCACTGGCATCTCAAAGGACGTACGACACGCTCATGAGTTCTTTGGGTCATTTACTACGATGTTACGATAAGAGGGGGCTTTCACCCCCCCTTATTTTCCCATTCCTTTGAGGCAGTTAGAGTCAGAGATGGTCTGGGCAGGCAGGAATCGGGAGCATGAAAAAAACCCTAAATGTTGCAGAGCTCCATGAAGACCGCTTCTTCTTCCTGTACGAAATTTTAACTGAGTGGCGCACATTCCATCCTCTTTCCCCCTTCCTTTTTGTTATCAGGGTGGAAGGAATTAGCCATTATATCAAGGATTACATAGAGGATGGATCCCTCCAAGGTCTCCCTTTGCACAACATCCAACCACCCATATCTCACACCCAATTCGTGGACAACACCATGATGATGGGATCTCCCACTACTGGAGAGATATTCAAATTCATGGCACCGTGAAAGAATTTAGCAAAGCCTCAGGTACTCCTATGAATATTGAAAAGTCCCAAATAATTTTATTCAATACCCCTCAAGCCATCCAGCCCCATATTTCCCAAATCTTAGGCTTCTCACGAAGCTCCCTTCCATCCAAATATCTTGGCATCCCCCTCATAGAAAACACCCGTTCCAATGGCTCTTGGGAATCTCCTATCGTATCCTTGGAAAATCACTTTAGCTCATGGATTTTCACACTCTCAACTTAGTTGGATGACTGGTTTTACTCAAAACGGTGATTTAGTCCATTCCTAATTATCTTTTCTCGACTTTAGCAACTCCAAAATCAGTTCTCAATAACATTCACAACATCCAGAGAAACTTATTATGGCAAGGAACAAAACAGGGAAAATAATGGGCTCTGGTAAGGTGGGAAAACCTTTACAAACCCAAGCTCTCTCGTGGCTTAGGATTAAGGGACCCTTTCACTTTAAACAAGGTCATGGAGGGAAATATTTGGTGGTGATGGATAAAACATTCAAAATATCTATGGTCTAAATTTTGGAGACAAAAATATACTCCTTGAATTGAGGAAGCTCAACTAATCATAAGGAACAAGTAGCATAGAGGTTCTCTCATATGGAATGCAACATGTCTAAATCACTCCCTTGTCCAGGAGCACGCATTCTGGGAAATAAAAAATGGTGAGGATGCACTATTTGGCATGGACTCCTGGTAGCAACTATCACATATTTAGTAACAAGAAAACTTGCAGGAGGCCTTTCAAATCATGTGGCATAACCAAGTCAGCAAAGTTAAAGAATTTTGGAAAGAATCCTCCTCTCTCCCACCTTGGAGAGAATGGATTATTACTCATCAATATCTCGGTCTTCCCCTGGAAATGAATATAATGCCATGGTAGGATGAGGTGACCCTCAAGCGAATCCATATTCGTCATTGACCATAAATTTTTCATTGGGGTCACTCTTCTAGAGGAGTATTTTCGATAAAACGAATCTTATTCCCTCAAGGTTCACTTCCATATCCTACCCAAGGACACCATATGGCACAACATTTGGCAGGATAATATATAGCCTAAGGTTATGACCTTTCTTTGGCTTCTAGTGCACAATTGCATTCTCACCTGGGATAACCTCAAAAAACAGGGCTTCATAGGTCCATCGGTTTGCCCTCTTTGCCAACAACATGAGGAATCAATGGAGCACCTCCTGAACCAATGTCAATTCATTTGTACTCTTTGGGAACAAGTTTCTCTGGAAATGCGCACTTCTGACCATCAACAACATAGTATAATTGTCACAATTGATCAATGCAGACTCCTGACCTTTAAAAATTCCATTCTAAATCGCATCTAGCAGTTTTTGCCTAGTTTTTTTGGTATGGTAGATCTAGAAGGAACAAAACCATAGAATATTCCACTCTGATAAATTACTAGCACCCGAAATCTAGCTCATAATTTGTGGGAATGTAAACGAAATGGTCAATGGAGGATACAACTTGCGATTCCAATGAAAAAACTATCCTTACTAATTAGGATCTAGGCCTAGATTCAGTTATCATCTCAGATCCTACTCATCCTCCCTCTTGGTAGATCCCCACCTCATGGAAAAGGCCCCCTCCAGGATTCATCAAGCTCAATTTTGACGGGCCATCCAAAGGAAATCGTAATCATGTAGGCTTCGGTGTTGTCTTTCGGGATGAATGTTGGAATATTTGCAACATTATTGTTGGTAGCCTGGGATATAATTCAAACAAATTTGCAGAACTATAGGACCTCCTCAACAGGGATGATATTAGGGGCTAGATTTCGTTCATGGGCTAATTTTCCATGGTTTTTCCCAAAAAAATATTTGTTATTGTAAAAATGATCTGCCCAAATTCTATAGGATAAAATCATTTTACCTTAAAAATCGTCAAAACTTTATACAAACTATATAAAATCCTTAGAAATTTGAACTTTTTTATAAAAATATCGCCAAACATTTATAGTTGGCATATGAAGGATTAGTAAGATTCGCCAAGGTTTCTACATTTTAAAATAAATTTCCATCCTTAAAATCATCCCTGCTCCTCAAAGACATTCAAGTTGCCTTGATTGATGGCTTTCAGTGGGTTATAGTAGAGGGTGATTCTCAGATTATTATCACTTTTCTCTCCAAGCTATTGAATGGCTCCAATCCTGCAAAGAACTCTCTCAGCTAACGATTTCTTAGTAACACCGAATATTTGGAATCTATGTTGTTACCCCACTTTGTCCTCATCCAATCACATATTAGGCGGGATGCCAACAAGATTACCGAAAAATTAACTAATGTTGGAGTAGATTTCCATGAGAAGGACGTGGTATGTGTTGCAAATCAAAATCCTGCTTACCCCTTGCTTATGGAATGCATCGAAATGGAAAGAATGGAGTCTACCCCCATGGATGGAGTGTTAAAATTCCTATAATTATGATGTGATTGGTGGTTCATGGTGCTACCACTTGTTTCTCTTCTCTCTTCTTGAGGTTGGTGGGTGACGTCAAGGTAAACTTCTGGATTATGTTCTATATCCAACGACCCTCCATGAAGAGTACAATGGTGATTGTATCATGAAAACAGAGTACAAGAAACTTAAGAGGCATTTACAATTCAGGGGTGTCAGTGGTTAATGAGAAGGACAAGAGTGAGTGTGCCCTTGCTATATATATGCTTTCCAAGCCACCAGAGGGTATCATCCAAAGTGATGGTTGTATTTTTCTCTTTATCTCCAGAGTAAATCCACCCAATTTTCTCTGCTCTTTTGGCTTCTTTTCTCTCATGAACATGCCTCGTGAGAGAGGGTGGGTACATAGAGGTAGTGGTTTATTTCTTGGTATTGGAGGTAGGAACTAACATTCTTATACAACATATAGTGATGAGGATGATGAGTCGAGTGATATAAGGAATCGGATGGAAGGAACAATCCAATACTTGAACCCAACAACAATAATGCAGGAGCTTCAAAATGACAAGGATGAAGCATATATCTAGAGTTGCAAGGTGGAATGGGAGGATTTATCTATGAGAGTGAATTCTAAGGGTGTTAACAAAACTCCGAAAGAAGGATCTAATGAAGCCATTGTACATTTGAATTTAACCCCTCCTTTGGATATGTGTGTTGGTTCCTCACCCACGGGCGTAGGTGAGCATTCTCTTTCACCAAAATCTAGTCCCCAACACTTCAACATTGATGAAGAGAGAAACACTACCCAATTCTTCTAGGACCATTTAAGTCTTATTTTTTTATCTAAGATGTGACATGGCCGACCAACAATTCAGGAAGGAGGAGATGAAAAAGAAACTTGACCTGTTGTTGGACTGTTGTTCTCCTCCCTCGGAGCATCAAAATAACTAGGAGTTTCTCCACCAACAAGTTATCATCCCAGAATGGTCATCTCTTAACTGATGTAGTTCCCCCTTAGACAGACAACCCCCCTGATGTTCAAATGCTCGTCTTTCAAATAAAGGTTCCTTTTTGTCTTATTACTTTATGGTTTAAAAGTCTTTTTAATTACATTGTCAAACTTTTTCAAATCCCCCCCCCCCTTGGTCTGACTTATTATCAATATGGTCCTGGTGTTTGGGATGATTTCCTTTATTGGAAGCCCAAGCAGTAGGATCTCTACAATGTACTTTGATTTTGGTTGACATAAGGTAACACACTCTAGCTTGCAAAAAAAGGGCATTTTCTTACTATGACAACCTCTGATTGTCACAAAATATGTTTTTGTTTAACAAGTGAATTGGAGATAAGGGTGAGTTGTTTTTTCTATTAATATGATATGCATATGAATACATTGGTTATTACCTTTGGATCCATATTCCAAGAGGTATCTTGGTACCCTGGTGACATTTTCTATAACTTGACTATTCACATTCCATCAAGTTAGTAACCCCAACAGATTACATTTCCAACATTCCCCACCTTAATCTAAAGAGGGGAATGTGCGTCCAAGAAGAGAGATAAACTTTGGAAATGTCCAGCTGATATCTAAAAGTGGACCACTGCCAATGAATGAATGTGCTCTCTCTTGATTATTTGGTTTGGTTGTAATTGATGTAAACCCTTCAAGAAAGTATGGTAGCACAAAGGTATGGGTAAGGGACCCAAGTTTGTTTGAGGTATAAGGGCATGAATATCAATGAATTTACAAGTAAGACTATTCTAGATGGATAGTACATGTCATTCGGTTTCCGGTGGCATGTGTAACGACACATAACTCCTCACGGTTAGAGATTTATGGCCATGTGAAGTTGGATAACCCTCATGAGTCATCTAGAAGCCCCAAAAGGTCAAAGTAGTCAAAGTGGTTTCAAAGAAGAAATTATTTAAATAATAAAGTGAAGTGATGAGTGTACTATAAGTCAAAGTAGATACAAAACAAATTATTTAAATAATAAAGTTAATGGAGAAATTACTAAGTGGACAAGTGGTTAGAAGTGGGTTAGCCCTAAAATAAGGAAAGTGGTTTAAGATGGTTAGAAGGTAACCCCTTGAGGAAGATACATAAAAGTATTTAAATAAGAGGAAAGGGTCTCTCATTTTAATTACACTTGATCATATTAAATATCTACAAGTGACTAAGGTAACCAAAGGATATCTAAGGAAAATTTCAGAGGGAAGGTGAAGTAAAGAAGGCCGAAATTCAAGGGAGGATAAATTCTTTTGATGATGCTTTCTAAGGTATGTTATTTACAAGTCATCTCACCATTTTCACAATAATTTTTTTTCTAGAATGATCCAGACCGTGAAATATGGAGGCCGTTGAGGAAACACATCCAAGTAGATTTGATAAAAATTTCAGCATGTGGGTCATTGTATTTTTGGAGTTACACTCTGTGGAAAATATGGTTTGTGGCTAGTCCTGAAACTAGTCTAAAACAAGTGTTTTCGGTAAAAACGTCATAACTTCTTCATAACATATCCAAATTGTGTTAGACCAAATGTATTGGTTATAGTACAATATGTATTATTCTTTGTACCATTTTCAGATCCATACAACAAATATTCTATGTGGGGCCCGCTCTACAAGTTCTCTCTCTAGAATACGCCAGAATTCAACAAGGTATGCCATTTTTGATATAACTCATTTTCTAAGAGGTTCCAAGTAGTGAAACCTAGAGGAATTGCATAAAGACACTGAATAACATTGTGTACCATTTTCAGATCTTTATTCATTACAGGTACATAGTTATGATTATTGCAAGTTAGGGTTGCTCACTAATCCAAAATTAGTCATGTGAGACTAAAGTGAAGTTTGATGAAAATGCTAGTCTCTTGTTGTTAAAGTTATAGGTATGTGATCATATATATCAGGTCTATTACAGAGTTACAAATCAGATTTGGATGATGAAATTGATGAGGAATTTTGGTTGAGGCACATGTTGGGTACATGGTTGAGACAAGTAGTTGATGAGTTGGCACATGCATGAGGTGTATAGTCGATGATGTTGGTACATCTTGATGAGTCATAGTTGATGGGTAGTTTTTGCATGATTGGTACATACTTGGTACATGGTTGGAGACACTTTTTAGTAGTATTGTTGACACATGGCTTATGGATGATGTAGCATACTTGTCTTGGTATATTATTAGAAGCACATATTGATCTTGGTGATGATTATGAGTTGTTGTGTCATGCTTGGTTTATGCACATCTTGGTGATAGTGTGCATATGGTTGAGATTTGTCTTGGTGATTGATCTTGGTGTAATGATCCCAAGCCATTATGCAAGGATCATCATTGTTTTGGTGT
>ML781455.1:762607-776644 GCA_009831015.1 Picea engelmannii | reverse complement strand
AAAATAGGGTGGACGCCTTCAACTCCTGGGCGGATACTAAGAGCCTCCGGTTCCTTTATGAGAGCCAGGATAAGGTCACATTAACTGCCTGTTTCCCAGCTGTACATCGAGGGGACCATGAGTTTCACAGCTTAGACCCTCGTAGCTAAGCTGTAGTCACTTCTCCCGCCGTGCTCTCTTCATGTGTGACCTACGCTATCGCAATAATGATGATTGCTTACATCTTTATAAAAGTGGGGCATTTATTTTCTTCAAATCTCTTATCTCAATCCAATTTCTTATCTCATCTCAATCTTATTCTGGGGATATCTCAATCTTATTCTTGGGAGTTAATGGATTATCAGCTGGATGGTATCTTTCTCTTTCTTTTTCTTTTCTTTAAAGGTTACGACCAAGCTATATATCAAATGGGTGTTGTTTAGTTGTTCTATACTAGCACAGCCGCAAAGTGGTTGGTGTTGTGTCTGGGGAATGCCGAAAGTTAGTATGGTGAATTGAAACGCACGGACAACACATAGCGTTGAGGAAATCCAAAAGTTAATCTTAAATGTGGTAATTTCAAAGGTTAATCAGTGGTGGCAATCATGTGGTGGTACAGTAATTTCTTAATATGATTAGGTAAATGTTAAAAAGTAAACAGGTTAACTGATGCATTCAAAAATACAAAGAAGTTATGAAGAGTAAATCACATTCATTGATTTGGGAGGACGACTAAGAATATTCCATCGATTTCAATTGTTAGCCATCAAATTAGAATTTTAGATTAAAAGGTGATTAATTGTGCCCATCTCCAATAGGTATACGCCTTTCGGCGTAAAAATAGTTTTTATTGTTGGAATCTTGAGATAATAATTTATATGAATTATTTTTTTTGTTGTTCAAAATCTATTTACAAATGTAAAAATGGATTTAGTGTACTGAAAAATTTTCCAGGCACTTTGATTTTATAGAAATAATCATTTAAATTTAAGAATCCAACAATTTCTAGTCGGATTTCGTGCAAATATCCCCGAAAAAAATCTTCATTTCATAGAATCTTTAGCCTACAGTTATGCGTTGGCTAGCTGTTCTACGAAATGTTTTTTATCGACGAAATTGGGCCAAACAATTTACACGAATCACTATTTTTGTTGTTCATAATCCATTTATGAATGCAAAAATGGATTCAGCACGCTGAAAAACTCCCATGGCACTCGGATTTTACAGAAATAATCACTTAAATCTACGAATACAACAATTTCTGGGAGAATTTTGTGCAAATATCCCCTGAAAAAATCCTCTCAGTTCAGCCATTTGATTAATAAAATTTACAAAGATATTATGAATGCAAAAATTGATTCAGCATGCTGAAAAGCTCCCATGGCACTAGGATTTTACAGAAATAATCACTTAAATCTAAGAATCTAACAATTTCTCGGGCAAATATCCCCTGAAAAAATCTTCATTTCTTAGAATCTTTACCCTACAACTATATCAAATGGCGTTGGCTAGCTGTTCTACGAAATGGTTTTTTATTGCCAGAATCGGGCCATAACAATTTACATGAATCACTATTTTTTGTTGTTCAGAATCCATTTATGAATACAAAAATGGATTCAGCATGTTGAAAAACTCCCAGGCACTCGGATTTTACAAAAATAATCACTTAAATCCACGAATACAACAATTTCTGACCTGATTTAATCACTTAAATCCACGAATACAACAATTTCTGATCTGATTTGGGACAAATATCCCCGAAAAATATCTTCTCAGTCCAGCCATTTGATTAATAAAATTTAAAGAGATATAAGTATCCTAATCCTTTGAATTTAAAATTGTAAGCTTAAACTAGATATATATCCCTCTCAAGATTTCTAAATTAAATGTCAAAAACACCATTTTACTGAGAATCAAAACTGGGACAGTGATAAAAACTCTGACCAACTCAACTGCACCGAACTGTATCTCACCGGACAACAATGATGAAAATTGAACTGCACCGAATTGTATCTCACCGGACAACAATGATGAAAACTCAACCCATGATTGAAAAAGCGGGGTATGTAGAGAAGAGCGAAGAGTTACGTGATGTTGGGTGTATTGAAGTAGCTTTACCTTACCCTGTGCAGTGCATGGTCAGTTGGATTGGACCGGCAGGGCGAGAAGTGGAATCTTTGCATCTTTTTATCACTCAGTTCACCTTTGTTACGTCTGTTATAGCCAATAAACAGAGAGAAAGTACCTCCTTTGTCTCTTCCATATATTCCCTGGCAAACTGAGTTCTCGAGTTTCGTGTAAATTCAATACGTAACTCTGAGAGATTTCCCCGGTAACATTGAATTCTAACTGCTTTCTGAGGCAATATTCAAAGCGAAGCAAATGGTCGCAAAATTTTTGACCCAGTCCTTGTATTCACGCAGCACAACCACCTCCAAGCGAGCTGCTCTTTGGAACAATATTTAATGTGAAGCACATGCTCCCAATTTTTCACCCAGTCCTTTTATGAACAACCAGTTCTCAGAGTTCAAACTAATAAACAATCAGTGCGCAAATGTCGAGATATATACTTTTCATTAATAGCTACATTTAGAATATATAATTTGCAGATCACATAATACCGAAATCACACAATTCTGATTAGCGTTAAACAATATGGTTAATTTTAATTTGGGAAGAGATTGTAAGGTTAAAATGATAAAAAGGAGTAGGCTAACTGGGGAGCAAACATACCTTGTTTTTTAGGTAAATTTTCTGGAGATTTTCCGGAGTAGTCTGAGTTTAGTATGGATCAAAGTTTTCTGCATTTTAGAACATTATTTTAGAAGTTTTGCCCCATTTTAAACCAACCAAGATGCTCATAAAATTGATCAAAATTCTGGATTGATCTGAAATTTAAAAAAAAATCACCCAAAATCTACCTTAAAAATAATAACCGGGGAGAAAACGAGTTAAGCCACTGGATCAAAAATGGTACATTTTACAAATTTGATCGGTTTTGTCATTTTTTGATATATTTTATCATTTTTTCTTAATATAGTTTTAATTATAATTATGCCCGAAAAAGGCGTACACCTATTGACAATGGGCAGATTTAATAGGGGTTTAGTGCTTAATAAGTTTTCTATGAACATAATTAAATATGGCTGGAATATTCTTAGTAGTCACACAAAATAAATGGCTGTGATTTCAATCATTAACTTCCTAGCTATTATAAAGACATCGGTTTATGTGTTTACTTTTTTACATTTACCTTTAGCCTTTCGACGTTGATCAGCCACAATTATATGGTTGTGCTAGTAATAATATTATAATAATAATAAAATGTAAGTTATATAATATGAAATTGTTACAACAACATTCTAAATTTGTATGTATGTGTTATTACTAGGTTGTTGCATGTTACCTGGCATGTCATTGTGTAATATATGTTTTTTAAAGTTCAATCGTGTAATTTTTAATATTTATTTTAAAATTTAATTTATTTGTAAAATTTGAAGTTTGTGGATAGAAGAAATTAGAGTTCAATATAATATTTTTTTTTTTTGGTAAGAGGTTATATTATAATAAGGAGTAATATCTAGTTTTATTTATGAAACCAAGTCTAGATGTTATTTGAAAGCATATGACTTTACTTGAGATAGGTACAATAATGACCATGAGGGACACTAGCTTTTTTATGGATACTATTTACGCTTATATCGCATTTTGGTCATGCAGTAAGACCTAAAATTGCTTATGAGTGGCTAAGAGTTTGTCTTCTTCAAATGTAAGGAAACACGTTAACATCCCAAGACCTTTATTTCAAGTGGTGTGGTTTTCCTTGAATAACAATGATTGACCATGGTTGGCTTTGGATGACCATAGTTGACTTGAATTCATTATGGGTGACTATGGTTGACATTAGTTGACCATGGTTCACTATGGTTAACTTGAGCTCAACATGGTTTAATACAATTAACAATATTTGACCATAGCTAACCATGGTTGACTATGTTCGACTTTGGTTGAATATGTTTGACTCTGGTTGATCGACCATGGCCTATGTTTGATGACGGTTGATGATGGTAGTTAATGACTAACTGTGGTTAAGCATGGTTGACTATGTTTGTCTTTGGTTGATTATGATATATCATGGATGACTATGCCTTACCATGGATAACTATGGTTGACCATGGATTACAATGTTTGACCATGCTTGATTAATCTTGACCATGGTTGACTATGGTAGAATATGGTTGGCTATGATTGGCAATTGTTAACTATGGTCGACTATGGTTGACTATGTTTGAAAATGGATACCTTTGGTTGACCATGGTTTGATTATGCTTGACTTTGGTGAACCATGGTTGTCTAATGGTTGACATGTTTAACCATTCTTGATGATGGTTGACCATGCTTAATTATTGTTGACTAAGTGTGACCATGTTGACTATGGTTAACTATGGTCGACCATGTTTGACTATGGATGAGCATGGTTGACCATGTTTTTCTATGGTTGTCTCTAGTTGTCCATGGTTAGCTTTGGATTACCATTGTTCATTATGAGTGACTTTCATTGACTATGATTGCCAATGTTTGACTGTGCTTACCTATGGTTGAATTTGGTTGTCCATGATTAGCGATGGATAAATATGGTTAACTAGGGTTGAACATGGCGATTATGTTAGACCATGGTTTCCCATGGTTGTTTATGGTTATGTCACATTTCAACGTACATCTTCGTTGACTTTTGTTCAATTGTTATGTTCATCAATGGATATGTTACATTGCAATCTTCAAAAAGATTATATCACATTGTGACATTCTTCAAGGGCTATGTTGAATTGAAACATTCCTCAATGGGTATGTCACATTGTGTTGTTTGTCTTGGTTTACTTATGTTGAATGGTTATGTTCCTTAATGTTTCTTTCTCACTTCAACATTCATCAAAGTTTGTGTTGCATGGTGACATTCCTAAAGGGTTATGTAGGATTGTGATGTTGCTTAATGGTTATGTTGCCTTGAAAATTTCATCTTTGTTGAGTCTTATCAAGATGTGCTGACATGAAAACATACAAAATAAGCTAGTTGGATTAGGCGAGAGGCCACTCGTATCCACTTGGAGGATGTGTGGGGCTTTAGAAAACCCCAGAAGTGTAGAACCTACAATTACAGAGCAGTAAGAAGAACGTGTTGAAAAAAAAAATGGACATGAGGAGCTAATTGGAAAGGTGGGTGGCCACCAATATCCACCTGGATCAATCCTCCCCCCTTAGGAAGCAATGGTCTCCATTGCATTGAGTTCCCCCAGCGGGTGAGGAAAATTTTGTTGGATTTGGCCCTAGGTGAGCCACTTGCCTTGGTGTAGGAGTTGCCCTGCCTTGATAACCTGATAAAGCTGGATCCGTTGTTGGCAAGTGCCCTTGACCTGTTTGTCCACTATCTGATTAGTGGATGTTTGTTCCATGCAGTTAGGGTTGAGCTTTGTTGGTGTCAGTTGTTATGCGATCTCAGAAGTGTCCAATAATGGGGGTAAATATGGTTGAAGGAGGTCCACATTGAATACTGGATGCAAACCAAGGAAGGGTGGAGTGTTGAGCTCAAAAGAATTGCTACCCACAACCTTGGTGATAGTGTAAGGCCCATAACGAAGTGGGTGAAGCTTTCGATGGGGCCCGGTGAGACCTCCTTCCACAAATTTAACTAGACTTTGTTGCCAACCTAAAACAGGTGTGGTACCCTGTGTTGATCATGGCGTTGCTTGTACTTAGCATTGGATTGCTGCAAAATATCATGGACCTGTTGACGAATGTGTTGAATCCACTCAATGAATCTAGTTGCTTTGTCGATCGCAGACTGATCAGGGGAAAAGTCTGTCTGTGCGATGGAAAGAGAAAGTGAAACATCGATGGGTCCCAAGGGTTGGAATCCCA
This sequence comes from Picea engelmannii, assembly GCA_009831015.1. Taxonomy (NCBI): domain Eukaryota; kingdom Viridiplantae; phylum Streptophyta; class Pinopsida; order Pinales; family Pinaceae; genus Picea; species Picea engelmannii. The sequence continues at coordinate 770,749 of ML781455.1, read as the reverse complement.
GACCCACCTGAAATGGGCTATGGTCGATGGAAATATGGAGAGACATGTTGTAACTGTGTTGGACATATGGGAGACTCTTGTCCCATGTATGTGGATGCTTAGAATTTTACATGCGGAGGATGTGCACAATCATCCGATTGACGACCTCTGTTTTGCCATTGGTTTGTGGGTGGAAAGTAGTGGATTTTGTGAGCTTGGTTTCCAATAGAGACTAGAGACTCGACAAAAAGGTGCTGAGGAACTTGTTGTCTCAGTTGGATATGATGGTTTATGGTATCCCAAAGTGGACCCACACTCATTCAAAGAAGATCTTAGCAGTATCTGTCATTGTGACATTCTTCTTACATGCTATGAGGATGGCCATCTTCGAAAACCGATCAATGACCACAAACACACAGTCATTTCCTTGATTGGTGGATGACAAGCCAGACATGTAATCCATTGAGATGTATTCCCAAGGCTTCTCGGGAATAGGAAGAAGGGTGTATAAGCCTTGCTTCTTGATGGTTGTCTTGGTAATGGCATAGGCCGTGCAAGATCTGATATACTTGTTGACATCCTGTCGAAGTTTTGGCCAATAAAAATGTTTCTGAAGAACGACCACAATTTTCTCCACGCCAAAATGTCCTGCCACCCGACTATAGTGGGATTACCAAATCAACTTTGCACACTCGCTTGTAGGAACACAAAGATGTCCCAGGTGGCATAAGAGTCTGTCCTGAATGTGAAAATCAGTGACAGTTGCGCCTATACCCAAGAGATGATAGGTGGTGGCGAAGTCCAGATCTTGTTGATAAAGTTGGGGCCACTCAGATGCTTCATGCCCACAGGAATGGAGCACAATGGTGAGTGCCGCCACAAGAGGCCGATTGAGGCAGTCAATGACACAATTGGAGAAACATGTATTATAATTTATGTTGAGATGGAACTGTTGCAGGTAGGTGGACCATTTCTGAAGGCGATCATTCTACGATTTCCCTTGTGTCTGTATGAACTGAAGAGGCTTGTGATCAATGTGTATGATCGTCTCTTTCCCCAGAATGTAATGTTTCCATTGAAGACAGGATTTTACAATGGAATACATTTCCTTGTCATAGGTGGGGTATTTCCAGACAGTATTAGAGAGTGTCTCACTATGGTATGCCACCAAATTCCCATGTTGAATGAGAACTCCACCCACAACATAGTTAGATGCATCAATCTCAATCTTGAATGGTTGTTGCAGATCGGGGAAGGAGAGTATTGGAGCTGAGCACAAGTGATGCTTTAGATCATCAAATTCTCATTTCTACTCCTTCCCCCACACAAACTTGGCCCTACCACCACCTTTAGTCACCTAGTTGAGGGCCCATGTAATATGGGAGAATCCCAACATGAACCGTTGGTAGAAGTTGGCTAGTCCCAAAAATCTCTGAAGCTCGATCAGTGTGGTCGAGGTTGTCCAATCACGAATGACTTGGATCTTAGCTGGATCAACATGTAGCCCATGCTCATCAACAATGTAGCCCAAGTATTGGACCCTGTTCATGCTAAAAGAACATTTTTCCAAGTTGGCATAAAGCTTGTGTTTCCGCAGAGTGCTCAAAACCTGTTGAATATGTCGCATGTGCTCCTCCCATGTTCTTTTGAATATGAGGATGTCATCCAAATATACTACCACAAAGGAGTTAGTGAAGGGTCTCAATACATCATCCATCAACCTCATGAAAGTAGTTGGTGCATTTGTTAATCCAAAGGGCATGACTACCCATTCGTAGAGACCTTCTTCCATACATCAGTCGGTTTGATGGGAACCTGGTGGTAGCCAAATTTCAGGCCAATCTTGTTGAAGAACTTTTCCCCCTTGAGTTGGTCAAGAAGGTCATCAATCCTGGGAATGGGGTAGCAGTTCCTGACTGTGATTTTTTTTAAGGCTCTGTAATCAATGTAGAGTCGCCAAGTCCCATCCTTCTTCTGCACCAGTACAATCAGGCTTCTGCAAGGGGAGGAGTTGGGTCTGATGTGCCCCTTTTGAAGAAGCTCTCGAATCTGATGCTTGATTTCATCATTCTCCATTAGCAAGCACTGATAGACTGGTCCATTAGGTAGAGGTGCATCGGGGATCAAATCAATTGGATGCTTGACTTGGCAGTGTGTCGGTACCCCTGTAGGTGATGAGAAGATGTCTCTATATTCTTCCATGATCCTTTCCACTTACTTTTGCTGCAAAGAGAGGCGTTGTGTAGAGGCCACATATGTGGTGGTGATCTTTTGCTTACTATGAGCATGGATCAAAAAGAAGATGAAATTCCCGGTCTGTGAAATGACCTTACTGCATTTCTTAGAAGAGATTAAATAAATAATAGTAAGTGGCGCTACCTCAGGGATCATGTACAATTGTCTACTCAAATTAATAATAACACTGCGGCGTCTAGACTCATACACAATATGATGCTTCCACAAATATGGTTGTCCTAAAATAACATAAAAAACTTCAAGGGGAGAAATATCACACAATACCTCATATTTGAAAGTCTTGATGTCGTAGGGAAGACAACACTGTTGGTTGACACAGAGATCTCTTCCTTGGCGAAGCCAGCCGATGGTGAAGGTTTGCGGGTGCGGTGTTGTTGGCAGGTCCAGTCGCTTGATGAACTATACTGAAATCAAGTTCTTTTGACTACCGCTAATGGAAATGAAATGAAGCGGAGCCCCCTTGATCCACATCTACGAGTGAAAGAGGTGTTCCCCTTCCTCTGGTTCTTCTGGTTTGCTTGGCCGGAATTTGGTGGTAGCGAAAGTGGCACTGGTTTTAGCATCGATAATCTGCTTCCCTCCTTCAGGATTTGACTCGAAATCATAATTAGACTCTGACTTAGAAGCCTTTAGCTTGGCCACGAGGGACTGCTTGGAGCGGCATTCTTCGGTGTTGTGCCAAGGAATTTTATGGTACTCACACCATTTTCTCGTGTCCTTCTTCGTCTTCTCATTGACCTTATTGTGTTTTGGCTTGGACATGTTTTCTTGAGGGTGGCCATATCGACTTGGTCCCTTTCTATGTGGGTTGGGGCTGCCTTTTCCCTGCTTCAGTTGTGAGGGGTTTCCCGATCCAAACTCTCTCCTTTTCTGCTTAAATTTTTGCTAGATCTTCACATCGTATCTATAAGCCGTGTCCAATGAGGCGATGTCTAGGAAATCCATTTATGTTTGAATGTATATATGAAAACAATCGTATTATTTGAGCACTAGATGATGCTCGAAGTCTTTGATACCTAATTTGGTGCATATGGTATGGAAAATATTGGTGAAATCTGATACTGTTTGGTCCCTTTCTTGACGTAGGGTGGTCCATCTGGTGTATTGGTCCTCGTAGCTTCCAACATGGTAGTGTTGTTATTTAATGGCATCCTGGAAGGAATCCCATGTAGGTGCCACCACAAACATTGTAGATTCCTCTAGGGCCCTTTGCTCAGATTAAGTATCCCACCCGTTTTTAACATGGGGAATGGCCTTGAGGAGTGCAAAAGTGATCTTTTCCCTATTGGAAAAACTGAGGACTGAAAAATATCCTTCGAGCAGATTCAACCATTTATCTACAGCATCTGCATCTATCAGTCCTTCAAATAATGGAATATCAAAATTTACATGTACCTTGAAGGGGGTTTCATGGTCGCTTGATGAAGATGCTTCTCCAGTGGGCAGTCATCGAAAGATTTGCACAAAGTTGTCCGTCATTTCATTCCTTTGTCACACGAGGGATTCCTCAAGCAAAATTTTAATAGGATCTCCTACTCCAACATATTTCTTTTTTTCCCCCATGGGTTGTTGTCGGGATTGGCGCGACTGATATTGTAATGGCTCGATTGGTTCGAGTCCCAACTTCTTGTACCTAGATCTTGTCGGGGACATGCACAGAGAGAAATAAATGAAGAGAAGACCACTTTGATACCAATGATCTGGATTTAGGAGTGGAACAAACTGATTAACAAAATGAATACAATAAACATAAATATATGAAAAATAACACAAATATCTAGTGAACAATATCTTTTATTAAATAATGAAATAGGTTGAAATTGTAAAACTGCATAATTGAAACACTTGCTCGAATAGTGGTAGATATCTCTAAGAAGAGATGTGGCTACTACGTGCATTCATCTAAGAAGAATGGATTACAATGATTCTCCAGAGGCCTTTTTGATATTACTCATGAATGCCAAAACCCTAGACATCCAAAAACCTAACCTTAAAAGGTGAAATGCCAAAAGTCACGTGAGCCCTATCGGTAAGTTGGTGTAATTTGGTACCTCAACTTCCAAGGGTTGTAACTTTTGCATACGACCTCCATTTTAGGTGCGTGATAGCCCATTGGAAAGGTCTTTCAGAGAAATACACATTCCACCATCAAAATCAAACTTTGTCTCTAGCTTGACTGTGGCGAGCCAAAAAAACAACATTTAGGGCCCCAAAACGACCCTGGAAGTACAACAAGATGTGCTGACATGAAAACATACAAAATAAGCCAATTTGATTAGGTGAGAGGCCACCTGTATCCACTTGGAGGATGTGTGGGGCTTAAGACAACCCAAAAGTGTAGAACCAACATTACAAAGAAGTACAGAAGAACGTGTTGAACAAAAACAAACGGACACGAGGAGCCAGTTGGAAAGGTGGGTGGCCACCAATATCCACTTGGATCAATATTGCATTATGAAAAACATATTGTTTGACTTATGTTTAATTTATATGTATTCCTAAATGATTGTGTCATATAGAGACATACATAAAGTTTTATGTGACATTGCAATGTTCCTGAAGACCTATGATGGATTGCAATGTTCCTCAATGGGTATGCCACATTGTGATCCAGATTTATTTTGAGAATGAAATGAAAGAGGAGATATAACAATGAAATATACAGAGATATTGCGAGATACACAAAAATATTGCAATAAACACAGAGATATAGTAATGCACAATTTTTATTAATGAGAGAATGTACAAAAATTGTAAAATTACAGAGTGAATGACTTGCTAGAATGGTGGCAACTTATCTCGAAGAAGAGATGTGACGGCTATGCTCATTCACAAGAAGATGATGATGTTTACAATGAGGTTCTAGATGCCTTTTGAACATAAATAAAATCCAAAACCCTAACACTAGAAGATGAAACACCAAAAGGTTTGCGGGCCCCGCTGGGGGTAGTTGGTATGTCAACTTCCCAAGGGAATAACATTTTCATACGATCTCCATTTGGGGCATTCTATACCTCGTCAGAAAGGTATATCCAAGGATCACTTATTCCATTCAGCCCATACAATTACTTTGGTTATCATCTAGGCGTTGTCGTGCCCAAAAAATGTCGTTTAGGACCTCAAAACAACCCCAGAAATTCAGGACCCGAAAAACCGTAGAAAAATTGCCAAGGTGGAAACCCATGTTTTGAGCCAATGGAATAGGTGGGTGGCCACCGATTTCCACCTGGATCACATTGTGATGTTAATATTGGTTTACCTATATGAAATTACTACGTTCCTAAATTATTATGTCACATTGTGATAGTTCATCAAAGGTTATGTTGATGTTCTCAAAGTTTTTTGTTGGATTGCAATGATCCTTAATGGTTATGCCACATTACAACATTCATCAAGGGTTATGTGGCATTGTGACATGAACAAGGTTGACCATATTTCACATTAAAAGGTTCCTATTATTGAATAACTATGGTTGACTATGGGTATGTCACATTTCGATGTACATGTTGGTCAACTTATGTTGAATTATAATGTTCCTCAATGGATATGTCACATTGCAATGTTCATAAAGGGTTACATTGCATTGTAATGTTTCTCAGGGGCTATGTTGACTATGGTTGACTACTAGTTGAGAACGGTAGGTTTAGTTGACCATAGTTGGATTTTTTAAAAAGGTGACTTTGGTTAAGTATGGTTGAAAATTCTTATCTTTTATTAACAAAATTTGGCATTAGTTAACTACAATTTACAATGGTTAAGTTTGGTTGACTATGATTGAATTTGGTTTCCTTTGGGTGACTTTTAGTGGCTATGTGAAGTCAAAATTATGTTGTGTTATGACATTAAAAGGTTGACTTGAACAAAATGTCACATTTTGACATTATGGGTGTCCTCAATATTAAGTAATATTGTGACAAAAAGAGGTAGACTAAAATATTATGTCACATTGTGACATTATGAGGTTGACTTCAATATTATAAAAGATTGTAACAATAAAAGGTCAAATTGAAAACTATGTCACATTTCAATAGCAAGAGGTCAATTTGAACAAAACATCACATTGTGATATTATGGATAATTGAAATATTATGTGACATCACAACATACAGAGGTTGACATCACAATTATGTGACATTATGACATGAAGACATCAATAATATGGTTGAGATAAATGTTATATAGCATTGTCACATTTTAAGAGAAATAAAATGGGAGGTTGACTTTAATAATATGTCACATTGTGACAAATCAAAGAAATAATATGGTTGAATTCAATGTTAATGTCATCACATAATGACACTTCAATAGTAATAATTGAAGAGGTTTACTTAAAAATTATCTCATATTGTGTCATTTTAAAAGTGAAAAAATGATTGACATGAATTTAATATTGCATTGTCACACTTCAAGAGCAATATAAGTTGTGTTTGAAGTTGTTATTGTATTTTAATTTCAAAGGTATTTCACTTGGCCACGTTTGGAGAGTAATAAATTTAAGAGGTTGACATCAATATTTGTGACATTATGACAATAAAAAAAACAGTAAGGGAAGATACAATGAAATGTCTCATTGCAACACTAAAAAATTGATAATATGGTAGCCTTGAATGACATTGTGACATTACGACATTGAAGAGTATAATCTAATAGGTTATGTTCGAGATTCATAACTTAAAAGTTTAAATTTAATATTATGTCATGTTGTGACATTTTAAAAGTAATAAGATGGTTGACTAGAATGGAATGTCACATTTTGACATTTCAAGAGTAATATAGGTTCTATTTGGTGTTGACATTTCAATATGATGTGACGTTTCAATGATATGGAGAGTAATAATTTAAGAGATTGAATTTAACATGATGTGACATCACCTACTATGGAAGATGTGGGAGGGGCTATTATGAGCCCTGGAGGAACAATGGAATTGTCATTTGCTTGGAGTCTTGGTATTTCTTCCAATAACATAAAAGAAGCCTACATTTTGTGAGGCTTGAGATTAACCATTGAATCTAGTATTCAATCACTAATAATTAGGGGAAATTTGAGGTGTAAAATGATCCTCCTAAGGAAAGTATTAAAAAAGTAATTAAAATAGTAAAATAAGAGTTATGAATTTTCAAAGGGAAAGAAAGAAAACTATTTTTTAATCATAATTTCAACTTATCTCCTTGTAGGTTTACTAAAATTTCATGTTTAGGAACTTGTTGGATGTGGAATTAAATTATGCATCCAAAAAATACACCCTCTGCATAATTTTGATAGACCCACAGTGAGATAAACTAGAAATACATGTATACATTTTTTACATGTATTTTCAGTTTATCTCATTGTGGGTCTATCAAAAGTATGCAGACTGGATACTTGTTGGATGTGGAATTTAATTCCCTAGAATTCCACATCCAGGGAATTCCTATACTTGAAATTTGAGTAAACCTACAAGGAGATAAGTTGAAAATATGATTAAAAAAATAGTTTTCTTCCTTTCCCTCCAAAAAGATTTACCCGTATGGTTGATATAATCATCTTGAATCTTATTGGTTCTTTTGAAGTTGATTTTGATAGTACATTTTTATTTTTAGGCCCATTGTTTACCTTATAATTCCCCTAATGGGTGGTGGGTGATTCGAAAACTATCATTAGAAAAATGGTCTAGAATGTTGCAACAATTGACAATCTCTTAGTCTTAGTGTTAGAACGAGAAGAAAAAGAAGTGTTCAAATTCACTAGTATCAAGTTATTTCAAGTGCTTTAGGAAAATAATCAAATATCACATGGATATTATAATCAAGCCATTTTCTAAAATAGGGGGTCATTAGCATCAATGGTGATGTTCATAATCTACCCATTTCATACTCATTTCAACATGAGGAATAGGCCATGTAATAGACCATTAAGGTGTCACATGA
>ML781455.1:731463-745723 GCA_009831015.1 Picea engelmannii | reverse complement strand
AACAATCCTCCTCTATTATATTTCTTCAACAAAAATTTCTTACAAAGAGTTATTGCATATCTTCATCAAAATAGCAAATAAGCTTCAACATCTAATTACAATATTCTTCAACAACTCTTAGCAGCAGCAAATAACAATTCTCAGCAGCCTCATTTGGGCATAGATTACATATATTTATACACAGAAGGGCTTCTAGAGCCTTCCTACTGACTACTATAGTGTTATCATATCATAATCAAATCATTCTACAACTAATGCTTATTACAATTAAATGAGCATTCACAATATAGATACGAGTCGATGCTCGAAATATGTACAATCTCTTAAGCATTAAAGAAATTACAATCTCTTGTGATCTCATACAATGGATCAAGCCTCAAAACATTAAAAGGTATGTAATTACAATAGTTTCAAAATAGTAAATGATGTGCTCCCCTTGGGATCCAAAACATTTTGAAGGTGCGCGTTGGATGTTGAGTTGTCCTCCACTTGCCTTGATGAACGTTGATGATGATGCTCCTGCATCAATATTGTTGATTGATACATTGATGATATATTGTTGATGAAATTGAAGTTTATATACTGTGGTTAAAAGTAATAAAAGTTTTCATACTGATTCACGCCCCCCCCTCCCTCTCAGTATTCCAACACAATACATCCTATCCTATCCTCCTCATAGAAACAAGCATTTCTCCCATCAAGAGCATTGCTATGATTAGATATATAAACAACATAAACAACATGGATGACAAGAGGCTCCCCCAAAATTGCTTCAAACTCTATCCAAAACCACTAGCAGCTGAAGTAGGGATGGAATAAAGATGCCAAATCTTAGCTAAATCATTGGGGAATACAAGAAGAATCCATCATGCAAAATACCGATAATATTACAAATATTATCACTTCTAAATTTAAGGAGAATATGCGATGTGATAAAGAATTAGAGAATAAAAGTAAACTAAGATACTACAAGGAGGCGGTCAACCCTAATTTAGAAGATCAAAAGTACCTCTCAGTTTTAATAAGTGCAAAGAATAAAATCAATATTGCTAAAATAAAAACAAACTCTCATGAGCTACATAGTGAAACTGGGCATTGGACAATTCCCAAAACACTGTGGGATGAAAGAATCTTCCATATTTGTGACACTAAGAAGTTTGAAGATAAAAAACACTTCCTCTTAGATTTCCCTCCCTATTCTCGAATCAGATCCCAATTTAAAAATATTTGTCACAATACAGACCTTCCTAACCTCCTAAGTCATCAAAACTATGGTGATCTTGGAATGCTTCTCGCAATGTTTTTTTAACACATAAATATAATTTTAAAGAAATCAAAGTAATATCTTACCTTATTAAGGTCCAATAGACCAATTGGTCCTAGTGGAGGTTAATCATCATCATCATCATCATCATCATCATCATCATCATCATCATCATCATATTTTCAAATTTATTTTTAAAAATAGGTATAACGTGTTAAGATAAAATTGTTAAAAAGTGTAAACTATTGTGAATTTTCAATTATGTATTAAATTTCATTAGTGTTTTTAATTTAAAATATTTTCATAAGAATAATCTAAAGAATATCATTATTACAATGATGTTAAAATTAATAATGGTAAATATTTGAAAATGTATTTTTTAATGGAGAATTAAGAGTTATAATTCTACATTAACATAATACAAATATTTCTCAAGGCATTATTGCAATGGTAATACATGTTTGGATGGGATATAGAAGCATATGATGCTTATCATCTATGAAGAAGATGAGGAGACAAGAGAGAGGGTGGTGGAAACCCGGAGATATGATGACTTGACCTACATGCACCAAACCTAAGTCAATCCTCCTCTATAATGATAAACATGTATTGTACAACTTGAGTGGGCCTAGTGGTTAATAACATGTGTTTTCTCCTAGGAGGTCACAAGTCCAAATCTAGAGGGGGTTAGAGTCTGTACATGTTGGCACATTACGATAAGTCTATAAGGGTAGATGACCCCTAGGATAGAGGTCCACCCTGATGGGATTTGGGACACCTTGGCCCTTGCTAAGTCACAAGTTTCAAGTATATCTCATTTGTGGGCGATTGGATATACTCTTGGGTTATTTCCCATTGTTAAAAAAAATGATAAACCTGTACTAGAGAAATTATGACAAAAATGGGCATGCATACGATGGTGTTTATGATGGATTGCAACAAAAAGTTTCACATTTACAACATAAATAAGGTTGGATCAATGTAGTAAAATTTCTAGATATGAAATGTGTTGGAGTTTATAAATGTCTCAATGTTTCTAGTGGAAACTCCACCCATCACTAAGGAATCTAAGTAAATCTTATGAGAAATGTTTTTTAAACTCTAGCAAAGTTCATCTAAAAAAATGAATTTTAAATTAAAATAGATATGTAATTCATTATCACAACGTAGAAATTAAAATTATCTATATATACTCATCCTCTTGTCCATATTTTTAAAGGCGAGGATAAAAACAATCCCTCTAATTATAGGATCATTATGCTAATCTCCCCATTAATCCAAGTTATATGGAATTGTTTTGGAAAAGAACATTAGAGTTTGGCTAGAAATCCATGAAAAAAGAGCTAAAGGCTAGGACATATTTAGGAGCTATCATTCAATTGTGGACCACCTTGTTATGCTTGGGATCATTGCAGGTGAGTGTCACAATAATAAAACCAATCTCATGTGTTGTTTCATTGAATTTATAAAATCTTTTGACATAGTATAGAGGACTAACCTATGAAATATGTTAGAAGAGATAAATGTTCTTTCAAGTTGAGAGTTGTCGCGGTAAGGGTGTACAAGAACATTATTTCCAATTTTAGGAACACCGAGGGATGGTTAGAAGAAATTACTTGTAATATAGGATATAAGAAAGGATGTCCCTTGTATCCTACCCTTTTTTGCATATACATTGCCAAGTTAGAGGATTGTTTGGAAGAAGTTGGTTGTATAGGCCCAACTCTCACTGGTATAGTCATCATCCTTCTTCTTTATGTTGATGATATTGTTATTATGGAAAGGAGACCCTATGACCTCGACAAGCAACTAAAAATCCTAGGATTTATGATCTAGTATGGGTATGATTGTTAACACTTACAAAATGAAAGTTATGATAATTAAATCCAAAAATATTAGATCTACTAATTTTGTGTATGATGACAATAGCTTGGAGGAAGTGACTTCATACAAATATCTCGAAATCAATCTTCATCACAAGTTTAATTGGATCTATATAATTGAGAAAATAATAAATGGAGGGTGCAAAGCTTATTGTAGACTTGAAAACAATTGTAAATCAGTGGATCTTTGAGACTCTTGACACTCCTGTTAACTTATATGGTCACAAATTTTGGGGTTGTAGCATCTCTAGAGAATCATGGAAAAATATAGAGCAAACCCAAAAGTATTTTATAACTTATAACCTCAAAATTAAAGGCAATACACCCTATCTTATCCTCCTCATAGACGTAAGCATTTCCCCAATTGAGAGCATAGTTATGAATAGATACCTAGTGTACAAGAAAAAGATAAACATGGAAGACAATATGCTTCCTAAGATTGATTCAATATCCATTCAAAGCCACCTATGGCTCAAGCAAGGTTGACATAAAGATTACAATTATTAGTTAAATCATTGAGGAATAAAGGAAGAGGTCACTTTAAAGAATAATGATAATATTAAAAATATTATTACATCTAAATTTAAGGAGAAATTGTGGTGTGATAAAAAATTAGAGGATATATGAAAATTAAGATACTATAAGGAGGTTATCGACCCTTATTTAAAAGGAAAAGTATCTCTCTATTTTGACTAGCATAAAGAAGAAAATCAACATTGCTAAAATAAGAACAAAACCTCATGAGATTAATAGTGAAACAGGGCATTGCATGATTTCCAAAACATTGTGGGTGAAAATAATTTATCATCTTTGTGACACTAAGAGGGTTGAATATGAAAAGTACTTTATTTTTTAATGTCTTTTGTAATTAGATCGCAATTTCAAGATATTTTCTATAATACCAACCTTCATGACCTTTTAACTCATAAAAACTATGGTGACTATAGGAATGCTTCTCTTAAATATTTCCGAGAAAAGAAATAAAATTCTAAGGAAGACCAAATAATTGCTTACCTTTCATAAGGCCCTATTACCACTTAAACTAGCATCCAAGTGGAAAACCCAACCACGGATTCCACCTTAGGGTAATGGATGGGAGTTGTATCAATATCACCTCAATACAACTTCCCCTTCACTTTTGGATGGCTCTAAAGAGGACAAGGAGGGTGTCCCTTTCATATACAATTTATTATTGGGAGAGTGCAAGTAAACCTTAATTATGATTTAGTCGATGAAAATGAATATTTAATTCAATAAACAAGAACAAGTGAATCCCACAAAGATACAACATTTAAAGTAAAGGATTCTAATAGCTTAGTGATATAATGCTTTAAGATAAGCCTTCAAGAGAAAGAGCATAAACCACCATAATCCACTTAGATGTTTTTTTTTTTTTTTTTAATTTGATCTGAAATGAATCTAAACCAATGAATGGGTAAGACTCGGTACATGAAAGACAATTTGGCAATGTATGAATTTTATATAAACTATGTAAAAGACAAGTAAATGAAAATTTAAGTAAGACAAAATGAATGTGAGAGGAAAGAAAAATAAAATTAAAAGAAAGTAAAAAAATTAAATAGGAGAGAAGGTTGAGGAAGGGGAAAATAAGATTCATGGTAGTTGACCTCCGCCCTACACTCCCAAATCTCCCTATTTCCTTCTTCACTCTCGTTATTAAGGGGTCTTTTGGATAAGGAGAGGAGGATGCACAAAGAGAATTATCTGCATTGTAAGCAGAGATTGTTAGAATGAAAATATTGAGCCCTATTCCAAGTTGGTTTTCCCATTTGGGTTTCTAGGGTAAAACTTCTAAGTTCATGGTGATTGATTGTGATTGATTTCATTGTGTTGAGCTATAAGTTTGTTTATTTCTTCATTTATGAGATAAGATATGGATTTCCATGTGTTTTAATGTTGCTTGTAATTGAATTTTTGATGCAAATTAAGAACTAACTATTGTATTCATGTTAACAACACTTAGAAATTCCTTCCCATTCATTTTATAATAACTCCAAAATATCTACATTTCCCACCATTGGATTCAACGATAAATTAAATATCTATGGTTGTGATAGTAGGATTGTTGACATGGTTTCCTTTCCTTGCTATCTTGCTAAATTGTTTTCCCTTGTATTTAGCAATTAATTCAGTTACTTTTATACCGTTGGGATCTTCCTTGGGCGAATTTCTTTCCTCATAACCATACATCCTCTCTTTGAGAAATTTTGCATTGTTGGGGTGGATTTTTAATTGCTAGGTCATAATTCCATTTACTCGTGTCAAATTTTCATTGTGTGGGTCAAATTCTTCATGCCTAGGAATCCTTAGAAAATGCTAGACATTTTATCGCTTTCCTGGATTGGTTTCCACCTACTTGGAAAACTTCACATCCCCTGAGGAATTTTATTTCATGCATGGATGACTTCACATCTATGCTTGGGTGATTTAACATTGCTTGCTGATTTTTATTGTGTTGATCGATTTAATTCATGGTTGGTCAACTTGATTACTCAAGGACATCTTGTCTTTGGGTTGGCTATAGGAAACAATGTGTTTATTTGATGTAAAAATATATCCATCCACTACATACATGGAATAATCAATGCTTGGGTCTTTGGTTGAATCATAGATTGAATAAATATAGTCAACCTTGTAATTGCAAACTTGCTCATGGTTTGTTCTCTATCAATAAATGCATAAATCACATACTATGCATATGATGCATTATTCTTCATTCTTGCCATTTCTTTGGTAATCCCAATAACCAAGGGACATAGACTTTCAATTCATGTATCCAAATGAGATTGATGAATATAATTACATCACTATTGGAGATATTCATTTAACATGTTATTTCATTGTAAGAAAGCACATTGGGTTATGTGTAATTTATTCATAACATTCCCATTGTAAATAAGATAGAAGTTTCTAGTGAGTGGTCAAAGGGAGAGATTTACAGTCACAACCAAACACCCAAGACTTGGATCTAGCCAACAAAACCAATCTCATATGCCTTTATCAAAACAATGAGCAGATAAGTTGGCACTCGAAACTACATTAAGAACATAAGCCTTATAACCATCATAAGAACCAAGAGACAAATATCTCAATGATAGAGTAATATTAGTATAGTTTGTTTTTTGTATTGGCCTGATTTTGATTGCATTATCAACTAACTATTGGGTGTAGGTTATACTAGAAAATAGTGGGCCATTGAATGACTTATTGCAGGCCTTACAACCATTTGAAGAATATTGAGAACATAGATTATAAGATATTTCCACATAGGGTCCATGTTGATGAAGTGAGTGGGATATAAGTCCATCATTTATGTATCAGATGGTATCAAATTATTTTCATGCTTGATCATGACATAGATACTATAACTTTGAAGATAAAATTGTAGACCTCATCATGGGTAAAGAAAGTAAAGAAAAGTTGGAAGAATTAAGGGCTAGCAATGCTCAGCTTTGATATGAGAACAAACACTTGAAAGAGTAGGTCCATATGCTCAACAAGAGGATGGAGGAGATGGAGAAGCAGCTTGAGGAATCTTCTAAACTACTTTAATTACTAAAGAATAAGTTTCAAGAATGCTAAGAATCCTTCACTATGATCATGGAAGATTGGGACAAGCACATAATGCAGCTTGTACACCTTGGTGAGAAGGTTGTTCAGTTGGATAGTTGGAAATAGGACATGATCACATAGATGATGACTTATCTAAAATAATGTTTTGAAGAGAAGGAGGAGTCCTTGGCAAGGCTCCAAGTAGTTTTCCAAGAGCACCAAGAAGCAGGGCCACCTTCCATTTCCATTTCCCAAGACAACATCATGATCAAGACCACTCTGATAAGGTCACCTTCCATAAGTATTTCTCAATAGCATCTTGGTGAATTTGAAAAGCATACTATAGGACTTGGTTCCAAATATGGGCTATGATGGACAAGGGACAATCAAGAGAAGGCAAGGCATCTTGAGCCCCATTATAGATACATTATGGGTCAAGAATGAAGGTTTAGGATTCAATAGCATAAGTAAAAGACCCATAACCATGAAGACTACATTTGTAATGGAGAAATACTATCAGACTTGGCTTGCTCATTAGAAGAAGGAGCATTAGTAAGTGAACATGGAAACCCACTACCACATCATATTTCTTGAGGTGGATTGCAGAAGGGAAGAGATAAGAAGAGTTTGAAGACTCGTCCTACACTATCACTCAAAAGAAGCAGCAAACAAATCAATTGAGGCAAGATGAAGAAGATGACCAAGAGGTTTTCATAAAACAAGACATCCATTGTTTGTCACTACTACAATAAGAGAGACCATAGTGATATGATATGTTGGTACTCAAAGTTATGTTCATTTTGTGTGAATAAATTCCATCAAGTGGCATCTTGATGGGAGAATAAAACTACATGCCACGGGTTAGAATGGTTTCAGAGGACGAATGTCAATAATACTTCTACATTCCAACAATGAACTCATAGGCACATGGAAATGAGGATAACTTCAACGAGTCACTATAGAAGCACCAATAAATTTTTCCACCATTGAAAGTTGAGTGCCCATTGGGAATCAAAGTATTGGCGACTTCACCCAAAGCTTCACCCCAGAAACCACACAATGAAGAGAATAGTGTGTAGAGTGAAGGATAAATAGGATGAATAAGTTGTTGCATCACCAACCCAAGAAGAAGGAGTTGTCCAAGGAGTTGCAGTAGGATAAGAGGTCAACTTCAAAAATAAAGAAATAAGTTGAGAGAGAGAAGAGAAGGATCTCAAGCATGGGATGACATCTCTTTCATTGCAAGTTGGTTGAGAAATGACTTGCTAGTGAATGAACTATCTTTCTAGTGATCAAGACTCCTACAATCAACATGTAGGGGTATACAAGATGTTCATTCAATTGATATGGCCATGAAGAGTTGTTTCCATTCCAAGAAGAAACCAATCCTAGTAGATGAATGCAACGAGACTTCACCTGGGGATTTTTTACATGATATCAGTGTGATGGGGTCATAATGCATAAGAATAACAACATTCAACTTGGTTTCATTGGATGCCAAGATGGGTTGTCTCCAAGACTGCAAGGGAGATGATAATGGATATTGAGTCTAGATTTTGGATATGGATATTTCTCAGAGATGAGATTCAGTGAGAAAACTCATGCATTGTGGGAACAAGTGAGACAATAACCAAATCCAAAACCATAGTCAGAGACCATATCCAGAGCCATGAGCCTGATCTAGATCCATGAGCCTGATCTAGAGCCATGAGCCTGATCTAGAGCCATGAGCCTGATCTAGAGCCATGAGCTAAATCCTAAGATAGAGTCATATATGTTTCTAGGATCCAAAGTTAGAGCCATGTTATAAACATAAGGCACATTGATCCAGATTGGTTTCCTTGAGAATTTGGAGACCAAAAATCCTATCAATGGAGAGGTGTGATCCAAAAGGGATTTGAACCAATGAACGGGTAAGACTCAATATCTACAAGACAATTCATAAATTTATGAAGGTTATCTAAACTATGTAAAATACAACTAAATGTAAAGTTGAGCAGGACAAAATGATTGTGAGAGGAAGAAAAAGAAAATTAAATGGAAGGGAAAAAATAGGAGAGAAGGTCGAGGAAGAGGAAATGAAGGGTCATGGTTGTTGGCCTTCCCACTACCCCACCCCTCATATCTCCCTATTTCCTCCTTCACTTTCATTCTCAAGGGGTGTTTTGGCTAAGGAGAGGAGGATGCACAAAGAGCATTAGCTACATAGTAACTAGAGATTGCCAGAATGAAAAGACCGACCCCATTCGAAGCTAGTTTTCCCATTTTCGTTTCTAGGGTAAAACTTACGAGTTCATGGTGACTTATTTTGTTTGATTTCATTATGTTGAGCTATAAGTTTTTTGTTAGCTTCATTTATGAGATAAGATGTGGATTTCCATGTGTTTTAATGTTGTTTGTAATTGAATTTCTAATGGAAACAAAGAACTAACTAGTGTATTCCTATTAGAAACAATTAGAAATTCCTTCCTATTCATTTTTTAAGAACACCAATAGATCTATATTTCCCACCATTGGATTTAGTGATAAATTGAAGATCTATGGTTGTGATAGAAAGACTGTTGACATGGATTCCTTTCTTAGATGGCTTACTAAATTGGGTTCCTTTTATTTATAAATTAATTCACTTACTTTCATACCATTGGGCTCTTCCTTGGGTGAATTTATTTCCTCAAAACCATATGTCCTCTCTCTAATAAGTTTTGCAATGTTGGGGTGAATTTGTAATTGCTAGGTCAAAATTCCAATTGCCTGAGTCAATTTTTTTTTCCTAGGTCAAATTCTTCATGCCTAGGAATCCTTAGACATTGTTATATGTTTTCCCACTTGTCTGGGTCATTTTCCACATGCTTGGAAAACTTCACATTCCTTGAGGCATTTTATTCCATGCATGTATGGTTTCACATATCTCCTTAGGAAATTTAACATCGTTGAATGATTTTTACAATGTTGATTGATTTAATTCATGGTTGGTCAACCTTATTCCATTAGGACGTCTTGTCTTTGGGTTGGCTGTAAGAAACAATGTGTTTTTTCAATGTAACAATATATGCACCCACTGATAACTGGAATAATCAATGCTCAGGTCTTCAGTTGAATCACAGATTCAATAGCTAGAGTCAATCTTGCAATTGAAAACTTATTGGTTTGTGCTCTGTTAAGAACCAAGGTACATGGATTTTCCATTTATGTATCCAAATGAGATCGATGGTTGTGATTACATCATTGTTGCATGTTTCCATTTGACAAGTTGTTTCTGGGTTATGTGTAATTTGTTCATAACATTCACATTGTAAATAAGTTAGAAGTTTCTAGTGAGTGGTCAAAGGGAGATATTTACAATGAAAACCAAACACCCAAGCCTTGGAGCCAGCCAACAAAACTAATCCCATATTCCTTCAACAAAACAATGAGTAGAAAGGTGGTTGCAAAGAAGTTGGCACTCAAAAATACATTTAGAACATAAGCCTTACAACCACCAGAAGAACCAAGAGACAAAGTTCTCAGTGACAAAGTATTGGTATAGTTTTTTTTTATTGGCCTAATTGTGATTGCATTATTAGCTAACTATTGGGCGCAATTTACACTAGACAATAGTGAGCCACTGATTGACATATTGTAGGCATTACAATCATTCAAAAAATCATGAGAACATAACTTAGAATATATTTCCACACAATGTCCATGTTGGTGAAGCGAGTGGGATATAAGTCCCTCATTTACAAATTAGAATTAGAGACAAGTGGATCAATACTCAAATCTGATTTGTAATGAATGAAATAGATATTTCATATTGGCAACTTATATATTATCATCCCAAGATAATGATAAACTTTGAAGAAGTAAACTATCATTAACTTAGTAAATGTAACTCACAATAGAGACCACTTCAAGTTAAATGAAACCACAATAGATACAATCTTACAACACAAGTTGACTTTCGATGATGTGATATTAATAGTAATTCAATTTGTGCTTAAAGAGGGGCAAGTATAAGGTTCAAATTGTCTTATCCTTGATCTCCAAATATGTTTTATGTGTTAAATTATATAAATCCTAGATTTGAGATTACAGAAATATCAACCCAAGAAAGATAAATAGTCATTTTAAAGCAAGACATCTTAGGTTGTAGATTAGGGTTTTATGATATTTAATATGATAAAATCCCAATTTTTCTTGAAACAAGTTCACAATATATTATCCAATGTGAAAGAAGAACAACTTGAATCAAAAATTAAATTCACTTTAAGGTTTTGCAAGAATTATTTTGAATTTACCAAATATGTCCTTAAGTGAAGGATATGCAAATAAAATCGCCTTAAGAAAGATTCACAACTAGAAAATGAACATAGAACTTGACAAAACCTTTCTAGCTTATGAATTTAGCACCAAGTCTATGTTGGATGTTCTGCAAATGTAATAAATATAAACTTGAGGTTAAGTAAATCTGATTTTTATCCCTTTTTATGCAATTTCCAAATTTATCTAAACACCAAGAACAATCCAAATAAATGGATATAAACATTACATAAACAATTCTAGGTGTGGTTTGGAAAGTTTCAAGATAAAAGAAAAATGAAGATCAAATAAATATTAGTCTAGGAAGTGAGACATTGAACTAATTAAGCACTAGAGTAGGAGGAAGAAATCTAAACCAAATATTTTCAATATTTCCTTCAAATTTCTAAATAAACAAAAAAAGGAAAAATATATTGAGTTTTTTATAATTTTGGAGGTTGATGGAAGAAGACAAGGTCCTTAGCTAACAAGGGCTTATGGGGTCGGTTAACACTCTGTAAATTCCCAGAGGTTGTCAGGATGGTAGAAGAAATTTAGTAGAGGTAACTTACCCAACCACTTAGAAACTAGGATCTAGCTCTACCAATTTCAGAGAGGGATCTCTCTGTAAGATTTAGATATGTTTGGGTTTCAAATATTAGGCTAGTTAAAATTATAGAAGTGTGTTGTTTTTGTTTTATAAAGATGGCTAAAATATTTCTTACACATCCATTGGGCTATGGGGTCTATGTTTAAGGATTGAGATCAGAAAACAAATTTTATTAGACTTCTTCATAGGGCAAGGTAATGGAAATGTTGGATCTTTTAGAATTAAAGTGATGGAAAGACAAAAACAGATGAAATAGTCAATTACAATAAAGAAGTATTTAAGAATTTCTTTATTATAATATCAGAAGAATAACATTCGGATCTTTAAAAGATAAAAACAAACAGAGTATTCGAGATAAATTCAGCACTTAAACTTCTTTTAAATGATCGTAGACAGAAAACATAATGATAATGAAGTAAGATAAACAATTTAACAAAGAGAATTAAACATCACCAACATAAACACGCAAGAATCCTGTGAATTGTCCTTTTATTACTGGTAGATCTCTTAAAAAATATTACAGTTTGTAGCTTGCTTGGGCGCAAAGATCAACCAAAAAAAAATCACTGGACCCCTCAAGTCTGAAACCCTTCCCTATTACAAATCATAGGTTTTATACCCAACTACAAAAACAAACTGCTACTCTTCATAAGGAAACAAATCCTGACAGTAAACTAAAAATAAACACAAATCTTGAATCATGAGAAGGATGGATATGGAGCTAACTTGATAAACACTTTTCCACCTGTCTGTTGAATACTTAAAAACTATCTCAAGATGTTCATTAAATCCTTGAGAATCTTTGGTCTTTCTCCTTAAAATCTATTAAAATTTCAGTCCCCAACCTAGTTTCAGTCTCGCTGATTTTTCAGCCAATGTTAAATGCCCAAACCCAGTTTTATATCAGCAATTAAATACTTCACAGAAAATAAACTTCAGAACTGAAACATGAGGATTCTGAACATCGTTTTAAGTGCAGAAATAAAATATCAGCAGTATGCAAAACTCATAAAAATTTAGACACAAGAATTTTTGATCTAACTTCGACCCTGAAAAAAACCCATAAGGGAAAAACCAGTGAGAGAGGGATTTTTATTATTTATGAGCTTCTGAGTAATTTTTTTTACAACATATTCATCTTCAGAAATTTACACAAATTTATTTGGAATTTCTTTCGCAAAAAATCCTTCTGAACAGTCCTGGAAAAATCTCCTTGATTTCTGTGCCAGAAATCCATACAACTGTACGGTTGTCCCAGCAATTAATGTTGTACGAACTATCTCAAAATTTGTGCCAAATTTTTGCTAAGACTGTACAAAATATGCAGCAGGAACAACTCCTCGAAAACCATGTTGTACAACCCTCGAAATTTGTGCCAAAACTGTATGGACTATACGAAAATACACCTAGAAATTTGTGACAGCAAGTGCCTCGATTTTTGTGCCAATAAATGACTGTATGGAAGCCTTGGGATGCATGCCAAACTTCTCAGAAATTATTTCTGCTATCTCCCTCGATTTCTGTGCATAAAAATGGTTGTACGACCTCTAGAAATCTGTACCGTATAGTCTGCATTAATTGTTGTACCTTGTCTTGAAATCCATGCTAGCTTGCTAGCTTGTGATGCGTGCCCAACTCTACAAATGTTGCCTCTTTCTTCTCCAGCTCGACCTCTCTCTGCTCTCTCTTGCTCTCTCAACAAAAATAAATGAACAACCTAAGAATGGGTGCACCCTCTTTCCCTAATCGACCTCATGAGGGAAGGTGAGGGGTTTTCTAATCTAACGGTTGAGATTAGATTAGATGAGTGGTTGAGATTTGGTGTCTCTTCACTCACCCTCACTTTAGTCACAAAGTTATCTTTTAATTTGCATCTCACAAATTAATTTGAGTAGGACCCACATTAGGCACTTTCTCCCCCTTAGGCACTTAGGGAAGAGAAACACTTTCCTTGGTACTTTATTTAATTAAAAATTTAACACTCCCTCATACCGAGGAAAGTGTTACTCACCACTCCAAGCTTGTCCCTGAAAAATACAAACTTGCCCCTGTTCAATGCCTTGGTGAGTATGTCTGCAACCTGCTCATCTGTAGATATGTACTATAGCTCCACAACTCCTCTCTGAACATAATCAAGGATGAAGTGATACTGAATCTTGATATGATTAGACCGATCATGAAAAACTGGATTCTCTGAGAGTTTGATGCAACTCTGATTATCACAATAAATCACGGTAGGCCTCAACTGCACACCGAACAATCCCACCAGCATATTGCGAAGCCAAAGGGCCTCACAGCTGGCCTGACTAGCTGCCATATACTCAACCTCTACCGAACTCAAAGCCACTGACTTCTGCTTCCGACTGAACCAAGACACAACTGCTGATCCCAATCCAAAGCAGCACCCTTAAGTGTTTTTCCTATCACTGACACATCTTGCCCAATCCGAGTCTGTATAGCCAACCAAACGAACTCCATCTCCTCTATGATAGTCCAAACCATAATCTACCGTACCATAAAGATACCTGAGCACATGTTTTTCTGCCACCTAGTGCACTCTCCTAGGCTCCACCATGAACTGACTGAGAGTGTTGACAACAAAACAAATATCTGGCCTGGTATTGACCAAATACATCAATGACCCAATCAACT
>ML781455.1:641442-688265 GCA_009831015.1 Picea engelmannii | reverse complement strand
ACAGAGATTGAGAGGGATCTTGGAGATTCGGTCACCTGGGTTGTTCTTACCATCACCCGATCTATCAGTTGGCATATTTATTAGGGTGATTGGACACTTTTGGCAGCAGGGCCGAGTTATTGAGGGTTTCAACTTTCTATTGGAGCGTGGCATTCTTCAGTTGGAGAGTTTGGCATTCAGATCTGCTTGTATTGATATTCATTTCTTATTCAACGTTTGGAGGCATATTTTGTATTAGCAGGAGCATTTGGTAGTAGCTCTTATCTATTGTTTATCTTCTTGGCCATCTGTTGATCATTCCAGATCGACATCTTCATTGTAGCAGGTTTCTCTATTTTATGAATAAAGAAGAATTGAGATGTTTTGGCTTGTCTATCTTATTGCATATGGTTGAGGGATGTTCCATGGTTATCTCTTTCTGTTATTTGCTGCATACACACATATAAACACATCTAAAAGGTATATCAACAAACTGTTTGACGAAATACCTCACTCAGAAAAAGTTTAAAAAAGACACCAAAACAGTAATGATCCTTGCATAATGGCTTGGGATCATTACATCCTTGGGTTTAATTTGAATTTGGTTATACCCTGAAAATCAGTCCATGAAAGAAAAAACTTTTCTTCCCATGCACTCGTCGAGGATTTGATCAATGAAAGGTGTTGGGAAATTTTCCTTAGGACACGATTTTTTCAAGTCATGAAAATCCATGCATACACGGATGGTTCCTTGCTTCTTATTCACAGGAACGATATTGGATACCCATTCAGTCAAGGGAACCGGCTAGATGAAGCCAACATTAAGCAGTTTCTCTACCTCTGGCTTAATAACAAAAGCCTTCTGGGGATTGACATCTCTAAGACGTTGACAAACATGATTAGCATCTGGGTAAGTTTTAATTTCATGTTTGACAATTCGAGGGTCAATTTATGGCATCTCTTCATATGAATAAGCGAATACATCTCAGAATTCGTTGAATATTTCAATGTATATCAAGATTTCTTCTGGCGAACAATACGCACTGATGTGTACATTTTCAATATTGCCGAGGGTACAAGTGATATCGATCGTGACTGTAGGGGATATACTTTCCATATTTCCCTCGACATAAATGTCGTGTGTATCAAGCAGAACTACGACGTGACTGACTATCTCACTCAGAGTAGATATAAAGTCATCTTGTTCGATTCTAGCAAGCTCTGGGAGAAAATAAGAGAAATGACTCATATCATCCAAGGTTTGTTAGAACCATTCGTGGCCTCGATGATAGCTTCATCCAAGGGAAAAGTCTCATCGAGGCAGTCATGTGAACAAGATGACGAAGTGGACCACACGGGCTCAATATCACGATCATCCTCATCCGTATGTGAGGTAATATGATCGAGATCGGTGGAAGAGTCAAGAACAACTTGATATGTTATCTTTGCTTCCGACAGTGGCATGGTCATTCCATCATATGACTGACCTTCACAAGACGCATTTGAGGAAGGTAGGGTCCAAGGATCGTTAAAATAGGAAGTGTGGAAAGGAACATACCTCTTTGACGAAACGGGCCTACTGGACATGGTGTAAATAAGGTGAACCGGTGCCATGAAGTCGAAGGTACCCTTAAGGGATGAATACATTCTGACACCGATATTCTCAGTTTTTGACTGAGAATTTTCAACCACGGGGATCGACGGTCCAACAGATGCACTGGGGATAGCATACACAAAGGAAAATTGATCGATCATCACAATATTCCCATCGTGAAGAATACAAAGAGTACGGAAGACAGATGATACGATGGCAGTCATGGCATAAGTCCAATTGTGTCCTAGTAACAAGTTATAATCGAGGGGCCCATCAACCTTCTCGACATCCACCTTTATCATCTTCCCACCTAAATGGACCGAAAAGGAAGGAAGAATGTCTTGAGGGAAGAAGGAACCAACGTCAAAACTAGTCAACATGGTTGGAGACTAAGAGAGAGTTGGAGAGCCGAGGGATTTCCAACAGACTAGGGACATCACACATGTTGTAGCGCCTTCATCAAGAATAATATGTTTGATGGTATACTTCGAGTAACCCACATGGATTTGGAATTCCACATGGTAAGGCAAGCGAGGCTTCATATCTATGACATCAAACTTGATAAATTTCGAGCCATTGGAATCTAGGGCTCCTAACACAGATAGAAAGGAATTCCTCTGTGAAGGACACGTCTAGAGTACCTCCAAAGATGACATCACACAAGGGGTTTGACCCAAGTCCTCAACAAAAGATTAATTTTGGGTGGCTCTAGAATTAGGATTGTGGGTAGAGCACTTGAGTACGCCTTTCAAAATACGAGGTGGTGGCTCTGGTTTTTCGATCTGTAAGGGCATCTCTGGAGAAGGAGGAGACTCTAGACCAGGTACACTTTATGTAGAATTGTAATTGCGAGATCAGGTGGCTACATTAACCTCATATTTGACCATATTGATGCATAAATGGTCACCGTCTTGTGTTGGTGGTTTTTGACACCCACTCGCTACATTTTTGGCATTTGAGGAGCTCGAGGCCATGTGTTGGTTATGTGGAAATGGATTTTTCATCACGACGTGTGGTAGAGATAATATCCTTGCAACTTCTACAAGTTTTGGGCATAAATGAGTAAGGCGATCATCTGTACAAAGTTTACAGGGAAACTTCACCTTACGCCTTTCTTTCTTGTCCTCACCAACATTATTATTATTCTTCTCATTATTACCATTTTCCTTGGGTTTATTATTCTTCCCACCCTTACGATTAATATTATGTCCTTTATTCTTATTCCTGCCTAGTTTCTGGTTACCATTTGGGTCAGTCGACGATTGCATAGAATGTACATCCGTCGACTGAGTGGGATTGGAAGACATATATGATGTTGGCCCTCTTGCAAAATGGTTTAGAGACAACTCTTTGAAATGTCTTTTCACCAAGTCTGCGTACATCACATTGGCGGAGCCTACAATGCCATTGGCATGAGGTATGGGATTTTGTCTAGGGTTGTAGTTTGACCTTGGTGTGTCAGGAAGAATATTATATAACATCCCAGACTGAGCATATATAAGATCTAACTCTTGGGCTTTGAAAATCACTTTTTCCTCAGATGTAACCCCAGATGTACCAACATCCTTCAAAATAGGAGATTGTAGATATTTAAGGAACCACTCTAGCAGGAATTATGGGGGTATGCAGGTCTTGATCAACCTCTTATGTCTACGCTACTCTTGGATGTGATCTGAGATATGAGTGGCTTTGTTTTGGTGTAAGGTCGACATAATTTCTAGGCCAACGTCGTAACGAACTGGAAATTGGAAGTGGTTAAGGAAGACTAAAACCATCTGACTGAAGGTCCTGTATGCCCCCCTAGGTAGCTCGATATACCATTTCGCAGAAAGCCCTATGAGGGTGCATTGAAACAATATTAACCGAATGGAATCGTTGTTAATGGAATTTGAAGAGTACCATAGGTGAAAGGTGGTAACATGATCACCAGGATCCTCGCCATTCTTGCTTTCGAATTTTGGAATATTTGAAGGAATCTTGGTGGGAATGAGGGGCCATGTAGGATCATAACACACATGGTGTTTCATCAACTTAGACAATCCTGACATATTGAGCGTGGTCAGAAAAGGGAGACAGGGTTGCAACATCTAGCCCCAATTTCCCTAGAAATATTGTGGTTGGGGAATTGCAACCCATCTAGGGTTCTGGTAAGTACCATGGCCCTATCCGGGACTATAAGACCCTCCTCTGGGTTGATTCATAAGGGGTTGGTTGGGCATCATTCTAGTAGGAATGTTCTGAAGAGGGTTATAAAAACTGCCCCCAACTAGAGTGGACCCAGGTTAGGGGTTGCCCAAAGTGTGAAACTGACCTCCTCCACGTGTGAATATGGAGGATAAAGGTGGATTTGTCATTCCAAATGTGTTGGTTGGAATCAAAACTGAGGAGGTGAGTGTAAAGGATAGAACTTGAGCAGAATATTGTCTTCCAGGTTGGTTACTCCATCCAGAAGAAACAAGATTAGAATCAAGATTAAAAGGAGGAAATCCTCCCACGATAGGATTCGTTTGAGGGACATGGGTGCCACCAAATGAGAATGGAGTATAAGGAGGAGTTATGCCCCCAAGTCCAATGCTAGAATTAGGGCCATCGGCTGGTATGGAGTTTGAAAACTACGAAGTAAAATTCGGCATACCATAGGAAAAGGGACTAGAGGCCATAGGGATGGACTAAACATTATAGCCTAGTGAATGACCAAGTGACCCAAATGGGTTTGTGGAAATAGGTTGAATATTCACTATAGGATGGGCAGCGGTCATGATAGGTGCCCTGACACTACAACCATTTTGGTTGAAGGAGTTGAAGGGATACCATTAAATATAGTAGGTGTGGGATTCAAAGGGCTCCCAGTATCTTGATGACTCAGTTCAATACTCATCCTTGTAGAATCACAAGTTTGATAAGTGGAGGTGTGTGTACCACATTTAATAACTATACAACTTTTAGAAGGAAAAGACTCAAAATGCGGTGGTAAATATAACAAGAGGAAATACCTATGGGGAAGTTGGTCTGGCTCCACCATGAATCAAGATTCAATATATAAAAAACAAATCCTAAGGCCAACTAGTAATCAAAGAGAACACAAAAAATAATCAAATGACCAATATGCACACAAACAGGATAAAGTGGTTGAAAGGGACCTCCCTCTCTAAAGTAGGTATGCCTCTCCCAAAAGGGGCCTGATACTCCACTGCTAAAGATTGAAGGAAACATAATCAGTTATAAGGGACCTCGTGGGATTAACAACTAGTCAGTCAAATCCCCCTGGAGAGGTAATCCTCCATAATGGTTGTGTGTTGTTTGACCCTTATCTGGCCTAGGGTACCTGCAGAATAACCCCTGCAAGTAACCTATGTGGTACTGAAGTCAAGAAACTAAGAAACCATAGTATAATTGATGCACAAGAGAACTGTTGTA
Source organism: Picea engelmannii (assembly GCA_009831015.1). Classification (NCBI taxonomy): domain Eukaryota; kingdom Viridiplantae; phylum Streptophyta; class Pinopsida; order Pinales; family Pinaceae; genus Picea; species Picea engelmannii. The sequence continues at coordinate 683,275 of ML781455.1, read as the reverse complement.
AGTCAGGTCCACCATATGGGCGGGGTAGCAAAGCTCGAAACCTTGAAAGCACCGCTTCTCATGGAGGTAAGGGAACTAGAAATATCCCCATATACAAATAGATCCACATAAATGTATCTGATGCTAAGAAGGTATCAGGGGGATATCCCTTCAACCAACCTCACACGACGTTGTTCTTAACTCCGGTGTAAGTGAAGCCTCTTGATATTACCGATTATACAATGGATTTATCCACTCCCTTAGTCAGACACATGTGTTGATTTAATAGCCTTGGATAATTTTACTCACAAAATCCTATTCCAAGGCTCTAAATCCTAAGCTAGTTTGTGCACCCTAGAAAATAAAATTGTTACTAATCAATTTTAAATTATATCGTTAATTTTAATGTTCTTTCTTACTCAAAAGGTGCGGTTGTGAAACTAATGATGTTATGACTCAACAAGTAAAATAAATGAATATGAATACGATGCAAAATCATAACTTCAATTTCCAATAAATGATATGCTTTTCAAAAATGCAATTTTCAATTCAATTATGCAATTCTAAATAAAATGCAATCTTCATTTACATGCACTAAGATAAATTACAAAGACTCAAGAGATCAAAATGCCAATCAATGTGAAATGCCCAATATTTTTGTATTTTCAATATAAGAGAATGAAAATGCAAGGACTAAATATCATCTTGCTATAAAGACTCTACTATGTATAGGCAAAGACAACCCAAGTAATATATCAAGGAGAAAAACACCCATCCCAAGGTGTAAGGACGATCAAAATGAAAAGATGATGAGAAAGGCACCACCCAAAAATTCAACCAAAGACAGGTTTCCTGTCATTCCACAAACACTTAACAATCACCAAAGAGACCCAAGAAGACTCATAATCATCAAAACCTACCCAACAACCACCAAACCTAGCAATCAAGAAACAAAGTTTGATGTACGCAATTATTTAAGGGAAAAGCGTGTATGTACACAACTTGTAGAAGTACAACACGCGTATGTGCGCGACTGTCAAGTAAAAACTCGTGTATATGTGTCAAAACACAACTAGGCTAAGGAGAAGGCCAAGAAACTCAGACTCAGAGTGAACAGAGGTTGTCAAGCAATCATCTGACAAGAAAATCAATATGAATGAGTGAAATTTAAGGATAAAAACACTCCAAACCCCCAAAAAGAAGATTCTATCCCCAGTATGGTCGTCAATTCTGTTACAAGGAAAATATCTCTATGGATAGGGGTAAACCACAACAGACGAAAATGACTGCAGAAATCAATTCTAATCTCAAGTATGCTATATAAACAAATATGATAACAAGACAAGATAAAAGGCCTACCTCATCGAGACATTCGATGAAGTCCACCATTGAGCACTTGACCCAAAGCAATATACCTGTAACTAGTCCTCAACAACCAAGCAACACAAGCATATGGTGATAATATATATTGTTAGCACCTTCAATAGCATAATCCATCAACATTCATAACAAATACGCCCATGGAATAATAATTCAAATATTTGCGAGATATTAATTGGACGAGAAAAGAGAATTTCTATTAAGATATAATCAACATAAGTGAATGAGTTACAAACTTCCGTGTCAGCATGGTTTAGAACTGAGAAACTAATTTCTTTCCATTTAGGTCTCCACCAGTTCAATCCTCCACCAAAGGAAATCTCATATATTGGCCCTTGACCAAGTTTTGGGAATTTCTTGGTCATGATGACCTATTTTGGAACTTCGACAACCTGTCAAAGGAGGAGCGCAAGACGAAGCGGAGATCACGGGATATCGAACCCCTTTTTGGGTTTTTGGGAATATGTAATGGGAAGGGGATGCCGGCCCATGGGTTTACTCATGTTTAGGCCTATTTTGTATGTATATATAGATGTCTAGGCCATATAGAGAAGTAGTGGATGATATATCTATGTGATGTAGGCTAATTGCCAAGAGTTGAATCTGTGTGATCAAGGCTTTGTGCATTATGTGTAAGACTTGCAGAGATGAGAGCAAGTCCTTGTGCGATGCAATAGGAGGCTTAGTGTTGTAATGCAAGGAAGAGGGATCTAGCGAGATACACAGATATTATGTCCTGTGTGGAGTAAGGGTTTTGAGGCTCTGTGCTTGTAATCGATTGACCGAAGACTATAAAGAAGAAGAGTTAGTGGACATAGCCCCAGGGTGGGGGTGAACCATGTAAACATTGTATTATGTGCTTTGTGCTTTGTCTTGATGTGTTCATATGTTATATGCTAAGTGCTCTGATATGTTTAGATAGATCTATTCATGCTTGGTGCTTATTATATGTGGGAATGCTAGATCTGATCTACATGGTTGTGCTTAGTGCTTAATGTGATCTGTTTACCTATTCTAAGTGCTTGGATACAGTAGGTTAATGTGAATACTGCAAGGCTTTGTTTTATCAATGAAGTAGGTAACGATTGTATATTAAGGAACCAAAGATGCTAAGTGCTTTATTAAGTAGTACAATCACAGATCTATGCCCCGGCGAAGGTTGCAGACACTTGAGTCTTGCAACCACCCCTGCCTCTACCTCGGGTGAGACTTCATCTTCTTTGCAGGTGTTGCAAAAAGGGCCAGTAGTTAGGGTTTTGTGGATGCGTTGTTGAAGCGTTGAACCCTGGGTCTTCCCCTGTGCCAAAAAATGGTTCTGTTGCTGGGACCTGAAATTGTGATTGCTGGGAACTAAGAAAGAGGAATCTCTATGCAAAGATCCATCTTGAAACTATGAAAGCTCTGTGCGTAGATCTGTTGCCCTAGTGCGCAGTATTCTACTTGACTTATAAATCTTTGTGCTAAAGAAAGAAGATTAGATCTGAAGGAAAGAAGCAAGATCTGGATGCTTGGCGCTCTAAGAAAAGTAAAAGTAAGAATGTCTAATTAAAAGAGGTAAGATCTGCAAGCTTTGTGCTCTGATAAAGGTAAGAATAGTTAAAAGTTTTAGATCTGGAAGCTTTGTGCTACGTAAAAGTAAGATAAGTGAAAATTTTCATTTCTAGAGTATGGATATAGGTATGATTGATAGATTCTGTCCTAAATTAAAAACTAGGGCACTAATAGATGAAAAAAGGTTTGATATGAATAGATCCGATAAGAATCATGAAATATATGTTATACCTATGCATAGAAAAGATGTTTGGACTAACAAATGGATGCAGGATCCTAGAAAGAAATTGTTGTAGGTTAGCTCATACGATCCTAGCGCTCAGTATAGGAGAGGCCGGGGATCATTTAAAATAAAGAGATGATTGACCCTCTATTATAGTTGCAGAATACCAGGACATATTTCTAAGGAATGTCTGGGAAGAAGACCTAGTTGTCTTTGCTGTAAGGCTATGGACCATGAATTGTTGGATTTCTCTAGAATGATTTCTAAGCTTGAAAGTATGAACATAAGACAAGAAAAACCTAAGTCAGATACAGAAACTAAGGCTATAGTAGAACCCTAGAAAGAATCATAGAAGGCATTACTACAGATGAAAGACACCTTGGATGATCATCGACATGTTAGACTATCAAAGATTTTTAAAGACAAGGACTGCCTTGAAGCAAGAATAGGGGACTTAGACATTGACTATGTTCTAGATGAGGACACACAGGTGAATATCATGACAGAAAGAACTTGGGAAGCTATAGGAAGGCCTTCCACGATCCCTTCATTAGGAGGAATAAGACTATTCAAAGGAAAGTTGATAAAATTATGTGGGAAGCTCGCTCAGATACCTATGAATGTTAATGAAACTTCGATAGAGGAAGATTTTGAGATTATTAAGTTTATTGAAGACAACGCCCCATTTACCATGTTAATAGGAAAACCTTGGATTGACAGAGCTAAGCCAGATGAAAGGAAGAAGAAGAAACCTCAGAGCAGAAGAAACAAGACTTAAAAGATTTCATGTCTAGAAGGATCACACAATTGATTGAAGAACAGGAGAATAGATCGAAGCTAGTTGTCACTAGAAACATTTATATCGAAGCTGTAAGAAAATTAGGAGACCCATAGAATACTGAAGTACTTACTCCAGATAAAGAAGAGGTATTACCCCTGAATCCTAGGAAAGAATCTCAAGAGCATGCAGTGACTATGTTAAGAGACAAGAAGAATCAAAATGGAAAAGAGACTACCGAGACGAAGCTCATTGGAAAGAAGGCGAGGAAACAAAGTAATAGGATAGCTAAGTTGCAGAAGGTTCCAGAGGTAACTTCACAGAAAGAAAATTTTCAAAATTGGAGCTTCGTTGGGATATCAGAACAATGACACATGGCACTTTGCCATGGCGAAGCAATATAGTCGTTGGGGCCGATATATCCATTCGACATCTGCTTCGAACGAGCATAAAAGCAATAAAGGTTCGTCATTAGACCATTGGATTGTGCCATAATGGATCAAACAATAGTTAATAGGGGCTCATAACTGTTGCAAATGAACCATTGCTGAGCTGCCTACTTATCCCTTCGCGCCATGCACGAAGAACACTTTTGCTAACTGAGAATTTGAAGCCCACAGACTGAACGAATTGCATTCAGTGATCATAACGCCTTTGCTATTATTCCAGTGAAGTGTCTAAGTCCAACGTGAACCTGATAATTTTAATCCCGAGCGCGTATGTATGACAAGCTCACCCTAGTTGAAGAATCAGTGACATAAGTTCTACTCGACTTGATGACTGAAAGAGTCATGTCAGAGAGAGGAGTGTCTACAGGTGTACAAGCATCTTCAATGAGAGGACTGCCAACCTCTCCATTCACATCCCATCGAGATGGACCGTCCCATGAAAGGATAACTAAGCAAAAGGATGACTTAACAAATGCTAAGCTGATTTTGAGCATCCTACCTGCCTATATACCACTTCTGAGCGGCACAATAAATCGATACAGTGTGCCCAGAGACATTGAATACGCATTGGTCACTGTGTACCTTCTGAAAGAGGTGCGCGCAGTTCGTTCTGACCAGGATAAGATTGCAACGTTGAAGTTTAGCGACTTCAACCTCGGTGACCGGAAAATTTAAAGCATGCTCTCCCAACATAAGTATCTGATGAGAACCAAAGGAAAGAACTCAAAGATTACCCCTCAGGCATGGACCCAAAACCTCGCGTAGTCCACCCTACTGAATGTTATGAAGATTCTGCACTTCAGGTGACACTAGAAGGTGAACGCATGCGCCAAATTACTACTGTATTTATATCATGGAGGTTATTTATGGTGTAACTGCTGCATCACAGTGGATCCGACATTGATCAATCAAATCATAGTGCTAAGCATGTAAGGCCCCAACCCATAGTATTTCTACCTCGAAAATACTGCAGATCATGCTCTCGCCCAGAGGATAATGGATACTTACGGAGATGTAGAGAAGGGCATGCAAGGCTACAAGGTAGCCTCTATCCAGAGCGACACAGTGCGCCTATCCTGTCAACTGATCGCAGGGAAATCAGTTCACAAGAACTGGCCTACCCAAGTAACTGGATTTGTAGTCGACCTTGCAGGGAAGTGCGCTGAGGGCCTACACATGAATTGGGTGAAGTACTTGGTGAACCAGTTAGAACTGGACTGCAGGGAAGCGCAAGACCAAGGATATGAGTTCCACTTTAGTTGTATTCTCATCTTAATCATGTTCATCGCATGGGAGATGCCGGAAGGTGCGACCTTCTCGGACATCGAGCCCTTTGGACCATTCGCCATGAATTTCAGTACGCTGTGGTAATCCAGTGACATGAAAAAGAAGTGAAATCAAATGCTGTCTTCTACACTTATTAAACCCAGCTGAAGACCGCTATCCATTCCGAGCCTCGTATAACCCCGAACACACTCCACAGGTTTAGACCCTTGATGAAATTCAACGCAGACATCCATTTCATCTATAACACATCGTGCGCTGATGAGCATAAACAACAACTGTAGTCATACTACAAGATTACAGAGGAAAACTTAGAAGAGATTACTAAGGAATGGTCTATGAACCTCCTTGTTCCAGCGAACCCTATGGAGATGTTCGATGTTGACAGTCCAGAAACTGTGATGGATATACCTGGATCTAGCAAGACAAAGAAGACCGAAGAGGTCCATGATTTAGACAATGCATTCGTGAAGACTGATTCTATATCACCTGAGCAAGGAGGTGATGAAGAAGAGATATATGGCGCATAAGTTGAATCGAATAAAGGTGAAGTTACACCACCTAGAGACGAGGAGGACCCCTCAAATAAAAGGAGGGTTTCCCCTCCGAAACCTTCTTCAAGGAAGAAATTAAAAGTAGACAAGACCAAATTTTAGACCACCCTCACTTCAGACGACTTCGACTTCATCGTTGCAACACTGAACGATGCTTCACTGGAGATAACAGAGAAGAAAGAAGCTAAGCAGGAGGAGGTGTTCAGTCAGATCAAGGTTGAACTTCAAGAAGTGCAGTAGGCACTACAGTCCAACCACGTAGTTTCTATTGCACCTCTATCAGCAGGAACACCAGAAATAGGAGATGAGCCAGCTAAAATCCACCGTATCATTGATATAGTCAAAGCTCACCTTCGATGAGCACAGGAGGAGACAACACAAGGCACCCAGGATTTGGTGCAAGCATAGGAAGACCTTCTAGAGAAGCACGGTACTTCCGAACGTGAGAAGATTACTCTGCAAGAGAGGTTCAATGAAGAAAAAGGCCAGCTGCATAAAGAAAAGGAACATTTGCTCGCAGAGCAATTCAAATTACAGGAGATGGTCCACAAGGCACTTTTCTCTGTGACATTCATTGAAGTAAAATCTTAAGAATGAGTTCCACAGTAGGTGGCATAACTCGAAGACGTAATCGAGCAGCTCCAAAATCGCATAGCAGACTTGGAGCTCCGCACTGTGCCCGAGACCCCACAAGATGTATGTGACCAAAGGGAAGCCACTGCCCGCAGGGCAGTTGAAATATTAAGAGCTCTTGCCTTGGAGTGCAACAAGTTGAGTAAGCAGAGTGCTAAAACATATGAAAACCTCACTAAGAATCCTGAGTTACAACCATTGGAGTAGCAACTCCAAGAAGTGAAGCAACAGACAGATACACTATAGGTGTAGCTGAAGGCCCTGTCAACTGTAGACAAATTGAAGAGGTCTCATGAACAATGTACAACTTAGCAGTAGATCCATATGCTTCAAAGAAAAGTGATGGAAGTCACTCAACGACTTCAACCTGCACAAGATAAGGCATGTCTGTTGTTTATAGAGGTCGAGAGCCAAGGAACCGAGCTAGAACAGGTCATCCTCACAGTAGAACAACACCTATAAGGACTAGTGAATGACATAATGATCTAGGAGTTCATTGAACAAGAGGCCACAACAAAGAAGAAATTCGAAGCAAGTTGAGCCAAGCTCGAGGCGTTCGAGGCAGAATTTCTCAAACTAGAGTGACTCGGGATGAGTCACAGGTGAGTGTTGGGGGCCTGTTGGCCCTTGACCAATTTTTGGGAATTTCTTCGTCATGATGACTATAATATACCAGATATAAAATGTATGCATAACATAAATAAAATTCTAGTAATGGTAGAATAACAACAATATAACCAGAACATTCACCACAATAACACTGAAATGATATAAGAATAACAACCAAAATAACACTTTGAATCTGAAAGAAATGTTCATGAGCCTTTTCGAGTGAGCAACCTCCAGTTGAGAAAAGATCTGTTACAATAATATCCAAGCTAGGGTTCTCATACCCTTGACTCCTATTTATACTAAAAAGAAACATCTAGAGGAAGATCCTTCTAGAAGTGGAAGCTTCTATTAGGTCTTCTTACATCTGCCTTATTCTATTTTATTGAAAGGCCTTATTAATATTGACCTTTATTACATCCGAATATATTGTTCTACCTATGTGCGGGTTAGGACCCTAACATGTCCATCCCTTAAAAAAACCTTGTCCTCAAGGCCTTAGATGAGGAAATTGCTGCAGAATGGTAAATGGTTCCCAAGTGGCGTCTGCTGGAGTTATATGTTTCCACTGGACTAACACTTCCTTGATGGTTCTCTGACATAGGTGACGCTCACGCTGGTCCGAAACTGCTTCTGGTTGTAGCCAAATGGATCCTTCTTCAGCTAACTCTGGAAGGTTGGTTTGAATTTGGCACTTAGCTCCAATCACATTCTTTAAGCATGAAACATGAAAAATAGGATGTACCTTCGAATGGTTGGGCAAAGCTAACTGATAGGCAACTTGTCCCACACGCTTGAGCACAGTATAAGGACCATAAAATTTGGGCGCTAGCTTCTGACAATTCTCGGCCTTGAGGGAAGTTTGCTTGTAAGGTTCCAATCGAAGAAACACTTGATCCCCTTTTGCAAATTGACGTTCAGAGCGACCTTGATCTGCTTGTTGCTTCATGTGATTCTGTGCCATGACCAAATTCTCTTTGAGGGTATGGAGAATAGCCTCTCGAGCTATAAGTGTTAGGTCAACCGCCTGGACCTTCGAGGCACCCGGTAAGTATGAGAGAAATGAAGGTGGCTTCTGTCCATATATCGCTTCAAAAGGAATCATGTGTGTAGCTATATGGTATGAAGTGTTGTACCACCATTTAACTAGGGGTAACCATTGAGCCCACTGATTTTTATTTTCCGAGGCAAAAAACCTCAAATATGTTTTCAAAAACTTGTTGACAACTTCCGTTTGGCCATCAGTCTGGGGATGATAAGTTGTGCTGAGATGCAATTCTGTGCCTTGTATCTTGAACAGTTCTTGCCAAAAATTGCTTGTGAAAGTTGGGTCGCGATCAGAAAAAATAGAGTGCGGCATGCCATGAATCTTGAAGACCCGATTGATGAAGATTTGAGCCACCATGGATGTTGTAAATGGGTGTTGAAGGGCACATAAATGAGCATACTTGGAAAGGCGATCAACAACCACCATGATGACGGATTTATTTCCCGATTTGGGTAAGCCGGTAATAAAATCCATAGAGATATCCTTCCAAATAACAAGTGGAATCAGGAGCGGTTGTAGTGTGCCCGACGATTTGACTGTTTCTCCCTTGTTGCGTTGACACACGTCACATTCAGCTACAAAATTATGAATTTCTTGTTTCATACCATCCTAGAAAAAGGAACGTTTGACCCTATCATAGGTTTTGGTGAACCCGGAGTGCCTTGTTGTGGGTGTAGCATGAAGCTCCGAAAGTACCGTGGATTTAAGATTTGATTGTTTACTTAAATACAAACGGCCTTTGTATCGAAGTTCCTCATGGAGCCAAGAGTACCCTGGGGAAGCTGGAGCATTGGACTACAATTGTTGGATCAACTGCAAACTTTTGGGATCTTGTAGCCATTCCTGGCGAACGCCCTGGAGCCAATTTGGTACAATGAATGAAAGAGAAAAAAAGGATCCTTCATCTTCATGTTTTCAAGAAAGTGCATCCGCAACCACATTGTCTTTTCGATTCTTATAAATGATCTCATAATCATATCCAAAGAGTTTAGTCACCCATTTTTGTTGTTCTGGGGAGGAAATGCATTGTTTCAGAAAATACTTGAGGCTTTGATGGTATGTCTTAATTTGGAACCGTTTCCCCAATAGATGAGGACGCCACAGATCCATGACATGCATAATAGCCAACATTTCGTTTTCATAGATGGATTTGCCCAGATTTATTTCAGATAGTTGCTTGTTGGTAAAGGCCAAAGGTCGACCCTCTTGCATAAGGACATCACCAATTCCTTTCCCTGAGGCATCACATTCCAACACAAAGGTCTTTGTGAAATAGGGAAGGGCGAGGTCTGGAGTGGTGCACATGGCCATCTTCAAGGTTTGAAAAGCTTGAGCTGCAGTTGGAGTCCAAGTGAAAGAGTTATTTTTTAGGAGAGTAGTGAGAGGTGCTGCAATCTTCCCATAATTCTTAACAAACTTCCGATAATACCCTGTTAAGCCTAGAAATCTATGCAAGCTCTTAAGAGTCTTTGGGTGAGGCCAGTCTTGCATAGATTCAATATTTTTAGGATCCACCCTGATGCCATCTTTGCCAACCAGATGACCCAAGTATTCTACTTCTGAGGCGCCAAAATCACATTTAGACTGTTTCAGGAAAAGTTGGTGCTAAGAGAGTAGATGGAGAACACAATCCACATGAGCAAGATGGTTTGTCCAGGTTTTTCTATAGATGAGGATATCATCAAAGAAAACTAAGAAAAAATGGTGGAGAAAAGGATGGGAGACATGATTCATGAGGATTTGGAAGGTGGAGGGGGCATTACACAAGACAAAGGGCATGACCAAAAACTCATAGTGGCCCTCATGAGTTCTAAAGGCAGTCTTGGGAATATCTGCCTCTTTCATACATATCTGGTGGTAGCCCGAATTAAGATCCAGTTTAGTGAAGAATTGGGCGCCACTCAATTCATCCAGGAGGTCATCAATGACAGGAATGGGGAATTTGTCTTTGATGGTAAGTTTGTTGAGGGCACAAAAGTCAGGACACATTCTCCAAGAACCTTATTTCTTCAGGACCATGAACACAGGAGATGAATAGGGGCTCGTACTAGGGAGAATAACGCCTGCATTAAGGAGTTCCTGGACCATTTTCTCAATTTCATTTTTTTGGGAAAAGGGGTGACGATACAGATGGATATTGGGAGGAAGGCTTCCTGGTACAAAGGGAATGGAATGATCATGAACACCATGGGAAGGAGGGAGGTCTTGGGGAGTAGAAAATACCAATTGATGTTTATAAAGGATGGCTTGGAGGTCTTGCGGTACCGAGGGTGTCTCTGTTTCTTGTATGGCATGGAGTTGGGTGATAACACCAGAATGACCCTTTTTGAGCATATTTTCCATGCGATGAAAACTAACGATCTCAGGTGAACCAACGATGATGCCTTGGAACTTATATTGGTTCCCCCCTGGTGGAATTGCATGGTTAAGTCTTTAAAATCCATGAGAATGGGACCCAAAGTCCTTAGGAAATCTTCACCCAGCACAATGTCACAACCTCCCATGTCAATAAAAAACATATGGGGTTTCAGGTGGTAGTCACCAATTTGGAGACACACATTTTCACAACACCCTCCACATTTCATGGAACCACCATTGGCAATCATGATTTGGAAATTATTGACAGCATGGATGTAGCAATGAGTTTCTTGGGCAATGCGACGATGAATAAAATTATGGGTGCTACCACTATCAACTAGAATGATGACCTTCTGATGCTTGATGTAATCGATTAGCTTGAGGATTTGGGGAGCGGAGAAGCCAGTGAGAGCATTGAGGGAAATGACTGGTTCTACTTCGGGAGGGTATGAGGGAGGGGTTATGTCAGTGGATTCAGGTGATTCAGACATAGAGGGGGTTTCTTCATCTTCTTCCGAAATCTCCTCGGAGATGGCCATACAAATATTTTGTTCTTTACACTTGTGGCCCGGGAAATATTTGTCATCACAGTTATAACAAATGCCTTTGAGTTGGCGTTCAACCATTTCAGACCGGGTCAATTTTTGGATCTTTAGTGGAGAAGAGGGAGTAGTGGGATTTACTAGTTTAGGGCGAGGGATGAAGGAGGGTTTGCGGTTTTGAGAAGATACAACCTATTGTGCTTCTTTAGCTCTTTTGGTAGCCTCCACCCAACTCTTAGGCTGAGCCATGAGGACATGGGCCCAAATTTCATCCTTGAGGCAGCTAATAAAAAACTCTCAAAAAAAGGCATCAGACATGCCCTCTGTTTTAAAAGCCAGACGCTCAAAGGAAACTATAAATTCTTCCACTATTCCTAATTGTTTCAGATTTGTCAAATGGCCCAAATGGTTGGTGTCAGTGTCAAAGTGTTCATAAAGCTCTGCCACAAATTGTGTCCACGCAATATACCCTTGACGAGAATTTTTTCTCCATTGCCACCATTGCCAACGTTCTTGATCTAGATGGAGAACACCATACTGGAGTTTGGCCAAGTCATCTATAATGTTGTATAAATAGAAGTAATGTTCCATTTGGGTTACCCAACTAGTGGGGTCTGAGCCATCAAATTTGGTCACATCCACCCATGGAAGGCGTAGGTCATGTTGAAAGTGATGGTTCTGCAAGGTATGGGAATGAGAGGAATGGTCACCTTCAGTATGTGGACGTGAGGAAGAGGAAGGGTTATCTGTAGGGATATGCAATTTGGTGCAGAGTTCTGAAAATACTGATTCAAGCTGGGTGGCAAGGTCTTGTTTGATTTCGCCCATTGAGGTCTGCATGGTTGTATTGATGGTGACAACATTGGCACTGATTTGTTTCACTTATTCTTGGGTCTCACTGAGACCAGATTGCAAGGTGTTGAAGGGAGCTTCCAAGTCTTGGCTACAAGTATGGGCCATGAGGATGGGGGAACTGAAAAGGGGTGGACGGGGTAAAACAATTTTGCCGAAAAAATGATATGGATGAATGTGATAAGGGTGAAGAGATGAATCCAATGGAATAGGTATGAAATAATGGTGATTTTGTTTTTTTAATTTTTTTATGGAGTTATACTCCGGTCTGAAGAATACTGCAGAGAGGAAATGCCCAAATGCTTAACCAGAAAGAAATGTGTATTTACCTGGCAACCTGAACACAATTGCGTGGCAATAGATCTTGTCTGTTTTAATTTGTTTATGTTTCTGTCCCCAAGGGTTATGTATTCAAGGTTTCTACAGACAAGGGTTTTCCTTATGCTATAGCTCTCTGATATACCTGCAGGGTCCAACAATAGTACTCGGCCCAATATATCAGGGCACTAACTAAGGAGGATAGATTGTACCCTTAGCCATACTACCCGACTACCCAGGTACTAGAGATTATCTTCCAAAGTGTTGTTCTCGGTGACACTATAGCAGTCAAGTGGTCGATCGGTTTATCTAAAGAGGGCTTCAGGTAATCTAGGTCGATCCTTACACAGTTGTTGTGTGATGTGATACCACTCAAAGGGGTACCAATAGGGGTTACAAGGGTGGCCAACATATGTGTGCTTAAGAACCACTTGTATTTCCTATGTGTATGAATCCCTCAACTGTGGGGTTATGCATGTAACGACAGATCTCTGTTGCTTAAAGATGCCGGAATATGTCTCTACCCTGAAAAAAATTTAACCCACACTTTTTTCCGAGGAAAGTTCTTTGATACCACTTGTAATATACCAGATATAAAATGTATGCAGAACATAAATAAAATGCTAGTAATGGCAGAATAACAACAATATAACCAGAACATTCACCACAATAACACTGAAATGATATAAGAATAACAATAGAACTAGCACTTTGAATCTGAAAGCAATGTTCATGGGCCTCATCGAGGGGGCAACCTCCAGTTGAGAAGATCTCTATTACAATAATATCCAAGATAGGGTTCTCATACCCTCGACTCCTATTTATACTAAAAAGAAGCATCTAGAGGAAAATCCTTCTAGAAGCGGAAGCTTCTATTAGGTCTTCTTACATCCACCTTATTCTATTTTATTGAAAGGCCTTATTAATATTGACCTTTATTACATCTGAATATATTGTTCTACCTATGTGTGGGTTAGGACCCTAACAATGACTTATTTTGGAACTTCGACAGCCTGTTGAAGAAGGATCGCAAGACGAAGCAGAGATCACGGGATCTCGACCCCTCTTTTGGGCCCCTTTTTGGGTTTTTGGGAATATGTAATGGGAAGGGGATGTCGGCCCATGGGTTTACCCATGTTTAGGCCTATTTGGTATGTATATATAGATGTCTAGGCCATCTAGAGAAGTAGTGGATTATATATCTATGTGATGTAGGCTAAGTGCCAAGAGTTGAATCTGTGTGATCAAGGCTTTGTGCATTCTGTGTAAGACTTGTAGAGCTGAGTGCAAGTCCCTGTGCGATGCAATAGGAGGCTTAGTGCTATAACACAAGGAAGAGGGATCTAGCGAGCTGTGTAGATCTTATGTCCTGTGCGGGGTAAGGGTTTTGAGGCTCTGTTCTTGTAATCAATTGACCAAAGACTATAAAGAAGAAGAGTTGGTGGATGTAGCCCTAGGGTGGGGGTGAACCACGTAAACACCATGTTATGTGCTTTGTGATTTATCTTGATGTGTTCATACGTTATATGTTAAGTGATTTGATATGTTTATATAGATCTATTCATGCTTGGTGCTTATTATATGTGGGAGTGCTAGATCTGATCTACATGGTTATGCTTAGTGCTTAATGTGATCTGTTTACCTATGCTAAGTGCTTGGATATAGTAGGTTAATGTGAATACTGTGAGGCTCTGTTTTATCACCGAAGTAGGTAACGATTGTATATTAAGGAACCGAAGGTGATAAGTTATTTATTAAGTATTACAATCATAGATCTGTGTCCCAGCTAAGGTTGCAGACACTTGAGTCCTACAACCACCCCTGCCTCTACCTCGGGTGAGACTTCATCTTCTTCACAGGTGTTGTTGAAATGGCCGATAGTTAGGGTTTTGTTGGTGCACTGTTGAAGCGTTGAACCCTGGGTCTGCCCCTGTGCCAAAAAATGGTTCCATTGTCGGGACTTGAAACTATGATTGTTGGGAACTGAGAAAGAGGAAGCTCTGTGCAAAGATCCATCCTGAAACTTTGAAAGCTCTGTGCGTAGATCTGTTTCCCTAGTGCGCAGTATTCTACTTGACTTATAAAGCTCTTTGCTAAAGAAAGAAGATCATATCTAAAGAAAAGAAGCAAGATCTAGATGCTTGGCACTCTAAGAAAAGTAAAAAGTAAGAATGTCTGATTAAAATAGGTAAGATCTGCAAGCTCTGTGCTCTGATAAAGGTAAGAATAGTTACAAGTTTTAGATCTGGAAGCTTTGTGCTATGTAAACGTAAGATAAGTGAACTTTTTTGTTTCTAGAGTATGGATATAGGTATGATTGATAGATTATGTCCTAACATAAAAAATAGGGCACTAATAGATGAAAGAAGGTTTGATATGAATAGATCTGATAAGAATCATGAAAGATATGTTATACCTATGCATACAAAATATGTTTGGACTAACAAATGGATGTAGGATCCTAGAAAGAAATTGTTGCAGGTTAGCTCATACGATCCTAGCGTGCAATACATGAGAGGCTGGGGATCATTTAAAAGAAAGAGAGGATTGACCCTTTGTTATAGTTGCAGAAGACCAAGACATCTTACTAAGGAATGTCTTGGAAGAAGACCCAGTTGTCTTTGTTGTAAGGATATGGACCATGAAGTGTTGGATTGCCCCATAATGATTTCTAAGCTTGAAAGTATGAACATAAGACAAGAAAACCCTAAGCCAGATCCAGAAAATAAGGCTATAGAAGAACCCTAGAAAGAATCATAGAAGGCATTACTATATATGAAAGACACCTTGGATGACCATCAACATTTTAGACTATCAGATATTTTTAAAGACAAGGAGTGCCTTGAAGCAAGAATAGGGGACTTCGACATTGACTGTGTTCTAGATGAGGACACACAAGTGAATATCATGACAGAAAGAACTTGGGAAGCTATAGGAAGGCCTGCTACGATCCCTTCATTAGGAGGAATAGGACTATTTAGAGGAAAGATGGTAAGCTTATGTGGGAAGCTCGCTCAGATACCTATGAACGTTAATGGAACTTCGACAGAGGAAGATTTTGAGATTATTAAGTTTATTGAAGACAATGCCCCATTTACCATGTTAATAGGAAAACCTTGGATTGACAGAGCTCAAGCTAGATGAAAGGAAGAAGAAGAAGCCTCAAAGTAGAAGAAACAAGACTTAAAAGATTTTATGGCTAGAAGGATCGCACAATTTATTGAAGAACAGGAGAACAGATCGAAGCTAGTTGTCACTAGAAACATTGATATCAAAGATGCACGAACATTAGGAGACCCACAAAAGACTGATATACTTACTCCAGATAAAGAAGAGGTATTACCCCTGAATCCTAGGAAAGAATATCAACAATGTGCAGTGACTATGTTAAGAGACGATAAGAATCAAAATGAAAAATAGACTACTGAGATGAAGCTCATTAGAAAGAAGGCGAGGAAACAAAGTAAGAAGAGAGATAAGTTGCAGAAGGTTCCAGAGGGAACTTCGCAGAAAGAAAATTTGTAAAATTGGAGCTTCACGGGGATATCAGAATAGTGACACATTGCACTTCACCATGGCGAAGCAATATAGCCGTTGGGGCCGATATATCTGTTCGACTTCTGCTCCGAACGAACAAAAAAGAAATAAAGGTTCATCATTAGACTGTTGGAACGTGCCATAATGGATAGATCAAGATTTAATAGGGACTCATAACCATTGCATGCAAACCATTTCCGATTTGCCTACTTATCCCTTCACGCCATGCACGAAGAACACTTTTGCTAATTGAGAATTTGAAGTCTGCTATTATAGAAAGATTTGTTTCACCATTGCTATATTGCATAGAGGGCCTTTTTCCATTTACCTATGAAAACTTTTTATCCCTTTTTGATGAATCCAGAGATAAAAAATATGCATCTTTCCACATATACACTCCCTAAATGCTGTGCAAGATGCATATACACTTGCTGCTCCATTACAACTCGCGTATATCGGGATTTGTGCCAAAAAATACAAAATGAGGTCGGGTTTCCATGTAACGACAAAATATCTCTAATCCTTGGCTTTCCATGTACTTGAAACGTTCCGAATCGACTGTTCAGTTGCATTTTGGAGGCTATAAGAGCACAATTTCGAACTATGGAAAAGAAGGAGAAAGCATTCAACTTTGAGAGCAAAGTTACTCTGGAGAAATTACTTCATATTGAGTCTGCATCCCTTTGTCCCTCAAGTCTGAACAGAGTGTTCAGACCCCAAGCTCTTCCCTTATTATTGAGAGGACCTCTTTGCCTCTTTCTTATGAGCTTGCCTTTGGTGGGGACCCAGTTGGAAGGAACCTTGTTTCTTGGTTTCGAATCGTGCCGACACAGAAGCCTGTAATGTTGACACTTCTGCTGATCAATTATTAATATAAATAGTCCTTTCCCGTCCTATTGGTATCTTGAAAATATATGATTATTATCCATGGGCGTGTTTGTAATGTTTATTAATGGATTATGCTATTTGATATGATAATCCCTTTTATATCATCACTATATACTTGATTTGCTTGTTTGTTGAGAACTTCTTGCAGGTATAAAGCTTTGGGTCAAAGTGCTCAACGGTGGAATATCATCAAACATTGGATTGAGGTAGGCCTCTTTCTTGTATTGCACATTAGTCTATATAATATATGTTTGAATTGAGTTGATTTCTGTAGTCATACCTATTTTTTGTGGTTTACCCTTGGCCATAGAGAGTTTTTCCCTTGTAACAGAAATGACAACTCCACTGGGGAGAGATCTTCCTTCTAAGGGTTGAAGTGATTTTTCTTCTTACATTTCTCTTTTTCCTTTGTGTTTCTTGTCG
This sequence comes from Picea engelmannii, assembly GCA_009831015.1. NCBI lineage: Eukaryota > Viridiplantae > Streptophyta > Pinopsida > Pinales > Pinaceae > Picea > Picea engelmannii. The sequence goes on along the minus strand of ML781455.1, from coordinate 665,869 downwards.
AATCATTTCTCAAGGGATCCTGTTCACTCTGAGTCTGAGTTTTCATCCTTTTACCCTTACCTGGCCTTGTTTTAAAGCATATACACCCTTTTTCCCTTGACAGTCGCGTATACACGCTTGTTGTCTCACTGTAAGAAGTGTATATACGCTCTGTTCTCCTGAACAGTCGCGTATACCACTTCCCGTTGCTTGCTTGCTTGGTTGAGTGACTGTTGGGTAGGATTTAAATATTACTAAGCCTTCTCAGGTCTCTGTAGTGTCTATTGAGATTATCTAGGATGACATGAAGCCTGTTTGGAGTTGAATTTTTGGGCGTAGTCTTTCTCTTTGTTTTCTATTTTTAATTTGTCCTTGGCTTCTGGGCTATTTTCTTGGCTGCCCGATATTTTGCTTGAGTTACTTCTTTTATACACAATAGAATTCATCTGTCAAGTTGCTTATCAGTCCATGCATTTTCTTTTTAGAATATTGAAAATACAAAAAAATAGGCATTTTTCATTGGTTGGCATTTTTGTCTTTGAATTTTTATCATTAACTTAACACATTTAGCAAAAGATTGTATTTTACTTCTGAATTACAGATTTGAAATTGAAGATTGCACTGTTTTTATTAACATATCATTCATTGAATGTTAAAGATAGAATTTGCATTATATCCATATTTATTTCCTGGCAGATTCATAACACCATGAGTTTCACTTCCATGACTTTTTGAGTATCCACGACCAATAAAATTTACGCTTTAAACTAAAATTGATTAGTCACGATTTTATTTTTAGGGTGCACAAACTAGCTTAGGATTTAGTGCCTTGGAATAGGATTTTGTGAGTAAACTTCTCCAAGGCAATTAAATCAAGATATGTGTCTGAGACAGGGATTTGAGAAGTCCATTGTATAATTGGTAAGATCAGGAGGCTTCGCTCACACTGGAGTTAATCACGAGGTCGCGCGAAGTTAGCGTCAGAGATATTTCTGTGGATTTATTCGTATTTGGGGATCTTGCTAGTGCCCATACCTCTGGGAGAGGCGGTGATTTAAAGGTTTAGGGCTCTTCTACCCTGCCCATACAGTGATCCAGACTTACGACTGCTCGCCTGTACATCGATTATATAGTGGTTTATTAGTTTCTTGACTTAGGTATCTCATAGGTTACTTGCAGGGGTTATTCTACTTGTACCCTGAGTCAGATGAGGGTCTGACAACAAACAACCTTTATGGAGGATTACCTCTCTGGGGGGATCTGACCGATTGGTTTTTAAGCCCATGAGGGAATTTATAATTGATTCTGTTACCTCCAAACTTTAGCAGGGAGTCTCAAGTCCCTCTTGGATGAGACATTCCTTCTTTTGCGAGGGAGGCCACTCAACCACTTTAGCCTGTTTGCATGAATATTGGCCATTTGAATTTTTGGTATGCTATTTGACTACTAGTTGGCCATAGGATATATTTTTATTTATGGAAGAGTCATAATTCGTTGTGGAGTCGGAAAAACTTCCTTGCAGGTCCCGTCGATTGTTACAGTTACCACCGGATTTTGAGTCCTTGCCTTCTAAAAGGTGTAGAGTTATCAATAGTGGTACATACACATCCACTTTTCAGACTTGTGGTCCCACAAGGATGAGTACTGAGTCTAGTCTTCAGAACACTGGGAGTTCTTTGACTCCCAATCCCACTATAATTAATGACACTCCTTCTACATCTGCAGCTGCTACATTTGTAGTGCTAGAGGCTTACACCAGTACTATGGCTCGGCCTGTAGTCAATGCTTCATCGCTTGCCTCGAACCCTTTTGGGGGTTTTGTCCACTCACCGAGTTACAATGTTTAGACCATCCCCATGGCTTCTAGTCCATTTTCTTATGGTATGCCTAAATTCACCTCGTATTTTTTAACTATCATCCTAACTGCTAGCCATAATGCTAGCCTTGGACTTGGGGGCACTACACCTCCTTACACTCCTTCCCCATTTGGTGGTTCTCATAATCCCCAAGTGAATCCTAATGTAGGGAGTGTCCCTATTCTTAACCCCGTGTCTAATCCTTTCACGACTAGATGGAACAACCCAATTAGCGGACAAGTTCCACCCTATATCCCTATCCCCTCGGTGTCGATTCTGAACAATACTTTTGGCATGAAGAATCCACTTCAATCCTCTAGGTTCCCACCTGGAGGAGGTCAGTCTTACACTTTGGGCACTCCCCAACCTAGATCTAATCCAGTTGGGGGTAGTTTTAACAACCCCCGACTTGGATCTAATCCAACTGGGGGCAATTTTCATAACCCTTATCAGAACATTCCTGCTGGAATGATGCCAAATCCATATTTTACGAATCAGCTTGGAGGAGGGTCTTATAATTTCGGAAAAGGTTTTGGTCCTCACTAGAATCCTGGATGGAACATAGTTCCTAATGCACAATCTTTCACGAGAGGATGGGGTCAGGTGTCGCAACCCCATATTCCCTTTCTAGCCACACTTAATCTGCCATGTTTTTCTAAACTAATGAATGAACCGGTGAGTCATGACCCCACATGGCCCCCTGTCCCTACCAAACTTCCATTAGACATTCCAAAGTTTGAGGGTAAGAATGGAAAAGACCCTGGTGATCATGTCACTACTTTTCACCTTTGGTGCTCATCGAAATATCTGAACCATGATTCTATTAGGTTACGATTGTTTCAGCGCACTCTCATTGGAGTGGCATCACAATGGTACATTGAGATACCTAGGGGAACATATGGGTCATTCCATCAGTTGGTGCTAGAATTTCTCAATCACTTTCAACTGCATGATGCTGGCCTTGAACTTTTGTCAACTTTACGCCAGGGTACTGACATTCACATCTCGAACCATATCCAGGAATGGCATAGGAAAAGACGGTTGGTTAAGACTCCTATACCCCCTACCTTTCTTCTAGAATGGTTCCTAAAGTCTTTACACGGTCCTATTTCAAAGGACGTTGCTACTTCCGGGGTCTTGAGCGAGGAAGAAGCCATCCTTAGAGCCCAACAATTTGATTTGATATATGGTCAGTCTGGGATGTTATACCACCTTCTTCGAGACGCACTGCGGATAAATCAAAATCCTAGACAAACTCCCGGACCTCATGCCGATGGAATTGTAGGGTCCGCCAATGTAAAATCCATACACTCAACAACGAAGTCTGCTGGAGGGCCAGCCTTGTCTGGATCCTCCAAACCCACCCTATCGACGGATGTACATTCCGTGCAATCGTCGAAGAACCCAAATGGTGACTAGCAACCCGATGAGAATAAAAGGAAAAGTCGAAATAATCGTAAGGGTGGGAAGAAGAATAATAATAAACCCAAGGAAAAAGATAATAATGGGAAACAAAATGATAATGCTAGAGAGAGCAAGGGAAAAAAGCGTAAGGTGAAGTTTCCTTGTAAAATTTGTACCAATGACCACCTTACCCACTTGAGCCCCAAACTTGTGGAGGCTTCAAGGATTTTAAATCTACTGCCCGCTGTGCTGATGAATCCATTCCCACACAACCAACACTTAGCCTCAAGTTCTTCAAGCATCAGAAATGCACCTGGTGGAAGTCAAAACCCATCGTCGCAAGATGGCGATCGTGTTTGCATCAATATGGTTGACTCGAAAATTGATATAGCCACCCTCTCTCGAGATTATAGATCTTCAAAAGCTAGTACCAGCCTAGAATCTCCTCCTCCACCCCCGGAGACGAACTTAGAGATCAAGAAACCAGAGACATCGCCTCATATTCAGAAAGGAGTACTCATGCGCTCTACCCACAAACCTAATGCTAGAGCCGAGCAAAACTACTCTATTGTTGAATATCTAGGCCAAACCCCTTGTGCGATGTCAGCTTTGGAGGTACTCCAGATGTGTCCATCACAGAGGAATGCCTTACTCTCTGCCTTGGCTCAAAATTCATCAAGTTTGATGTCACGGAAGTGAAGCCTCGCTTACCCTACCATGTGTCTTTTCAAATCCATGTGGAGTATTGCAAGTATACTATCAAAGGTTTTTCCACTTGCATTATGTCCCCAGTCTGTTGGAAATCTATCGGTTCTCTGACCCTTCCATGTTGTCGAACATGCTAACTGCATTTGACGACCATTCCTTCCGCCCTCATGGTATTATCCTCGCCTTTCCGATTCAATTAGGTGGGAAGACAGTAGAGGTGGAAGTAGAGGTATTTGATGCACCTCTCGATTATAACTTGTTACTAGGTCACAACTGGACCTATGCTATGGTCACTGTCGTATCGTTTGTTTTCCATGTGCTTTGTTTTCCTCATCAGGGGGAGATCATGACGATCGACCAGTTATCCTTTCTGTAATCTAGTCCTAATGCATCTGTTGGACCATCGATCCCTGTGTTCGAAAATTCTTAGCCATCGACTGAGAATATTGGTGTCGTAATGTATTCTTCCCTCATGGGTACTTTTGACTTCTTGGCACCGATTCACCATGTTTACGCCATGTCTAGTAGGCCTGCTTCAATAGAGAGGTCCATTCCTTTCCACACTTCCTATTTTAGTGATCCTTGGACCCTACCTTCTCTGACTTCGTCGATTGAAGGTCAGCCACATGCTGGCATGGATATGCCACTATCGACAGCGGAGATTGTGTATCAAGCTATCCTTGACTCTTCCGTCGATCCCGATCTTGTTACCTCGCAGACGGATGAGGAGGATCCCATTCTTAGGCCACTTCGTTATCTTGTTCACTTTGCCTTCAGACGAAGCCATCCTCGAGGCCATAAATTTTTCCGAGAGATCTTGGGACGATATGCATCATTGATCTTATTTTCTCCCAAATCTTGAAAGATATGAGAAAGATGATTTTCGATCTACCTTGAGTGAGATAGTCGGTCACGCCGTAGTTTCACTTGATACGCACAGTATTTATGCCAAAGTAAATATGGAAAGTATTTCTCCTACCATCTCGATCGACATCTCTCGTACCCATGGAAAACCTGAGAATGTAAATATAGGTGCAGATTGTTTGCCAGAAGAGATTCTGATCTACACCAACCTCTTCAAATAATTTCGAGATGTATTCGCTTGGTCATATGAAGATATGCTAGGGATCGACCCTTGTATTTTCAAACATGAAATTAGAACTTATCCAGATGCTAAACCTGTTCGACAACGTCTTAGAGATGTTAATCCTAGGAAGGCCCCCGCTATTAAGGCAGAGGTGGAGAATCTACTTAATGCTAGCTTCATCTACCCGGTACCCTTGACCGAATGGCTATCCAACCCCGTTCTTGTGAATAAAAAGAAAGGAACCATCTGTGTGTGTATGGAATTTCATGACCTGAACAAAGCTTGTCCTAAATATAACTTCCCCATGCCTTTCATTGATCAGATTCTCGATAAGTGTGCAAGAAGCGAAATATTTTCCTTTATGGATAGATTTTCAAGATATAACCAAATACATATCAAACCCAAGGACCAACACAAGATGCCATTTATATGTTGTTGGAGTACTTTTTCATACCGTAAAATGCCTTTTGGCCTAAAAAATGCCGGAGCAACCTTACAACATGCCATGACTTTCTCTTTTCACGATCTCAAGCATATAGTCGAAACTTACCTCGATGATCTTGCTACTCACTCTCGCAAGAGAATGGATCATGTCACACACCTTCAGCTGGTTTTTGAAAGATGTCGTTACTATAGAATCTGGTTAAACCCTCACAAATGCATCTTTTACGTTAGGTCTGGATGTCTCTTAGGATTTTTAGTTTCTGAGAATGGGATCATGGTAGATCCTCTTAAGATTGAGGCAATACTTCAATTACCTCCATCGTGCATGATCGGACAACTTCAAGGTTTACAGGGGAAAGCTAACTTTTTGCGTCAGTTTATAGTGAATTATGCCAATATCACTAAGGGTTTCATGCACCTACTAAAGAAAGACACCCCATTTATCTGGGATGAGCGAGCCCAAGAGTCTTTCGATGCCTTAAAAAAGCCTTAGTATCGGCTCCTCTACTGAAATCTCCTGATTACAGTAGAGATTAATTGTTATATATTTCCGCGTCTGAAGAGATGATTGGTATGGTTGTAGTTCAAGAGGATGATGAGCTCCATGAGCACGTCATCTACTATCTCAGTGGAAATTTAGTCGGTCCTAAGCTTAATTACTCTCACGTCGAAAAGCTAGTTTTGGTTGTCGTTCACATAGTCCAACGTTTACGACACTATATATTGCTTTGAAAAACTAATGTAGTCGCTAATGTTAATCCATTTCAATACATCCTCAATAGGTGTATTGTAGGTGGGAAATATAATAAATTGATTGTCATCTTACAAGAATTTGATCTTGAATTTTCTTTAGCCAAGTCCAAGAAGTCACTAGTTTTTGTAGAGTTAATATCCGATTTCCCACGATTAGACGAGGATGTTATCCATGTTGATTCATTTGCAGACAAACACATTTTCCTTGTCTCGTCATCTGACCCCTGGTATGGAGACATTGTTTTATATATTCAAACCTTGAAGTTCACTCAGCATCTCTCGCGAGATGATTGATGACGAGTTAGATACCAAGCCAAAAAGTATACCATCGTTGGCGATACTTTGTATCGACGAGGAATAGATAGTATCTTACATCGTTTATTAACTCACGAGGAAGATGAGTTAGTCCTAAATGAGTACCACAAAGGGGCTTGTGGTGGTCACCTATTTGGGGTTGCGACAACCCAAAAAATCCCACGAGTCGGTTACTTCTGGCCCACCATATTTAAAGATTGCATTGAAGCTATTAAGAAGTGTCACCCCTACCAGGTGTTCAATCAAAAAATGCGCTTTCACCCAACCCCTCTTCACCCAGTCATTATCGTCGATCCCTTCACCAAGTGGGGGGTATATTTCATCGATTGCAACCCAACTTCGGTTGGGGGGAATCAACACATCATCATGGCTATCGACTATTTTACCAAGTGGGATGAATCCATGCCTACTATAAAATCTGATGGGAAGATTGTAGCCTTCTTCGTGTTCAACCAAATTATCGCCCGGTTCGGTATCCCGAGTGATATTTTCACTGATCATGGAAGTCACTTTTAGAATGAAATAATGGTATAACTAGCATCCAAACTGGGGTTTAAACATGGTCACTCATCTGCTTATTACCCCCAGGAAAATGGGCAAGTAAAAGCCATCAACAAGTCTCTCAAGACCATCTTGCAAAAAACTGTCAGTCGGAGTAATTCCAATTGGCACATCATGCTGTATCCCGCACTTTGGGCATACCAAACCTCAGTTAAGACTGCCACCGGTTTTTCCCCTTTTCAGTTAGTGCACGGTGTGGAGTCGATACTTCCCGTTGAATGAGAAATACCTTCTCTCAAATTGGTAGTCGAGCTCCTACCTGACACTTCATATTTAGAGTGACACCTGGTGCACCTAGAGAGTCTTGATGAGCAACGTCGAGACACCTTTATGACTATCGAGGAAAACAAAAAACATGTCAAGGTTCAATACGACAAGTTTGTCTATCCCCATTTGTATACCAAGGGTGACTTGGTCCTTTTGTATGACCAAGCCAAAGAACCACTAGGGGCAGACAAGTTTAAATCCATGTGGTATGGTCCTTATATCGTGCGATGTGTTCTAGAAAAAGGAGCCTACAAATTGGAAGATTATGAAGGGAAGAAATTGGCTGAGCCCAGAAATGGGCTCTACTTGAAAAGGTATTACACTTGAGCCCTGGGCTTGAGAGAAACCCTTTTGTATACTAATGTAAATTTTGTGTATATACATCTTTTTTCTTTTTTGTCTTCGGCTTGCTTATCGAGTTTTCACTTTTGGTTGGAAGATGTCAACGGAGTCTTCGGTTTACCTAGGATTCAAAGACAGAGCCAGTCATCATACACAAAACTTGGCTTCCTCCGCTTGGGTGATTTACTCACCCTAGGGTGTACTGGTGTCTTCAGGTGGCGTATGCCTAGGGCCATCCATGAACAATGTGGCCGAATATAGTGCCATCATAGAAATTTTGCATGATGCTATCTCACATGGTATTCTCTCTCTAGAGGTTCACTTGGATTCTAAGTTAGTCGTATTTCAGTTGAACGACTATTATTGTGTGCATGATCTGACGTTACTCCGTCGATTCCTACAGATACATCTTTTAGAACAACATTTTTATTTTATTACATACTTTCACATTCCTAGAAGTTCTAATCATGTATCCGATGCCTACGCTAATTATGTTTTAGATTGGCATTTGTCACATTAATAAAGAAAAGAAGACCATTAAATAAATGTACACATTCTAAGATATTACAAAATTGGGGCTAAAACCCTCAAAATACATATACAACCGATATACATGTCCCATGACATCTACGCCTGTGGCGTCGGATGTGTATCATGATAGAAAACCACGGTGTTTGCGAGATGCCAGAAGAGTTGTACCCATGCTCTAGGTACACCTACAACCTACTGCTGCATGGCTTCAGGTAGATCCTCCACCTGAACCATAGGAATCCTTTGTGTCAGACGAGACAGGTTACCCTGCACGTTCTGTAGGAATCTCTCTGCTTCTCCTCCCACTGCCTCATTGCCTCGGTGCCTCCACCTATGTCATAGGAATCCCTTTTTCCATTGCATACCCACATCTACAATCACACAAGTATCGAATTAATAACACCATCCAAAAATATTTTTTGTTCTCTTCAATACAAAAATACAAAAAAATGAAATATATAAAAACCTTTTACCTATGGCGCCGTAGGTGACTCCTGGTGGAAGCAACATATTAGGATCTCCTCTGAAAGTGATTCCTGCATAGGGATAGTCATCCAAAGCTATGATTTGTCTCCGCCACCAAAAGAAGAAATCATCATTGTAGGGTGTCACCTGTTAAAATATTGTGTAACTGCAAAGAATATTCTTATCCCCTTTTGTGGATAAAGATAAAATATATTTAATATTGATTAGATCAATCCCCTTTTGTGGATTGATCATGTCGGGTATTGTAATTGACCAAATCCCCTTTTGCGGATTGGTCAAACCCTAATTGTAATAAGGATAAATAAGAAGTCGGCACCAGATTATATTAAAGAGGCCCCATAATATATTAAAGGTGGTTATAACCACCCAGAAGAAGAATTCAGCCCTGCCAGTGAAGAGACACTTCCACACGTTCCATAATTGTATAAATAAGAGAAGCCAACGCCTCATTTAGATACACACTCATCTCACTCATCTAGTGCACAAGTATTGAAGGAAGTTGTAGTTACCAGTTGCCGGAAGAAGGAAGAGAGAGAGAGGCTCATCCTTGGGAGAGGAATTTCTGTGTTGTTTGGTTCATTATCTTGGCATTGTATTGGCTATCTATATTAAGGAAGTTTTGATGGATTTTCTTCCCCTTGAGGGTTTCCCAGGATAAATGCTTGTGTACTCTTGTGATTGTGTTTCTCTCAGTGATCCTGTCTATGCTATTGTTATCTAGTAAATTGAAAGTAACCTAATAATAGCAGAAACTTTAACATGGTATCATAGCTAATCTGAAGAGAGAATCTTTCACAGGAAAAAGAAAAACGTCACTATTGTCGTACATGAAAATTAGGGATTTTTATTAAAGAAGGTTTTCAGCCTCAAAAGCATCTATAAAGGTGCGCCCTACCTCAAGAAACATTTTGGCATCTTCAACACACTTTTTTAGTGGCTAGATCTCTTGGAAAGTGAAACCCTAGTTTTCACAAAGTACCAAAAAACTAGAAGTACCAGTGTACCAGTGTACCAAAAGTACCAGAAAACCAGAAGTACCAGAAAACCAGAAGCACTAGTCCAGAAATCCGCAAATCAAGTTTGGAGGGGTAAAAGTTTGATTTTTTGAAATCTAAACACACTAGGCTACTCACCTCAGTCTAGCGCATCTTTTGGTGGTTCAGTTTTCAGATCCAAGTAATTTGATTTTTTTATTATTTCATAGCCCGGAGCGCTAGGGTTTCTTCTACAAGAAAGAATGGCTACCAGCATGAGGGTAGAAGACAGGCTGGAAGGATAGATAAAACTTCAGATCTTGGAAGAATAGGTTGCAGATGATTCTAGATGAGAATGATCTCCTAGAACATGTTACAGTGGGTGTACCCGAACCAGATGAAGAAGAACAAAATACCAAGCATAAGAAGAATGAAAAGAAAGAAAAGAGAATCGTTTTAGATTCAGTAAAGGATCACTTGATACCTCATATATCCGAACTACAGACAGCAAGGAAAATGTATGAAGCACTCAACAAGTTATATGAAAGAAAAGACATCAGCTGAAATCTTACCTTAATAAATCAACTTCGTAATATGAAGATGGAAAACTCAGAATCTGTCACATCCTACCTTATGAGAGTTTCTCAAATCAGAGATCAGCTTGCAGCTTTTGGAGATGTCATTAGTGACAAGGAGCTTGTAACCAAAACCCTAAATGGGTTTCCAACATTTTGGATTCCTTTTGTACAAGGAGTGTGTGCAAGAAGCAAGTTACCCAAGTTTGATAAGTTATGGGCAGATTGCACACACGAAGAATCTAGACTTGTAGACCAACATAAGATATTAATTGTTGATGAAGAGGAAGCTCTTATAGTTCAAAAGAACAAAATAAGTTCCTTCAGAAGGAACAATAAAGAAGCTAACTCCGTAAGAGTTCCAGACAAGAAGAAAGATGTTTCAAAGATCATATGCTACAAATGTCAAAAGTTGGGACACTTTTCCTATGACTGTCCTCAAGGAAAAGGAAAAAGAAAGTATCAAGCACATGTGGCAGAGAAAGAGGAATCTCCTCCCTCAAAGAATTCTTTAGCAGAAATTAAGGATTATGCACTTTAAGTTGAAGATAGTTGATTTGAAGAAAGATAGCAAATGGTGGAGTCCGTGGAGCCTCCCCACACAAAAACAAAAGATAAGTATTCATATTTATTTCTAGTATCTTGTTTACTTCAATACTTTATCATTACAAGTTATATTTTTGTGAGAATGTTAATTAACCTCGTTTTACTTCAGTTTCTATGAAGACTTATGAAGGAAGTATCAAAGAAGAGGATGAAGAAAGAGATAAAATATTTATTTAATGTATGATCACTCATGAGAGTGACAAAGAAAGCATATTGTAAGTAAGTTTACAAGTCTCGGAAGAAAGAACTTATGCCGTGAATTGCATAAGTTAGACAACACAACAAGGACGTATGATATGGTGATAGTCAGTGAAGACCAGACAATATCCGGTATTCATATAGGAGCATGAGGCTCCTAAAGATGCAGAACAAAAATATTCAAGTTGAAGAAAAAAATGGATACTCAGATATAGTGGATGAGATGCAGATAACTACAGGTTGCTCCAGTACCATTATTATAGATGCAAAGGGAGTAGGTTGATCTATTATGAAGACAGAAAGAAAGAAATATTCGAACTCAAGAAGGCACCCATGATATTACAAAAGAAAACTTCAAGGATAATGACTAGAAGCTATTACCTTGGTGCAAGAGGGAGCCATGTCTCCGAGTTCAAAATGAAGGATCGTGATTTGATGCAGTTAGAAAATAATATGGATGGTTCCCAAATATTTTGATCAAGATGAAAGCTATCCAGTAGATGGATGTTGCCCAACAGATGGGTAGAATGGTATTATACCATTGAAATATTTTGGACCATAAGAGATTTTTTTGGATCCCATAGCTAGAACTTCGTAGAGAAGGAAGAGACCTTCGTAGAGAAGGAATGAGCAATCCCACAGGTAGACCTTCATAGATAAGGAAGAGACCTTCGTAGAGAAGGACAATGATAAATTTTCCAAGGTTTGCCTCTGTCCAAGTGTTGAGTTTTGTATACTCTAGGGACATGCTAGAATACCATCATAGAGAGGGGTGTGACCACCCTTGTAGAGAGGAATGTGGATGTTTCTCCAAGGGGTAGTGGGAAGATAATATTCTCTGGCCAAGGATTGAGTAGCCTAGAACAAAAAACTTGACCATGTGGAATGGTTAGTTGGCTCTTGAGGTTTGTGTCATGATCCTGTGTGGATCATGGAAAGGGAGTATAGTCTTGCCCAACCTAGCATCTTAGCTTCTCTAGTTCATGTGGGATGACTAGGAGTGAAGCTATGGTAGTAGTAATCCCCAGTGGATGGGTGAGATAGATGACTACAAGAGAAGGGAGAACACAAAAGGAATGGAAAAACTCATAGGCCATCTTTTGTGTGAAGATAAGAAAGAAGTATCTTCCGCGTGAAGATGAAAGAAAGAAAGAGTATCTTCTGCACGAAGATAAAGAAATCAAAACTTTCGATGATTTATAGATATGTCATTCAATGATCATGATGCCACATGACCAAGTGGATGCCTCCAGTTATCCAGTTAATGATGATTACTCAATTGATGATGTTATCCAGTAGATGCTACTACCTAGTTGATGTCGACATCCAGTGACCTGTCAAAAGATAAAGAATATCCTTCTTGTTAAGAGGGAGTGTTAAAATATTGTGTAACTGCAAAGAATATTCTTATCCCCTTTTGTGGATAAAGATAAAATATATTTATTATTGATTAGACCAATCCCCTTTTGTGGATTGATCATGTTGGGCATTGCAATTGACCAAATCCCCTTTTGTGGATTGGTCAAACCCTAATTGTAATAAGGCTAAATAAGAAGTCGTCCCCATATTATATTAAAGAGTCCCCAGAATATATTAAAGGTGGTTATAACCACCCAGAAGAAGAAGTCGGCCCTGCCAGTGAAGAGACACTTCCACACGTGCCAGAATTGTATAAATAAGAGAGGCTAGTGCCTCATTTAGATACACACTCACCTCACTCATATAGTGTGCATGTTTTGAAGGAAGCTGCAGTTTTCGGTTTCCAGAAGAAGGAAGAAAGAGAGGCGTGTTGCTCAGTGTTGGATATTCTCTGTTTTCTGGTTCATTATCTTGGCATTGTATTGTCTATCTATATTAAGGAATTTTTGTTGGGTTTTCTTCCCCTTAAGGGTTTCCCAGGATACATGCTTATGTACTCTTGTGATTGTGTTTCTTTCAGTGATCCTGTCTATGCTATTATTATCTAGTAAATGAAAGTAACCTAATAATAGAAAAAACTTTAACATCACCACCCTACCTCCCCCCTGCCATTTCATGACATTGATCCATTGTGCCATAGCCAAATCACGTGGTCCTCTAGGAATGATCTCCACTCTAGGTTCTAGACCTGGGACTCTCTTGAAAAAGAAGCTGCAAAGGATAGAGGAAAACCTGAAGTTTCACTTTCTCCCCTGATTACACTCCATCAATTGACCTTTCATGTTCATCAGTAGTGAGGTACACCAATCATAGACGGTGGGTCTCTCACACTCTAGTGCATAAAACATAAGTGGTCTCGATGCTTGATGCAACGAGGCTGATCCTATGATCCTGGTAAGAACAAGCACAATAATCTTCAGGCTGAGGTTACCTATAGCCCAGATAGGGATTTGACTTCCCACCATGGGAGTCCCTGCAACACAGTGGGCCTCAATGTATTCTTCGACCTTCATCCCACTCCCTGCCCAATGTGACTTGAGGTCCACAACCTCTCCTCGATGTGAAAGTCCAGTCAAGAAGTAGATTCCCTCTACTTCGATCCTTAATGGTTGTCCATCAAGGATAAATCTCTCGCGACCAACATTTGCAATAACCTCACTTGGGCCCTTATTCCTTTGAGAACCCAAAACTTGTATAAAAAACATCTTTTTAAAGACGCTTGAGCCACTGGATCTTGATCCACTGCTGAATCTACCTCCTCATGATCTCGCTCTCTCCATTCCAACACCATCCTGCAAAACCAAATCATTTTTGCATTAGAAACATATTTTTTTTTCCATTTGCGCACGTATACACAGTTTATTTACAAACAATCATGGGTAGGGCCTAATATACACCCCCTGTAGTTCACATAGGGGCGTATAACTAGTCTTATACACTTCCTATTCATAGAAACCCACTTATACCAAAAAACCTAATTTGCGCCCTTAAAAACTAACAAAATAGAACCTAACTCAAAATTGTAAACCACTGAATTTGAAGAGGATGGGATGAAGAGTTACCTGGTCCAGACGGTGAGCGATTCCATTGCCTATTGCTCCCGTGATCGTCGTTTGAATTCTGGAGGTGTTTTAGTCCAAATTGCACTATTTGGGTAAAAATGAAAATGATACAATAAATTTTGATTTTATTACTATTTATAAGCCATTTCTTACCCACTTGATATAGTTTTACGCTATTACTTTGTCTAATGGACTAATTCAAGAATGGTTTTAAGCTGGTTTTTTTAATTTCGACTCAATTTTCTTACGGATTTCAACATCATGGTTGGCCATTCGTCTCCTCAGGAAGGTATATTCATAACCTAGCATATAAGATAGGTATCTACTCCATCGTGCATTTTTTGCATTATCCTTCGACTACCTCTTTTTACGCCTTAGGTTCGAACCAATTTATTGCAACGTATAAACCTCCGTCTGCTATTAATAACATCGTTAATAAATGGTAGATACTTACCAAACATGGGTACCCTAGTTAGAACGTCTTTTTCATTTGGTGCCCATGCCGAGTTTTTCCTTAGGACCAGGAGTCCATTATAATTCAATACTTGACTTTACAATGAGCCTCATTTCTCAATCATGCACATGCAACCTTATTTCCTATGGATTCCCAATAACGAGTCTCAATTAATCTCTTTTTCGACTCGTCCAAAAACTGAAAAGATCGCCGAGTGATTTGTCCCTTTCACACTCGTTAAAATTGGATTTGAAAGATCATGAGTCCTAGTTAAGCTCTTTCCTGACTCGCTATCAAAAATAGAAAAGATTGCCGAGTGAACTTGTCTTTTTCACACTCGTAAATTGGATTTGAAAAGACGTCTATTTGGCACAAGTTTACCCCTTTTTCACACCAAGTAGACTAAAATATGTAAAAAAGGACATTTTTTGGCATTATGTTGTGATTGCATCTCATGCCCTCGCTTGCTGTATTGAGCCATTAGCTGGTTCTCGCTTTGCATTATAAACCGTTGCCTAAGCAGTTTTCATCCTCAACCAAGCAGAGCCTTGTTTTTATCCCTCACAATTTGACACCCTATACCCTAGAGGGAACATCACCCTGAGTGTCCATCTCCCACATGCATTTCCTTGCATTCAGCATAGGTATGTTCCACTGCTGAAACTAGTTTTGCTTACTTGGGACACTCGTTGCCTCCTCTGTATCATAGCATTCATTTGTTATGAGAAAAAAAAATACGGGCAGGAAGGGAATATTATATTGTAATTGGAAGTAGTCGTGTCGCCTTTGAACATAGAACAAAGTTATTGAGTCTGTGTGTCATCATAATTTTTGGTTTATCATGGCCTTAGGAAGCTGATCCCGCTACAAAGTTTTCTCTACCTACTGGTTACTCTACTAGTCCCTATAGAGAATGTTATTGATTCCTCCTTCATCTAATTGTCACATCATTGAGTCCATGATGTCGGAGTTCACCATATGTCTCATGCTCTTGCTCAAAGGAAGTCTATCAACCTGTGTTGGCCACTCCTCAGAAATATTGACTTTGCATGTCGACCATACCCTCATTTTGTCTCAGAATCACATGATACTTTGGTCTTATCATGCACCCTGGCCCTACTTTCATCATTGGTAGGTCACCTTGAACCCAACAATCAACATTTCATCATTGGTTGTTGACTGGGTGGTTCCCCTTATGTTCGACGGAAAGACATCTATTCACACTTTTGGATTCATGCAGTGTCTTGGATGCCATTAGCCTTATTGGTGGTTTCCTCTCCTTTGTCAGTATTTTTTTATCATTGGCTGCTATTCAGAGGGTCCTTTTCATGTACTGCTTGCATTTGGCACACACGAAAGACACACAGGGTCGTTGGTTCGTGAACATGTTCTTTGTCCGATCTCCACCAAATCGTGAAGCTCCTGCTTTGTTCCTCGTGCTGACTGATGAGAGATGCCTCAATGCTCTCCTTTCAACGGGTCTCCTTCCATCAAGTTCAGCTCATTTATTATGGATATGGGACCTAGAGTTTTATAGGTACCTTGAGGCTTGCAGTCATTAGTGGCAGGCTCTCTCGCCATTGACAGATGGGAATACATCAATGTCTCCTGATCAATGGATATCTCAAGTGTTCGACACCAACTCCTTTATTCACATTTGTAGAGATGTACTCGGTGCCTTGATACCTACTTTCATTATCAGTAGGATGTCTCACGTTTGTTAACGGTATAATTCAATGATCAGTAATCAATTGATGTCTCATCGTGTTCAAACTCTCATTTATTCACATGATGTAGACTTGCACCATTGGCGGATGGTGTAGAATACTTGAAGACTTGAAGAAGTGATCATGGGAAATCATATTGTACTCCATGGTCTACAGATATCTTCAGATTGATTTTTGAGACTGGTTTCACTAGGCCTTGTTTGTGACTATGCCAACTTTTGGCATATAAACACAATTGTATTTGCCTATTCATGGCCATGAACACTTGTTTGGTATATTTTCCACATGGATCTGCATTGTATTCTTGGCAACCATGTATGCAAAGTCAGTACATAATGTAATGAGAAATTGAGTTCATCTAGCTGGTTCTCTACCACTCCACTTCTGGGTTATTTATATTATATTTCGGTCATCACAGATACTCCTATGATCTCACACATTAGGGGGCATATGTTATAGCAAGATTTTCCTCACCATTTCTATCTTGCACAGAGGGCCTTTTTCCATTTCCCTATGCATACTTTTTATCCCTTTTTGATGAATCCAAAGCTACATCTTTCCACATATACGCTCCCTAACTACTATGCAGGATGCATATACGCTTGCTGCTCCATTATAGCTCTTATATCAGGATTTGTGCCAAAAAATACAAAATGAGGTTGGGTTTCCATGTCACGACAAAAGATCTCTGATCCTTGGCCTTCCATGTATTCAAAACGTTCTGACTCGGCCCTTCAGTTGCATTCTAGAGGCTATAAGAGCACAATTTCGAACTATGGAAAAGAATGAGAAAGCATTCAACTTTGAGAGCAAAGTTACTCTGGAGAAATTACTTCATATTGAGTCTGCATCCCTTTGTCCCTCAAGTTTGAACACAATGTTCAGCCCCCAAGCTCTTCCCTTATTATTGAGAGGACCTCTTTGCCTCTTTCTCATGAGCTTGCCTTTGGTGGAGGATTGAAGTGGCGGGGACCCAGTTGGAAGGAACTTGGTTTCTTGGTTTCGAATCGTGCCGACATAGAAGTCTGTAATGTTGACACTTCTGTTGATCAATTATTAATAGAAATACTCATTTCTTGTCCTGTTGGTATCTTGAAAATATATGATTATTATCCATGGGCGTGTTTGTAATGTTTATTAATGGATTATGCTATCTGATGTGCTAATACCTTTTATATCTTCACTATATACTTGCTTTTCTTTTTTGTTGATAAATTCTCGCAGGTATAAAGCTTTGGGTCAAAGTTCTCAATGGTGGAATATCATCAAACGTTGGATTGAAGTAGGCCTCTTTCTTGTATTGCACATTAGTCTATATAGCATATGTTGGAATTGAGTTGATTTCTACAGTCATACCTGTCTGTTGTGGTTTACCCTTGGCCATAGAGAGTTTTTCATTTGTAACACCCGTAGACTGAATGAATTGCATACATTGATCATTGTGCCTTTGCTATTATTCCAGTGAAGTGTCTAAGTCTAGCGTGACCCTGATAATTTTAATCCCAAGCGCATATGTCCGACGAGCTCACCGCATTTGAAGAATCAGTGACAAAAACTCTCCTCGACTTGATGAGTGAAAGAGTCATGTCGGAGAGAGGAGTGTCTACAGGTGTACACGCATCTTTGACAAGAGGACTGCCAACCTCTCCATTCACTGCCCATAGAGCTGGACCGTCCCGTGAAAGGCGAACTAAGCACAAGGATGACTTAGCGAATGATAATCCGATTCTGATCATCCTACCTTCCTATCTACCACCTCTGAGCAACGAAATAAACTGAGACAGTGTGCCCAGAGACTTTGAATATGTGTTGGTCAATGCTTACCTTCTGAAAGAGGTGCACGTAGTTTGTGCTGACAAGGATAAGCTCGCAATGTTGAACTTTAGCGACTTCAACCTCAGTGACAAGAAGATTTACATCATGCTCACCTCGCATAAGTATCTGACGAGAACCAAAGGAAAGAACTCAAATATTTCCCCTCAGTCATGGACCCAGAACCTTGTGCAGTCCACCCTACTGAATGTTATGAAGATTCCGCACTTCGGGCGACACCAGGAGGTGAACACATGCATCAAATTACTGTTGTCTGGATATCATGGAGGTTATTTAAGGTTGAACCACCGCATCACAGTGGATCTGACATTTATCAATCGGATCATAGGGATAAGAATGCAAGGCCCTGACCCATAGGATTTCTACCCTAGAAATACCGTGGATCGCGCTCTCGCCCAGAGGATAAAGGATAATTATGGAGATGTAGAGAAGGTTATGTGAGGCTACAAGGTAGCCTCTATCTAGAGCAGTGTAGTGTGCCTAGCCTATCAACTTATTGCAGGGAAACTAGTTCACAAGAACCAGCCCACCCAAGTAACCGGATTTGTAGTCGACCTCGCAGGGAAGTGCGCGAAGGGCCTACACATGAATTGGGCGAAGTACTTGGTGAACTAGTTAGAACTGGACTGTAGGGAAGTGAAAGACCAAGAATATGAGTTCCACTTCAGTTGGATTCTCATCTTAATCACGTTCATCGCATGGGAGATGCTGAAAGGTGCGTCCTTCTCGGACATCGAGCCCGTTGAACCACTGGTCGCGAAGTTCAGTACATTGTGGTAATCCAATGACATGAAAAAGAAGTGGAAATCAAATTTCGTCTTCCACACTTATTACACCCAGCTGAAGACCACTATCCAATGTGAGCTTCGTATAACCCCAAACACACTCCATAGGTTTAGACCCTTGATGAAATTCAGCGTGGACTGCCATTTCATCTATATCACAACGTGCGCTGATGAGCATAAAAACCAACTACAGTCATACTACAAGATGATAGAGGAAGACTTAGAAGAGATTACTAAGGAATTTTCAACATACCTCCTTGTTCCAGCGAACCCTGCAGAGATGTCCAATGTTGATAGTCCAGAAACTGTGACGGATATACCTGGACCTAGCAAGACAAAGAAGATTGAAGAGGTCCATTATTTAGACAATGCATCCATGAATACTTCTTATATATCACCTGAGCAAGGAGGTGATGACGAAGAGATAGATTGCGTACAATTGGAACCGAAGAAAGGCGAAGTTACACTGCCTAGATATGAGGATGAACCCTCAAATAAAAGGAAGGTTTCCCCTCCGAAACCTTCTTCAAGGAAGAAATCGAAAGCAACCAGGACAAAATTTGAGACCACCCTCACTTCAGACGACTTCGACTTCATCTTCGTAGCACTGAACGATGCTTCATTGGAGATAGAAAATAAGCAAGAAGCTAATTAGGAGGAGGTTTTTAGTCGAATCAAGGTTGAACTTCAATAAGTGCAGCAGGCACTACAATCCAGCTGCGCAGTTTCTACTGTGCCTCTATCAATAGGAACACCATAAATAGGAGATGAGCCATCTCAAATCCACTGGATCGTTGATACAATCGAAGCTTGCCTTCGACGATCATAGGAGGATATAGTGCAAGCCACCCAATCTTTGGCGCAAGCACAGGAAAAAATTCTAGAGCAACGTAGTACTGCCAAATGTGAGAAGCTTACTCTGCAAGAGAGGTTCAATGAAGAAGAAGACCAACTGCATAAAGAAAATGAATAGTTTCTCATAGAGTAACTCAAAGTACAAGAGATGGTCCACAGGGTACTTCGCTCTGTGACAGTCATTGAAGTAAAGGCTGAAGAACGAGTTCCACAACAGCTGGCACAACTCAAAGACATAATCCAACAACGCATAGCAGACTTGGAGCTCCACATTATGCTTGAGACCCCGCAATATGTACGAGACCAAAGGGAAGCCACTGTCCACTGTGCAATTGACATATTATGATCTCTTGCCTTGGAGTGCAAGAAACTGAGTAACTAGAGCGCTCAAGCATATGAAAACCTCACTGAGAATCCTGATTTACAGGCATTGGATTCGCAAGTCCAAGAAGCGAAGCAACACACACAAACACTACAGGCGCAACTGAAGGCCCTGTTAGCTATAGACAGAATGAAGAAGTCTCATGAAAAACATACAACTCAACATCAGGTCCATATGATTCAAAGAAAAGTGATGGAAGTCACTCAACGAATTCAACCTGGGAAAGATAAGGCATGTCTTTTGTTTACAGAGGTTGAGAGCCAAGGAACATAGATAGAACATGTCCTCCTCACAACAGAACAACACCTAGAAGGACGAATTAATGACACAGTGATCTAGGATTTCACTGAACAAGAGGCCAAAACAAAGAAGCAAGTCGAAGCATCTCGAGCCAAGCTCGAGGTGTTCGAGGAAAAATTTATCAGATCAGAGTGACTCGGGACGAGTCACAGGTGAGTGTTGGGGGCCTGTTGGACCTTGACCAAGTTTTGGGAATTTCTTGGTCATGATGAACTATTTTGGAACTTCGACAACCTGTCGAAGGAGGAGCACAATACAAAGCGGAGATCACGGGATCTCGACCCCCTTTTTGGGTTTTTGGGAATATGTAACGGGAAGGGGATGTCAGCCCATGGGTTTACCCATGTTTAGGCCTATTTTGTATGTATATATAGATGTCGAGGCCATATAGATAAGTAGTAGATGATATATCTATGTGATGTAGGCTAAGTGCCAAGAGTTGAATCTATGTGATCAAGGCTTTGTGCATTATGTTTAAGACTTGTAGAGTTGAGTGCAAGTCCCTGTGCGATGTGATAGGAGGCTTAGTGATGTAATGCAAGGAAGAGGGATCTAGAGAGCTGCACAGATCTTCTGTCCTGTGCGGAGTAAGGGTTTTGAGGCTCTATTCTTGTAATCGATTGAACAAAGACTATAAACAAGAAGAGTTGGTGGACATAGCCCCAGTGTGGGGGTGAACCACGTAAACACTGTGTTATGTGCTTTGTGCTTTGTCTTGATGTGTTCATATGTTATATGCTAAGTGATCTGATATGTTTAGATAGATATGTTCATGCTTGGTGCTTATTATATGTGGGAATTATATATATGATCTACATTGTTGTGCTTAGTGCTTAATGTGATTTGTTTACCTATGCTAAGTGCTTGGATAAAGTAGGTTAATGTGAATATTGCAAGGCTCTGTTTTATCAGCGAAGTAGGTAACGATTGTATATTAAGGAACCAAAGGTTCTAAGTGCTTTATTAAGTAGTACAATCATAGATCTGTGTCCCAACTAAGGTTATAGACACTTGAATCCTGCAACCACCCCTACCTCTACCTCGGGTGAGACTTCATCTGCTTCACAGGTGTTGCCGAAAGGGCCGATAGTTAGGGTTTTGTTGGTGCGTTGTTGAAGCGTTGAACCCTGGGTTTGCCCCTGTGCCAACATCATATAAGAGAGACAATAAATTTCTCAATCAATAAGGGAAGAGCTTGGGGGCTAAAAAATGTGTTCATACTTAAAGGACAAAGGGATGCATACTCAATCTGAAGTGAATAATTTCTCTAGAGTAACTTTGCTCTCAAAGTTGAATTCTTTCTCCGCTTTTCCATATCTTGGATTTGGCCCATTTATAGCCTTCAAGTGGAACTGAAGGGCCGAGTCAAAATGTTTCCAGTATATGGAAGGCCAAGGATCATTGATCTCGTGAAGTGACATGGAAACCCCACACCATTTTTTAATTTTGGGCACATTTCCCATTGTACGCAGGATGTAGTGGTGCAACCTACGCATACACATGCTGTAATATAGGAAAGGCACGTATATGTGGAAAAATTAAGTTTTTAGCTCTGGGATTTTCAAAAAGTGACTTCAAGTCTGCATAGGAGAATGGAAAAAGACCCTATGTGCAAGATTGAATAGGGTGAGGCAAATATTTCTATAACACTGTGAGGGTATTTATAGTGTTTTTAGTCACCTTTAAGTAAACAAAGATACTATCTAATGTATTGGCTCATATGGTACAATCCCTTTGTACATGACTTTTCTTAAACATTCTTTCCCTTCATTAAAAATATTGTTCATTTCTTCAATATTATCGATCCCATGTCAATTGAATACTTAATGATTCAAAGTAAGTTGAATGTGATGCTTCTATGAATTTTGAAGAGAAACATTTATCTCTAATTCACATTACTGATAGGGGTAGCGGATTTTGGTCCAAAAATAAGGATGGTGTATAATCCACCTTGGCACCTCATAGTGCATGAATATACTCCCACCTAGTAAACAATTGATGGAATACACACACACACACACACACACACACACACACACAGAGAGAGAGAGAGAGAGAGAGAGAGAGAGAGAGAGAGAGAGAGAGAGAGAGAGAGAGTCCATCATCTCTCTCACACACATATAGGGCCTCCATCACATCAAATCTTTCCTCCTTGAGTGAATTTTATCTATGCATATGCTAAGTGAAATTTTTGGAGGTTTAAGTTCCAACAAGGAAATAATGATCTACTTATGTATGCTGATTTGCAAATAATTTTCATTTGTACAAGACTTTACTGTCAAATTTTGAAAGTGGGGAAAGTTTGAAGGAGGTGTTAGTAGCTAGGAGTACTTCATGGAAGAATTTCAAGTTGTTAGAGCTCTACATGCTGAAAAATAAAAGATATTGTAGAAACAAAAGAAGAAGAGGAGTAAGCTATGATATTTCGAGGTATAAATAGCATTTAGGATGTTGTTTTAGAGGAAGTTGTGAGATTTTGGGAGATCATTGGTCAATAATGTTGGAGTCTTTACATGCTAAAGGTTTGTATTATTAATGGTGGCAAGCGTATCCATCAATGGATGATGGATGGTGATAGGATGTTAAACTAAAATGCCTTTGCCTCATCCAAACACATGCATAGATTTCTTTCCTCCATATGGTTTGTGAACATGATGCTAGGATAAAACTACGTTCTTTGATCATCTGAAGATGAATAAGACAATGAACATTGTAATTTCTCACAAATATTTTACATAATGGAATACTTTGAGTGATTTTCCCCACCCTAGATGAAGAGCTTCATCGAAGATCATGAGAATGAATCTCATTGTCCTTATTTCATCACCATTTGGATTTCTACAAATTGTATTTGTGTACCATTAGTAAAACCTTCTAGGGCCTTTCCCATAGCTCTAGGCCATCATTATATTTTCATAGCTCAGGATTGAACATTCACAGCCATTTGGTCCCAAAAATTAGATATGCCAGTATATCTCAATTCACAAAAAACTAAATTAAATAAGGAAACACTTGCAATTTACCTTTTAGGTTCTAAATGCAATTATCTAGAAATATATGAGTGATTGGGTAGTTGAAAATAAATTTTTATCAATATATATAAATCGGGAATGGAAATTAGACACTATAATTGTGAGTAGTTTTGGCACATATATGATATTGTATATCTGCAAGAACATATTTTTGATTGGTTCTTACATTTCCTTAAACCAACCAATTTTCTTTTTTACTATGGAATACATATCCCCATGAAGCCCCTAATTCTGATGATGGTACCTAGGGTAAACCCGATTTTTTATAAGCTTGATGCCTTTCAACATAGGGCTCAAATCCATTACAATAATATAATCGTTGAGATCTCAACATGTCACTTGCAAGAACTGAACCTGGGTGGGAAGGATAACAATCATTCCTCTCAACCACCCAAACTAGACCCAATTGACACCAACCATATTTGTACCTAGTCTCAAGTAATACAAATCACTTTTATGTAACAATTTTAAATATCATAATTTTTAAATCCAAACATTGTTTCACTATGAAAAAATAATTCTCTATGAATACTCTTAGGAATAAATTGTATCTCATATAAAAAAAAATTGAAATTTGTTTTGGGGAAATTATCCTCTTAGATCAGGAACATAACCCAATTCCACATTGCATGGGACTCTAGGCATGTATTTTGACACTAACATATGGGAATACTTGGTATGGAACCTTGCACGCTATGTATACATTCTCATGCAAGACTCGTAAAAACAAAGAATGATAGCTTTGGCACCTTGCAGTCTATGTATACATTCTCATGCAAGACTCATAAAAACAAAGAATGATAGCTTGACAAAGTGTTATGGAACCAAGACAAGATCAATGATACTTACACATGGAATACTTGGTATTTGGCTATGTATACATTCTCGTGCAAGACTCATAAAAACAAAGAATGATAACTTGATAGAGTGTTATGGAACCAAGACAAGATCAACCATCATTCATACATGATATGAAATTACAAACACTAAAT
>ML781455.1:606981-641342 GCA_009831015.1 Picea engelmannii | reverse complement strand
ATAGGGTGAGGCAAATATTTCTATAACACTGTGAGGGTATTTATAGTGTTTTTAGTCACCTTTAAGTAAACAAAGATACTATCTAATGTATTGGCTCATATGGTACAATCCCTTTGTACATGACTTTTCTTAAACATTCTTTCCCTTCATTAAAAATATTGTTCATTTCTTCAATATTATCGATCCCATGTCAATTGAATACTTAATGATTCAAAGTAAGTTGAATGTGATGCTTCTATGAATTTTGAAGAGAAACATTTATCTCTAATTCACATTACTGATAGGGGTAGCGGATTTTGGTCCAAAAATAAGGATGGTGTATAATCCACCTTGGCACCTCATAGTGCATGAATATACTCCCACCTAGTAAACAATTGATGGAATACACACACACACACACACACACACACACACACACAGAGAGAGAGAGAGAGAGAGAGAGAGAGAGAGAGAGAGAGAGAGAGAGAGAGAGAGAGTCCATCATCTCTCTCACACACATATAGGGCCTCCATCACATCAAATCTTTCCTCCTTGAGTGAATTTTATCTATGCATATGCTAAGTGAAATTTTTGGAGGTTTAAGTTCCAACAAGGAAATAATGATCTACTTATGTATGCTGATTTGCAAATAATTTTCATTTGTACAAGACTTTACTGTCAAATTTTGAAAGTGGGGAAAGTTTGAAGGAGGTGTTAGTAGCTAGGAGTACTTCATGGAAGAATTTCAAGTTGTTAGAGCTCTACATGCTGAAAAATAAAAGATATTGTAGAAACAAAAGAAGAAGAGGAGTAAGCTATGATATTTCGAGGTATAAATAGCATTTAGGATGTTGTTTTAGAGGAAGTTGTGAGATTTTGGGAGATCATTGGTCAATAATGTTGGAGTCTTTACATGCTAAAGGTTTGTATTATTAATGGTGGCAAGCGTATCCATCAATGGATGATGGATGGTGATAGGATGTTAAACTAAAATGCCTTTGCCTCATCCAAACACATGCATAGATTTCTTTCCTCCATATGGTTTGTGAACATGATGCTAGGATAAAACTACGTTCTTTGATCATCTGAAGATGAATAAGACAATGAACATTGTAATTTCTCACAAATATTTTACATAATGGAATACTTTGAGTGATTTTCCCCACCCTAGATGAAGAGCTTCATCGAAGATCATGAGAATGAATCTCATTGTCCTTATTTCATCACCATTTGGATTTCTACAAATTGTATTTGTGTACCATTAGTAAAACCTTCTAGGGCCTTTCCCATAGCTCTAGGCCATCATTATATTTTCATAGCTCAGGATTGAACATTCACAGCCATTTGGTCCCAAAAATTAGATATGCCAGTATATCTCAATTCACAAAAAACTAAATTAAATAAGGAAACACTTGCAATTTACCTTTTAGGTTCTAAATGCAATTATCTAGAAATATATGAGTGATTGGGTAGTTGAAAATAAATTTTTATCAATATATATAAATCGGGAATGGAAATTAGACACTATAATTGTGAGTAGTTTTGGCACATATATGATATTGTATATCTGCAAGAACATATTTTTGATTGGTTCTTACATTTCCTTAAACCAACCAATTTTCTTTTTTACTATGGAATACATATCCCCATGAAGCCCCTAATTCTGATGATGGTACCTAGGGTAAACCCGATTTTTTATAAGCTTGATGCCTTTCAACATAGGGCTCAAATCCATTACAATAATATAATCGTTGAGATCTCAACATGTCACTTGCAAGAACTGAACCTGGGTGGGAAGGATAACAATCATTCCTCTCAACCACCCAAACTAGACCCAATTGACACCAACCATATTTGTACCTAGTCTCAAGTAATACAAATCACTTTTATGTAACAATTTTAAATATCATAATTTTTAAATCCAAACATTGTTTCACTATGAAAAAATAATTCTCTATGAATACTCTTAGGAATAAATTGTATCTCATATAAAAAAAAATTGAAATTTGTTTTGGGGAAATTATCCTCTTAGATCAGGAACATAACCCAATTCCACATTGCATGGGACTCTAGGCATGTATTTTGACACTAACATATGGGAATACTTGGTATGGAACCTTGCACGCTATGTATACATTCTCATGCAAGACTCGTAAAAACAAAGAATGATAGCTTTGGCACCTTGCAGTCTATGTATACATTCTCATGCAAGACTCATAAAAACAAAGAATGATAGCTTGACAAAGTGTTATGGAACCAAGACAAGATCAATGATACTTACACATGGAATACTTGGTATTTGGCTATGTATACATTCTCGTGCAAGACTCATAAAAACAAAGAATGATAACTTGATAGAGTGTTATGGAACCAAGACAAGATCAACCATCATTCATACATGATATGAAATTACAAACACTAAATCTATTTTTCTCTTTATTATGGGCTGGAATTAAAATCCCAGCCACAATTATTAAAATATTAAAAAAAAAAGTGATAACCTTTACTCACACCAATAGGATAAAAAAACATTCAAATTGCATGCCCACCTACCAATGTCTAATCCAAACCCTCTAGCTCTATATTTAGGATTATTTATGAAACATATTTTTTTAATGGAAAGAATATTATCTCTCTATGTCAAATTAAATTGATCTATAGGCTGAAAAACATGAAAAATCCAATTACTTATCAAAACTAGAGAGTGAAAAAGGAAACAAAAAATTTACGACCAATCTAATAAAGAACAAGATGGGTTGCGGAGCAACAGGTACCTGCCAAAAAGGTAGGAAGCTAAGCACCTGTAGGAGGTGTCTTTTATAACTACCATTGATGAGAAGAAAAGGAATATCGTTGCTACTCTTGTATTTGATCTTTTAGAATTGCCACTCATGAGGAGAACAAGCATAGCTATTTTTTTTTTAAAGTGCATGCATCATGTCGATAAAAACATTGTTCATATTGCTTCCAATCTAGTTTTTCATGAGAGGACGAAGCATATTGAAATGGACTGCTGTTATGTAAGAGAAGGTATCCAACAATACAACAGTATGTACACCGTATGTTAATTCAAAGGGCCAACTCACCGACATATTCACCAAGGTTGTTAGACGAGGTAGACTAAACAAAATTCATCACATTATATGTGAAATGGACTACCATATGCATCAATAACAAAAAGTATATTTCTTATAGAAAATAAGTTCATGGGAACATTACAAAATATAACCTTGCATTGCGTGAGTGTTAGACAAAGGACCACATTTGATGTCTATTGTGTTGGTTTTGTCACTTGGGTGAGAAAAACAACAACACTTGCATGTCTAGATAAGCCTGCTAGACAAGACATAAGTTTGTGAGTGGGTTAGATAAGCTAAACACATATGAAAACAAAGAAATAAAACTAAAACAAATAAGAAATAAATGTTGGAAATCTTGAGAAACTTAGAACCATGGAAATCAAACAATGACCAACATAATGCTACCAATGGATCAATAGATTATTAGGAGAAATATCGTAGATAAATTCAGGGACTTATGAGTCCCCTCTTCCTCCTTGGGAGGGCTCTTGAGTTCCCTAATTGAGAGTTCTTCTCTTTACAATGGAATAAATGGCAAATGGTGAAGAAACAAAATGCCTATTCCCTCAAGAGGTGAGTGGAATGGCCTATTGCAATGGTGCTTGAAGGCTTCTAAGAGAAAAGAGGATTCTCAAAGAAGAATTCTTGCAATATAACAATACTTTGAAGATCTTGGTTTTTTAGCACACCCATGGCTCTTGTTTATAGTATTAATACATGGAAAAATGTAATTGGTTCATAGTGTAAAAAAGGGGCCTTTTAGGGCACCCTCTAGCCCTTGACCAACCCCCAAGCTAGATTTTGCTTAGATATGAGTGTAAAATCATGTTGGGGTTCAGACCAGGATTGGTTGAGTGGATGACAAGATCCATAAATGCACCATTCATAGAAGTGTCTAGCTTTTCCTCATACACAGTCATGCATTTTGTGCATAGTGCGTGCTGAGGCCTGTGTTGGCATGCACATTGTGCATGCGCTCCCTTTGGTGATTCTACGCACTCTGATTTTTGACCCCAATTACATAGTTGTTTTCCTTATTGATGAATTTTAGTGTTGTAGGTGGACTAATTGTTGTTGGCATTAATGTTTTTCCTTAACCATTTGTTTGCAATGTTGCAGATGATTTTTCAGTGATAACAGATTCCCCCTGATTTTTGAGGTTAGGAGCATACGTATAGCTGAAATACATCAATGTTTATTTTTATGAGAGTACCATTGTAAGGAAGAGTGAAGAGAGGAACTGCAAGAGCGATCCGTTGGAGGGAGAGGGAAAACCATGGGACCCAAACTTTTCTCTAGGGAGAAAAAAAAACATGTGTACAAACGAGGCGGGCATGCCCCATGCTCATGTCATGGAAGAAAAATGTGAGACAGTAACTGAATATGGATGTTGATGTAGATAACGGTAGCACCCTCGGGGGAAGTTGATAACGAAAGATGATAGTTATAAATGGTGAATGAACTCTGAAGCGAGGAAAGGACGACTGTAAGAATTGTTGATGACTTGTAGGCATTGATGGCCTAACGAATTCAAAGGTCTTAGGCTAGTATGAAACAACTGAAATAGTCGCATAGTAAGATCCACTGTAACATGAGAGTTTGTTGAATTCTAATGTTATGGGGGTAAATGGAATCAGAGAGAAATGATGATTCTCTCTGTGCCATCCGAGAGTCCTCATTGTAAAGGTAATGAGAGTCAAGATACTATCTCCCTTATGGAAACTATGTTGATGTCGACAGGAAGGGAGATGCGACTCCAAGAAGAAAAGGGATTCGTGAAATCCACTGAGATGATACCAGGTATTGACAGGTAACATGAAAGAAGTCAATATTCTATGAGACTCAAGGCCACCCTTTGTTGGGAAATTTTGAAGGATGATTGGCAACAACCTTAAAACTGGATATAGTGTCAAGGGGACGACTAGATATGGGGTTAAATTGTTCTAGAGGCTAACAAAGTGGACAAACTCATAGATCATGTGTATATGGACTTGGGATACTTAAGGTTTGTGAACGATATCGGTATGAAAATAGAGTGGATTCCCCAACCAAGGGCGACATGGGTTGATTTGCCATGAAAAAATAAGGCCATCAAGGGTGACGACAAAAAAGCTAAGTATATGCTGGAAACAAAGAATTTTTACAATTACCAAAGAAATAAAGAATAATTTGGTTTGAGTATACAGATACAAAAATGGGTGCCCCAATGAAATATGGCTTGGCCTGTTAAGGCGCAAGTTTGTGAAAGAAAACTGGTGGAGGGTGGGGGCCCCATGGGTGGGTTTCTGTATTAGGTAAATGGATGGAGGACAATCTGCATATGGGAAAAATGATGGTGGATGAGATGGAAGAATAATGAAACTACATAGGTGCAATCAACAAAATCAAGATGATATGACCTAGGAGTCCATTGGGAAAGTTAGCAATATGATGAGAAGAAGTATGGGGTTCATTCTCGGAATTTCATAAGACTATCAAGACTCCCATCCCTAGGGGTTGAAATCATCATGAGTGTCAATTTGCCAAGGGGAGATATGAATGGGACAACTCATGTGGGGGAGAGTGCTATCGGGTGATAGTACCCAAATGTAGTAGAGGTAAAGGTACTGCAGAGTCGGATGTAAGGAGCCTAAAGGTAAATTTTAGAGGGTATGACTGGGATATGCAATTGATTTACAGAGGGAATATTTACATGCCATTGTCAAACATATACCTGAAGGGGGCATAAGCATGCAGAACCAGTACATGTACACATGAAAAATAGATACCTGACGTGAAAAATATCTGATGATAAAGATCATATAACAACTATTTGATAAAATTGAACATGATCATGTGTACCTGAACGTAACATGAGAAAAATGCTCCTCCGGGGCCAAGTGTAGATGATGACACGAGGAATGTGAATGTGTATATGGCGGGACCAGGATCCCGTGGCTGAGAATGGATCAGAAAACAGAGGCTCTGGGCTCCTGTAACAGAGTATGGAATTTGGGTAAAAGGGACTATATATGGTTGGTGGGCCCATAATGCCACCTCATTTTTACCTGTCATTATTGTTGAGATGACGAGATAGCTGTGAGGAGATTTGGATATTGTGAGAGAATGAGGATACTGATCCAAGAGCGGTGAGGGATAGGTTGGTGTTCCTATCATCCCGCATGTTGTGAATTTCCTAGTTTGTAGGTAGGGGTTGCATGGAGGGTCGTAGAAGGGATTTTTAGGGTAGGGGCCCACCAATGCGCGGGAAAAGGAGGAATACCCACGCACATGTGTGCAGGTGTAACTCAATTTCTCGCACATAATGTGCGGTTGTGTTTGACACAGTCGTGCATGTGGGTGCAGGTGATGGTAAGACATGCGTGCATGAGATGCACACCTTTCTGAATATCATTCACGCAATCATGCGTGGCTATCTCTCTGACAACCACACATTAGTGTGCAACTGTGCAAAGAACATGCATGTGCATGTGTGCACCTGTCTGGGTGAAAGTCGCGCATTGTGGGCAAGGCTAAGGGGTTGTAATGTTTTATATTTTGATACTTTTTCTAGATGATGTGGTTGATCAAGTGTTTCTTTGTGGATGGAGGTGATCAACAGATTTTGATAGCACGATGTCAGTGCATTAGAGAGAGCACGATTGGGATCGTTTACAGGAGGCGGTGAGAGCACAACCAGGTGTTCAAAGATACTTGGAAACCTGTGGGTTTCTCAAGTTCTTTGACTGACCTTTGATATGGTTGCAAGAGTTCCTTCTTCAGTATCTGATCAATATTTGGAACACTAATCTATAGTGCTTCATTGCTAGAGGTGAGAAAATAACATTCTCTACCACCGAGGATGTGTATTTTCTGATGGGGCTCCCATTTCGTGGGATGGCCCTTCCAATCGATTCCCAACTGTCTGGGGAGGATTGAGTAGGTGACTTGGCGGCTCATCACTGCACTGGGTCAAACCCTATGTTAGGTTTGGTCATCCATATTGATGCAATTGATGACCTCTTGATGGAGTGCATCGCTGCTATGGTGGTGAGGATCTATGGATCCTTGGGGACTTAATGGATCACTGGTGGTCAGCTAAGGGTAGTGGAGAGGGTCCTGGATGGGGACCTATTTGCATGGGGTGTGCTTCTACACACCAAGACGATGGGGCAGTTGAACCGGTGTTGATGAGTCGAATCTGGTGACTTCATGTTCAGGTCCGTTTTGGTGGCCTGGTTCCTAGAGAGGGTTCCTTTGTTGCACCCGAGGATTCTGCTCGATCCCATGGGGCGACGAGAGTCGTGTATAATGCGGTGGACCCACGTGCTGGTCTGACATCGAGGTGGGGAGGGTGGCCACTATTTTACTGCCAAGGTGGCTCGAGTGTGGCACCAGATGCCACAGGTGATTTTTAGGTATCCATATGCGGGTATGGACTACCACCACGAATATCCAAATATGATGTTGCCTCCGAGGGAGGACTGGGATTATTGAGGTATGTGTTTGTATTATGGTTTTGTGTTTTGTAATTTTGATAGATAACATTGATTATATATGTATATGGATGTTGATACTATCTTTGGTGTTGTTTTGCAGATGTGGGACGTCAAGGACAAGAGGAGGAGGTTTTCGGGGATTCAGCTCGCCGGGGGCCAGCTTGATCAACACCTATAGAGTCGAGGGTTGGACAGAGGCGGTGGAGAGAATATGTTGGTGTTGGACTGGTGAGAGAGCCGCAATAAGTTGTTGGGGTGATGTTGGAGGACCTGCGTCGATGCTTCGAGTGGGTTCTAGAGGCTTTGCCTGAGGGCATGGGGGCCCATATCTAGGATGAGGAGGTCCTGGAGTAGTGCATGGGTGTACCGGTAGAGTGCCAGACCCTTATCCATCAAGCAACAATGGCAGGGGTAGCAATGTCTGGTCGAATGCCTCTTGGACCTAGATGGCCCCCACCTGGTGGGGTGCCTCCTGCTGATAGAGGACTTGGGGGGGAGCTCCGGGGGCATCGCGAGTGCTGGATTTTTGTATGTATGGGCTTGGGAGCCAATTTTTGTATAGGGTAGTTGATACCCATTTTTTTATTCATAGGGGTGGGGGGATTCATGAGCCTATGGGAAATTTGTACATGTATATATTTTTGTAAACACTTATGACATTTGATGATATATGTATATATATATATGGATATACTTTGGATCATTCGTGTCTTTCTATGTTATGTTTTTGTGTATGATGGTTTTTTATGTGTTATGAAAAATGATGATGCTTATGTATAAAATGATGTTTAATGTGATAAATTCCAATCTAATACTAGGTTGTCCATGTGATCTGCTACTTGATTAATATTTCTTGGAATATGTGTAAATGCGATTGAATCAAAGTTGCGAGATAGGAGTCTAAATTGCAGGTATTTGCGAAAGAGACAAGGATCGTGAAGATGATATACATTGTTAAGTTGCGGGACGATAAGTTGGGAATATGATAGCATGCTAAGGTGATGAATGTGGCGGTGACTGGCCTTGGTGAGGAGACTAATGATGACATCATATTCAGCTTGGTTGTTGGTGGTCAAGGCCAAACATATGCCACTGGAGTGGAGCAGGACATGTGAGGGAGTATAGAGGGCCCAAGCGGCCGAAGCTAGATTCTGGGTCCAACGGCTGGCACCGTTAGCATAACCGATGT
This sequence comes from Picea engelmannii, assembly GCA_009831015.1. Taxonomy (NCBI): domain Eukaryota; kingdom Viridiplantae; phylum Streptophyta; class Pinopsida; order Pinales; family Pinaceae; genus Picea; species Picea engelmannii. Next base: position 632,616 of record ML781455.1, on the reverse strand, counting down.
GATAGGATGATGGATGATGCATATGTCAATAACACAAATGATAAATTAGACATGAAGAGTGGTGGTGGAAAAGAATACTAAAATCTCTACAAATGCGTATAAAGAAGAACCTAAATTAGGGGGGCTACACTTAGGCATAAAAGTTCTTTAAGTACAACTTGTTGATAGGTTCTTTAAGAGGGTAGCCTTCTAGAAAGGCTAAGAAGTAGGCTCCTTTGGTGAGGTAGTGTTGGACGATGTAGGTTTCATGACATAATGACTCGAATTTCCCATGGCTAAGAGTATCGTGGGCGATATCGTAGGCTAACACGATATCACCTTCGTTAAATGAGCGAAGGTTGACATGGAGGTTGAAGGTGTCTTTGGACCAATTTTTAGCTGCCTCATTATGTTGTAATGAAGATCAATGATCTTCATCAAGTGACTCTAAGGTCAGTATGAGTTGTTCCATTGGAGCAGTGTCAGGTAATATATCAATGGTAGTGTGTAATGTGGGGATTTCACACTCGATATAGAGGATGGCTTCGATCCCATGGATGAGGTAGAACGGTGTAAAACCGATGGCAGTTTTGATTGCCGTGCGATAATCCAATAAAGCGGAAAACAACATATGATGCCAGTTCGTCTTATGTTTGTTGACAGTACATTGTAGCATGGTTTTGAGGACTTTGTTAAAATCTTTGACCTGTCCATTTGACTGAGGTTAGTATGGGGAGGAAAATTCATGAATGAAGCGTAAATTTGAGGAGAGTTCCACAAAGATCTCTTTATTGAAGTGTTTACCATGATCAGAGACTAACTGTAGTGGGAATCTAAACTAGGTAATGACGTGGTTGAATAAAAAATGTGTTGTTGTGTCAGTGGTGTTGTTAAATGTGGGCATGGATTCAACCCACTTGGTAAAGTAATATACTACCACGACAATGTACTTGTGTCCATTACTAGATGGAGGATGGAAAGTCATGAAGTCTATGCCCCATTTACATAAAGGGTTGATTGTGATGATTGGATGTAGAAGAGATGGTGGCGCTTGTGCTTTGTTTGTGTAAAGATGGAATTTGTCACATCGCTCAACAACGTGGATGGATTCATGAAACAACATGGGTCTGAATTACCCTGCTCAAATGATTTTTTGGGCGGTGGACATACCTGAGAGGTGACCATCACAAGCACCATTGTGGAAATCATTTAAGACTGTGTAAGCTTCGTTGATGGTAAGACATCGTCAAAGAACGATATCCACCCCTCGTCGATAGAGAACGTCTACGATGAGGAGTGATTGAGGGGCATGATGGCCAATGCGTCGACGATCATATCAAGAGAGATGAGACCCAAAATTCTGTGTACGATGGTAGATGAGGAGGTCATCGTACCAGGGGTTAGAAGAGGGGATGAAGAAGAGGTGTTCGTCAAGGAAATCCTCATTAATGGGGGAACATTTAGAATTTGAGGGAAAAGATGTAATGAGGTCAGTTAGGACGAGAGATTTATTTATTTTGGGAGCAGAGAACTCTAGATCGTATTCGTGGAGGATGATGATCCATCAGGAAACTTTTCAATTAATCTATCATTGACTAAGCAAGTATTGCATGGGGTTGGAATCTACTATGACCTTGGTGATTCGAAAAAGGATATAATGTCACATTTTTTGGGCTACGAGGAAAACTACTAACGCCAGTTTCTCATCATGATTATACTTCAAGGGTGGACCTAAAAGGTTTTTACCGATGTTGTAAATGACATGTTCATTCCAGTCATCCCCTAATTGGACAAGGAATCCTGCTACTAAGACAGTTGAGGCTGACAAGTAGAGGATGTAATCACAATCATAGTCTGGGAGACTAATCAAAGTTGCATTGGATAAGGTGATTTTTAAAACATCAAAAGTTGTTTGAGCATGTTCATCCCATCGAAATGGGATATCATGTCGCAAGAGGCAGAGGAAACCATGTGCATGAGTGGCATACTCTGGGATAAAGTGACGTAAAAACGTGACTTTTCCTTGTAGGATTTGCAATTAGCGTAAATTCCTAGGTGGTGGAATTTCCGTGATAGCTTGGAACTTGAGGGGGTCCACTGTGATGCCCTGTTGGGAAAAAATGAACCCAAGGAGGCATTCGGTAGTGATGCAAAATACACACTTGAGGGGGTTCAAGCAGATATTATATTGGTGACATCGTTGGAAAATGATGCGTAAGTCGTCTAGGTGTTGAGTTCACTTTTTGGATCGAGCAGTGAGGTCATCCAAATAAGTAAGGATGATGCGATAAATATCATGGAAGAAATAGGTCATGGCCCGTTGAAACGTAGCACCTACGTTCTTGAGTCCAAAAGGCATGATGCGATAAGAAGAGGTACCCCAAGGGGTAGTAAAAGTGGTTTTATACTAATCTGCTGGATGAATTTGGATTTGGTTGTAGCCGAAGAACCCATCCTTAAAGGACAGTGCCTCGTGGTCCGCACATTCATCGATGATTTGGTTGATGAAAGGGGTTGGAAAGTTGTCTTTGGGACAAGCGTGGTTGAAATTGCGAAAGTATGTGCAGACATGAATAATGTCTTGTTTTTTGTTAATGGGGATGGGGTCAGAGACCCACGAAGTGTACACAAAGGGATAAATGAACCTGATAGTGCATAACTTGTCGATTTCGGCTTTGATAGCCACAACTTTGGATGGGTGAAGGGGGTGTTTCTTTTGACGAGCAAGGGAGACATATTGCCAAGTGTCGATTCAATTTTTGACTATAGATGGATCGAGGTCGGGCATCTCTGTATATGACCAGGCAAAAATGTCCCGGTATTCCTGAAAGAGAGCTTTATAAGCAATGAGTTATTCAAGGGAGCATGCAACACCAATGGTGATTTCTTCTACGATTCCCGGTTTAATGGAAATGCCAATTTTGACGGTGGGGGAGATGTTGGGCATGTTGCCTTCTTCAAAATCATTTGGGATAGGGATAGGGTTGTTGAACCAATATATATGCCCTGAAGGAATAAAATCCTTGGTTTCTATTATGCACATGGATGCTTGGATAGGAGTGTGAAAGGCCTCCTATGAAAGAAAAAGTGCTCAATGATGGAGCACATTCCATGATAAATTAGGGTTAGTGAGTTCCTATAGGATATCTTCGTCGCAATGAAAAATGAAAGAATACAGAGGATCTTGGGAGGTAATAGGGGGAAAGGGCGATGGGTAAGTGTTAGTGGCCTCAAGTGGTGAGGACGTAGACGGGATATCGTGTACAGGGTGCGAGGAACTGTTGGACATAAAGTACATGTCCTGATACTATGTAGGGTACCTCATTCGCTCAGGGGATGACGACAAAATATATCGAATATCAGTAATGTGAGCCTCGATAGGTAGTAGTTGAGAGGGATATGACCGAGATGTTTGGCATATTGTGGCTAACATTCGGTGAAATTGAGATAGAGTTGGCAAATGATGAGTGTAGTGTCCATATTCTGAAGAGATGGCACAAGAGAATTTGGTTCGCATCCATTTATTGTGTGTGGTTGAGGACTCTATAGTAGCAGTGGATGTACTTGGTGGAGTGGTGAGAAATGTGGTTCTCTAGGGAGTTGGATCAGATTTCGTAACTCAGGAAGAGTAAGACATATTTTAGTGGGGTGTCCTTCTCTTTCACATAGTGCACAAGGAGGTTGAGCTCAGGGAGGAAGTGGAGTTGTGGGCTCGTTCTTCTTTCATCTACCCCCAGTGGTAGTGGTGTTGCTGCTAGTTGGGGGCAATGGTGGTGTGGCAGGATCTTGTACTAGGATCTGCATCGGTAATCCCTCTATCTGAGGAGGGAGAGATGGCATAGGAACCATCGCGGGTGGATGGAGATACCATACAGGGATGGCAAGAACCATGTTTGGAAGGGTGAGAGTAGCAACTAACTGGAATGCTTAGACTCCAGGTGTGGGGTAGAAAAAGGGAATTCGGTTTATGGATTGGGGGACTATCTCCTAAACTGGGATTTTTCCCTTGAGGGGGGGGGGTATCTGGGATAAGTGGTGTAGTGGGGTGCTCAGAGAACTCCTGAGGTAATAGTTCTCCAACTGGTGGAGCTTCGATGTGGGGAGGGGACTCTATGGGAGGATTATTGTCTTTGATATATGTTCCATTAGAAGATACTACACACACTTGTGTTGAAGAATGTAGGAGAGGTGGTGCTCCATGATATTCCCACAACAAGGATGGGTCTTTGAAAATTCCAGGACCCATGTCAATGACCAAAAAATCATCATAGCTAGTGTGGACAAGGGGGAGAATGTTATCAATGTTGGCGGAATGATTAGTCTCATAATGTGTAAGTTGGTTGATGGTGATGATTTTCCCATTGTGGGGGGAAATCATCATTCAAAACATAGAAGAGGCTACTACGCCCTTCATAACATACATGTAGCTACATCCGAACAAGATGTTGTAATCAAGTGGGGCATCGATAAATTCAATGTCGACGAGGATGGTTTTTCCCCCAAGTTCTACAAGGACATTTTGGAAGAGTCCTTCAGGGGATGATTGTCGACCATCATAAACTCTCAGGGTGATGGCAGATGGTATGAGCTCAAGCGAGCCGAGTTTCATCCATACTACTTTGGACATGATGCATGTGGATTCACCTTCATATTTGATGCATCGATGAACTGTGATGTTCTAGATCTTAACCAGTATATGAAAAGCTACCAGGGCAGGGAGGTGTGGTTCTCCACTATCTAGATCAAAGGTGATGAGTCTAGTATCAGCTGGGTTGACTGCCCCCAAGGCAGAAAGAAAGGATTTCCATTGAGTTGGACAATTTTGGAGGACCTCCAATATAGACATGGGTGCAAGAGACTATGCTAAGTCATCGACTAGACTGTAATTATGGGTTGCCCTAGCATGAGGGTTATGTACATTCCTTCATAGAGGCATACATGGTATACAAGGGTTTTGTTCAATGTTAGGGCGTGGAATCATAAATGGTTGTGCGACTGTATATGGAGTCTCTTCTGAGGTGGTTGGGGTAGATTCAGGGGGAACACCATATTTGTGACCGCATGTTTGTAGAAGAATTTCTTCTTCACTGGTAAGGAGGATGTTGCAATCGACTGTATTTTTCAGGTTGATTGGGACCTTGGTTTTGATACTGCCCCATTTGGGGTGGCACAGGGTGTACCTCATGTTGGGTATTCATCACACCTTGGTGTGGAATGGGGTTTTTCAAAATGGCCGGAGGTGGCTGTTGCAAATACTATTGTGGGGCATGCTGAGGGGTAGGCAGTGCTGGAGGACATTGCGCATTCATGGATTCTTTCATCCATTTGAAATCATCAATTTGGGGGAAATGGTGAGTATAATGTCCATAATCACAACAAAAATCACAAGGGAAGTTAGTTCGGAGGTTATTGTTCTTCCCTTGTTGTGGTTGATTGTTATTGTTGCCCCCTTATGGGTTTTAGTTGCCTTGATTCTGGTTTCCCCTAGAGGGATGGTGTTGTTGGGGGTTATTTCCACATGGTCTCGGGTTGTTGTTGTTTTGTTTTTTCCCTTTCTTCTTGGAATTATTTGGCGGATGGTCCGTATTTTCCGTATTCAATTGTTCAAAATTTTGAAGCTGTTGAATGGGAGAGGGTTGAAAAAAGTTAATGTCGACTTGTGGTTGTCCCGGTGGAGGCAAAAATGGCTGTGGAGGACCAGGGAATGGAAAATATGGATTGTTTTGTGGAGACAATCCATATGGAATGTAAAAATTTGATTCACTTCCACTATTGTTGAGGTTATAGGTGGGGGTATAAGGTGAACCCGTACTTGGTTGAGAGGTCGGACGCATCATGGGTATTGGTGAGGGTCCACCCATTGGTGGAGGGGTGGCAACAAGATATGACTATTGGTGAGTGGGAGGAGGGTAATAATTTGTCCCTCCATATGGTTGTGGATATGTATGTGCACCATAAGAGGGTGATGGGTGTTCGTAAGGGTTGAGGTGGGTCATAGAACCAATCAACCCATCCGTAGCGTGGGATATCCCAGGCTTTTCCTGGCAAAATGGTATGGGTCTAGATGCATCAGGAAATATTGTGTATAAGTAACTTAATTGAGCATAGATGAGGTCAAACTGTTGGGCCTTGTTTATGGCTTCCTCTTCTGACAAAGGAAAAGTGGATTCTACATCCTTGGAAATAACAGAGACGAGTGATTTGAGAAACCAATCGAGACGTTGTTCTTTGGTGGTTTATGCTTTACACAAACTACATCGTCGATGCCATTCATGGATGTGGTCGACTATATGGGTAGCAGTGGTTTGTTTGAAATCGAATAGAAGTTTCAAGCTAGTATCGTGATGAATTGGTAGTTGGAAAAAGGACAGAAAGGCCTTGTCCAATGATTCAAAGGTCATATGGGACCCTGATTTTTCGTCCACATACCATTTGGATGATGGGCCTGTGATATTTATTTGAAATAAACTCAAGAGAATGGAATCATCTATGATTCTATTTGAAAACCACCATAAGTGGAAGGTCATAACATGGTTGGCGGGATCTTCCTTCAAATTTTGGAATATCTGAATGTAGTTTGGTAGGCATATTGGGCCATGTGGGGTCATGTAAAATGGGATCATTCATGAGTTTGGTCAAATCAAGAATGTTGAGTGATGCCAATTATGGCATAGGGAGATTGGGCGAAGGATTAGTTCCAACGATTTTCTAAGTAGGTATTGGACTTGTCCCTTGAGAGGGATTTGGTGGGGTGGTACTTCTCCATTGAAAATAAGTTTGACCCCTGCCTCCTTGTGAAGGAGAACTAATGGATGGATGGCCTTAGGAATTGGACCCAGGCAAAGTGGAACTAAGTAAAGTTGATCCCAAAATAGTAGCACTCATGGGGGTGTGATATGGTTGAGTCGGTGATTTGGCAAGATTAGGGACTCCTCCTAGAATAGGAGGGAGATTATAGAAGCGTCTAGAACGATAGGGATTTTGTGGGTCCCCTATGGTTTTCGACTAGCAAAGTGAATGTGTGAAAATGGTGAAAAGAGGAATACATGAACAAGGTCTTTGTATATTTTTTGACCTTCACAAGATAGTATAACTCACAATTGCATGTAATCAAATGAGCACCATACATAAATCAACTGTAAAATAAACAATCACGTGGATAGGTGTATTTTGTCCATGGATGATTTTAGGGGATAAATTTCGCTCATGGGCTATTTTTCCATATTTTTTTCAAAACTGAGATTCGCTATTTTAAAAATGATTCGCCCAAATTCTATAGGATAAAATTATTTTACCTTAAGAATCGCCAAAATTTTACAAAAACTATATAAAATCCTTAGAAATTTGAATATTTTTACAAAAATATCGCCAAACATTTATAGTTCACATATGAAGGATTAGTAAGATTCGCCAAGGTTTCTACATTTTAAAATAAATTTCCATCCTTAAAATCATCCCTGATTTTGTCCATGTGGGGGAACAATAAAAACAAATGATCGTGTCCTAAAAGATGTATTGTCCTTCCTCTCAAACAACATTGGGCCTTCTAATAACACTCAACAGTGGAGTCTGAAGCCACCAGAAGAGGAACTAGTGAAGGTTGAAGTAATCAGTTAGAATGAGGGGTAGAGGGTGCATATCCCGAAATAACCGACGATCTTTCCCAATAGCCACAAAAAATATGATCAAGGTGCGATTGCAGCCCACAATCACCACCTGGGTATATGTCCTAAGTTTTTTCCACTAGGTACCTCGGTCAAAGTGTGACATTTAGATTTTCGGCCTCAGAAATGGGTCACGGGCTGGATTCCCTCATAAGAGTTGGGTGACTCAAGGAGGGATGCCCAGAACAACCATACCTCGACCTTCAAACCTTCACGGATATCTCCCTGCCTCATGGTGTAGGAACACTTGACTTGGAGGATTTGAATGTTCCCTATTTGTCAACTTCTATTGTTTGAAAATGTGAGAACCTGATAACGGGGGGTTATTTGGATGCCTACCCCCGAAATCCTACCTAGACTAAAAATTTGTTTTGGCACCTCGTGTGGATGAAAATTTAGTGTGTTTATTAGATTTTTTTTAGATGTGGTGGGTTGAGAGATAGGGGTCATGGACCAACCTCATTTGAATTAATGGGTGTGGATAATTTCCAAAGAAGTAGTCGGATATTTCGTAATTCCTTTGGAGAAAACCTACTTAGACCTCCACTATTTCAAATATAAATTATGTGTGTGAGGAGTAGCTTTGTGTGTAAGAAATTGACAAGTGTGAAAAGATTTTAATAAGTTAAGTGTGAGATTGCAACATATGGACTTCCTGTGGTCCTTACAAATATTCTTTACCTACCTTACTATGTGTCTTTGGTACAACCTTGTGGAATATTTAAATTCCTAAGGAACTAGAAATGTGGACATATGGGTCCTTACAAATCCTTTAAAATCCCTAAATGTTGTCTATACTAAGAAAGATTTCAAACTTTCGTAGATTATAGACATGTGGGCATGTATGGGCCCGTTACTTTGATCTTTAAAATGGTTTCAAAAAAATAAGAGGAACCCTAGGGGTTCTTTGTCCTCTCCTAAATATTTTTTAAGAGAGATGAAATGTCCCTTTAAGTACCTTTCTAATTCCCGAGATCACACTAGGGTTTGGGGGAAGAGAATACTTGAGGGTCAATGTTAACTTCTAGTCCCAATTTAAGTAATTTGTATATGAAAGCAATAACTTCAACTTAACATTTTACAAGCCAAATGAGCCATCCATGTGGAAACAAATCAAAAGAGGAGAATAGTGATTCTTTTTAACCCCTAAGAGCCTATGTTAGCTAACCTTTCATATGTGAAATGATTCTAAGTGGAGTGTAGTTGCCTTACAAAGTGCAGAAAAATAAGAATATGAAGGCTAGGGGCACTCAAACCATGCATAAAAACCCTTACAATTTTGAAAAACTAGACATATGCGCGGGTTACAGTTTCGATAGGCATGTAGAGAGCACACAATGCACACAATTCATAGAGTAATGAGGCATGTTTCACACACAGTGCACAGAGTGTGCATCTATGGGAAGGAAAAGATGTGCACTTCCTGTCACATGTCGGGGGAGAAATTTCCAAGTGAAATACTCTTTCCCCAGCTCTGAATTTTGACTTTGGAAAGTTGGGCTAGGACAGTTTTGGTACCTGCAAGACAAAAAAAATCAAAATGAAGTGCTCTCAAGGCTCAAATAGGGATGAATTTGATACCAATCCCCAATATGGTCGCCAATATGTTGTGTTGGTTTTGTCACTTGGGTGATCCAAACAACAACACTTTCATGTCTAGATAAGCCTGCTAGACAAGACAAAAGTTTGTGAGTGGGTTAGATAAGCCAAACANTGAAAAAAAAAAAAAAAAACTTAAAAAACTAAGAAATAAATGTTAGAAAGCTTTAGAAACTTAGAACCATGCAAATCAAACAATGACCAACATAATGCTACCAATGGATCAATATATTAGTATGAAAAGCACCGTAGAGAAAGTAAGTGACTTATGAGTCCCTGCTTCCTCCTTGGGAGGGATCTTGAGTTCCCTAATTGAGATCTCTTCTCTTTACAATGGAATAAATAAAAAATGGTGAAGAAAAACAATGCATATTACCTCAATAGGTGAGTGGACTGGCCTATTGCAATGGTGCTTGAAGGCTTCTAGGAGAAAAGAGGATTCTCAAAGAAGAATTCTTGCAGCATAATAATACTTTGAAGATATTGGTTTCTTAGCAAACCCATGGCTCTTATTTATATCATTCATATATGGAAAAATTTAATTGGTTCATAGTGTGAACAAGGGGCCTTTTAGGGCACCCTCTAACTCTTAACCAGCCCCCAAGCTAGATTTTTCTCAGATATGAGTGTCAAATCATGTTGGGGGTTGGACCATGAGTGTTTGAGGGGATGACAAGATCCATAAATGTGTCATTCATAGAAGTGCACGAATTTTCTCATACACATTCGTGCATTTTGTGTTGAGTCTTGTGTTGGCCTGCACTCCCTTTGGTGATTCTGCGCACTCTGATTTTTTACCCCAATTACATAGTTTTTTTCCTTCTGGATGAATTTTAGTGTTGTAGGTGGACTAATTGTTGTTGGCATTGATGTTTGTTTTTTTTCCTTAACCATTTGTGTGTAATGTTGCAGATGATTTTTCAGTGATAGCAATGTCGTTATCTAGAAAAGAGAGCCTAAAATCACCCACGTTGAGCATGTTATCATCTAGTGAACTTGGAATCTTCCTCCTTAATGTTTTTTTTTTATGTAATAAATCAATCGTTGCAAATATGTTCTCATTTTATATTTTATAATTCCCACACCAAAATAGCTTCAGATTAAGTACCAGATCTTAAATAAATGTAGCAACATATTTTAATATTATGATAGGCTTGGAGCATGCAACCTGATGACCCATTGCAAGAATCAATTCTGGAAAAATTAAAAGAGATGTCATATGGATTAGAAAGGAAAGATACAAAGCACTTGCCTCTGTTAGTGTGTACATTAATTGTAACACCTGTCTAAATCTTAGTAAATAAAATGCCATTTTTTTCTTTTAATACGTAATGTGGTTGATCATTCAACTAGACAAATTCTCACTAAGTGTGGTTATATTAGTTAAGAGTATAATCATTGAATTCCAGAATATGTTATCACGGAAATAAAGGAAAGTTAGCTAAGAATTTCTACTTCCTATGATCGTTTTGAACCTCGGCATAACAGCATTTTATCTCATGCAGGTGAAGAATGTAGTTAATAATGATAAGAGGCGATCACCAAGATTTATCAATCATAGATCGAATTAGGTTGCATATCCAGTGAAATTAGGAATTTTCTACTGACTAAACAATGGAATTTTACTCAGGGTTATCAACCACAACATTGAAAATTACTACAAAGTATGTATCAGTGGTCAATGGGCCTTCGATCTAATAGTTATTGATACTTGTTCAACATGATTTTAGGTACACAGGTGTAACATTAATTATGTCATCCAAAGGAATGCAATTAGCCACCGCCTTCTTAATTTTAAATTATTCACTTCCAAGTAGTCCAATACTTTTGTCCACATTTACTTGGATGGTACTCATAAGCAAGTGTCAAGATTGTCACCATGTTGTCACTATCTACTTTAGGTAAAGATGTTGGATGTTGCTGGATGCTAGATCCATACATGCATTATCACCACCAAATGTAGAAGCAACACAATTTCATCTCACTCATAAAAGTATTTGGTTTCACTAGCTACAATGGTTTTAGTTGCAAGATCATGCATTTTTAGTCACCATTTTCTTTCACTACTTTTGAATGATTTCAGGAATGAAAAAAGAATGAATGAAAGGAGGGAGGGGAAAGGATGTAGTATGAATAAATAGGCTTGATAGTGGAGGTAGAGGTTTGGTTGTTTACCATTCTAGTGAACCCATGTCTATAGCAAAGGTAGATTCTAAACTGATTGGTTAACCACCAAAGGCAGAGGCATAGAAGGTAGATGCAACTATGTTAGTGGAGGCATCTGAGAAATCAAACCTAGAAGAACAAACATAGGTGGTTTAAAAACTAGGCAGATCCAACAAATCCAATAAAAGATATTAGGGAATGGGGAAACCCCATAGAAACATAACCATAAGTGGGATTTAAACTATTGGTCCACAAAAAACGAGTATGGGAAAGAACACTTTCTATCGTTGAATCAATTTGATAAAAGCAAGTGGTCTCATAAATATCTCTTTTTTCTTGTATGTCCCTGAGTGGGGTTGTGTAGCTTCACAACAAGTTTTTGAAAACCTTCAACCATTATTTTTCAACCTACTGATATACAATAAAATTTCTATATTAGTAGTAGACTAGTAGTAACCCTAGATAAATTTCTTTGTTGTTGATGTACATGATCATCCTGTTGTTTATGATTATGCTTTGTGTCTTCTTAAGAACTTTCATATCAGGGAGCATATATCACCCTAATGTTATTTTGTCTTTCATAAAGAGTCCTAATGTTCTTCATATGCTCCCAAGGAGTACAATAAAGAAGTTTTTCCAGAGAAGGTGAGAGCCCACGTGAAGTTTCTTTTTGCCAATGAAAGTGAAAGCTTATATGAATTCTTATATAGTATGTTTATTGAGTCATAAATAAATGATAATTTTATTGGCCATGTTTGTTAGTTTAGTCTAGTATTATGCATTTTTGGATTTCCTTGAATAAATTGGAACACATACACTAAACATCACTCTTTTTAATTCCAATTCATGTGTGCTATTTATCCTATCTACGAATTTATGAAAATTTTCCTGGAATAAATTGGAGCGCATACACGAAATATCACTCTTTTTAATTTCAATTCTCATGTGCTATTTATCCTGTGTGAAATTTATGATTTTCCTTCTTATTTATGGCGATGAGTATTGTTAGCAGAACAAAATGAAATCCGTTTTTTTAAGAGTATGAAATGTTTTTCATATTTATTTTTTTACTGTTTGTTGTTGACTCTTTTGAAATTATATAAATGGAACAAAGAGGCATGCCCAAGAACTAGTAGAGTGGTGCAATTGGTGTTTTCTACGAAAAATATTGTATATTTTGATACCTATAATTTTGAGCAGATAAGATAATTGTAGAAAATGATTATTTATCCATGCACCACAGAGAGAATGAGGTGAACCCTCTCAAAATCATGAGGTGATCCCTCTCAGAAGCATAGGGAATGAGGTGATTCCTCTTAGAATAAATTGTTGAACCCTTACCTCGAAGAACAATTTTAACTTGACTCATACTTTTGCTTGGATATTTTTTGTGCACGAATTAAATAAAATGAAAAAAATCAGATTTTGATACCTGTGATCTTGAGCAAGCCAGACTTAGGAATTTGTAATATCCCCAAGGATGAGCCTTGTTGTAATCATGTTTATGAATTGTAAATCATGTTTTATAGGCTGCTGAGCCAAGTTAATATAATCTGGTAAGGCTTATGAGTTTATTAGGCTGGAGAGCCTAAGTGTTAAGGCCATGAGCCTGTTTTTGTATATGTAATTATGCTAAACATTAATAAAAATATGAACATCGCTGCGTACAGACCAACCACGACGAATGAGTGATGGGGGAAGGTTGGAAAGAGGGGCTAAGCCTAGGAGCTTAATTCCTTGGGAATAATATTTTAATATTATTCCAAAAACCATGTGAAATATATATTTTTTTCTAAGTTCTTGGAGAGGAACTCATGTTGATGGAGCGCATGCAGCTTCGTGGGTGACATGTGTCGACCCAGACACATGCAGTTAAAAAATGCAGAAATCAGCCTCGGAGGGGGTTCACTCCTCATTACGTCATCTTTTGAATCCGAGTTTAGTATGACTCACGCACACCCTGAGAACCAAGTGGTGTTGCTCCTTGGGAAGCCAATACACCTCTGTCTGAACCGTTTGAGTCTATGCTCGAACCCTACATGAATTGCTGGTCACGCATCCTACAAACGTGTGTTACCTGAGATGTGATGTGTTTGAGTGGCCTCCAGTCATTTCCTATTTCCACACTCCATTTTCCTATTGTTGCTATTACCTGTGAGTTAACCCAAGTTGTTTCCATGGATGTCATCCTAAACTTGCAGGAATTGAAATGGAAACTGGTGGAAGAGTCGGGTTGTTAGGCCCATGGTTGAAGAGGCAGGTTGTCAGGCTTGTGAGCATCTCTTTCCAGGTGAAGGAGTCTGCTGGGAAGGGTTTTTATCCTAGAGAGAGTCCAACACCAACTACGTAGCTCTGAGGCTTCCTGATCTGGCCTATTGCCGAGACCTAGAGAGGGAGGTGAAGAACTGATGGACTGTGCTTGTGAAGGTGTATACTCCCGGACGTAACATGCATGTGGGGAATGAGATTCCAAGGCATATTTGGAAGAATACTTCTGATTATTATGTGCATTTTTCCTGTAACCTCAGCCTAGTCTAGGATTTCATTGCCTTGGGTGGAGCTTGGTCCCAGCTTGGGGGTGACGCACTGCTGAGAGTGACGAGCAGCGAGGTCTAAGGCCAAGAGGTTCATGGAAGGTCTGCATGTGGTTGGTGGAGCCACTAAAGTTTCAAAGATAAGTATATGCATGTGTATAATCTCAATTAAATACACATGTCTGTGATTCTTGTAAGATTATCATGTATTCCGCTGTAATCATGAATTATTGTTAATCCCATTATTTCTGCATGTTAGTCGTAATTCTGTGATTACTCTATATTGTTTAGTTAAATGTGTGTAATATGACTTAATGCATGTTATATATATAAGTATGAGAATTTTTTTTCCATACAGTAGCATTTTCCCAGTCGTGGGGTTGATGGATGGGGACGTTACAATATGGTATCAAAGCCATGGTTTCAACGCCGAGCCTCAATGGGATGGATAAGTGGTCATTGGACCCAAATTTCAGGTGGGAATTGTGTTTGGAAGAACCAATTTTTGGACCTTAGAATGTTCCTGAGTGACAAGGAGTTACTTGGATGTGTTACAAAGCTCAGGAAAAATCAGGATAAACACGGTGAATTCAACTTAAAGTTGTTGAAGAGTCTAGAAAGAATAGAAAAGAAATTGGAAAAAGAGAGTGACGCAAGAAAAACTCAGGGGGAGTAGCAGTATTATAAAACCACAATGGGTGTGCTATTTGACCAGAGAGAGAGAGAGAGAGAGAAAGAGAGCTCAATGCATGAAGTGTTGGAGCCGTTGGATCTGATCAGGAGGAAAGGAGATCCCTCACGACCGTCAAATCTGGAGAAGGTGCAGGAGAGTTATCGTGGAATCCTTCAGGAAAAGAAAGATGTGATGATGCACGAACTCTCGATACGCAGAAACTCCCAAAACTATTGGGTAAAGTAAATCAGAATTTCGGATGTCAAAATATTGGGAGGAAACAAGTGTGGGAACTTATAAGGTATGAAACCCCAAAACTCTGAGTCTCTAAGTCCCAAAAACTTTGATGACGGAAAGACCATAGTGGATTTTGGCCATAGGAGGATGAGTAAACGTGGACCATTGATCCACCCGATTTCGTGAATTCGGTAATCGAAACTTCGGGAGATAGTTGTGTGTGCCTTGAAACTCTCCGAATGCCAAAATCCCGAGTGGCACCTAGTAGTTTAGCGTTTGGTCATGACCCATGATCGCATGGGTTAGGGACTAAGAAAGAGGGGGCTTTCACCCGAAAGTTTAAGAGCCGAGAAGAGCTCGGAAAATTCATGAAATCGAAACATTTTCTTAAATCGGATTGGTTTTGAATGTGTGGAATTTGTTAAGGAGAGATGACCTGACAAATTCCGGTTGTCTGCACGTTGTGATTTCAGAAGTTTAATGAAGGCCATAACTGTTTAGATTTGTCGCAGAGGGAAAATAAATAGGGAAAGCACAAAATGCTTCCAGTTCAGAGAACAAAGCTAAAGGGATGGATGTTCATTTGGGAGTTGAAGGATAGAATTCCAATGACCATAGAGAAGAGATAGATAAAGAAGGGCATATGATGAAAATCATTGAAAAATTGTAGAAATATGCCCAAACTCACCGAACAGATAGAAGAAAGCTCAGGAAAACTTAGGATAAACAAGGTGAATTCAACTTAAAGTTGTTGAAGAGTCTGGAAAGAATAGAAAAGAAATTGGAAAAAGAGAGTGACTAGAGAAAAACAAGGAGTCGCAGGACCCTTGAGAGGAAATGAAGATAGAGGAGTGTTAGCAGACATCGTCATCGCTCACCAAAGCATTCCAGTAAGGAACCACACAGTAGTTCAAGTCCATCTCCTACCAGGAAGCATAGGAGGTTTGGAGTGGATGAACTGAAAGGGGAAATGAATAAGATTAAGCCTCCCACATTTGATGGAGAAAACCAGAAGGAGGAAGATGCTGAGACATGGCTGTTAGGAATGAAGAAGTACTTCCAACTGCATAATTATTCCTCTCATGCGGAAGGAAGAATTGCGTTGTATCAATTTAAAGGAAAAGCATCCATGTGGTGGGATCAACTTGTGCAGGTGCAACACATTAGAGAGAAAGATATCACGTGGAAGGAATTCAAGAGGTATTTCGAGAAGAAGTATTTGAATAAGAGATATTTTTATAGTAAGATGAAAGAGTTCTTTGAACTTAATCTGGGTAGCATGACCATTGATGAATATGAACGAAGATTTCTGGAATTGCTAAAGTACATCCCATTCATCAAGGAAGAGACCGTAAAGATTCAAAGGTATTTAAGTGGATTGCCACCTTCTATTGGTGACAATATTCAATATGATGACCCTAAGACCATGGAAGAAACGATAAGGAGGGAGAAATTCTTATATGAGCAGCAAAGAGAAAAGCCTACCTTTTGGAAGGGCTTGGGATGACCAAAGAAAGTTTAAGAAAGAGCTGAGGCAAAAGGGAAACACACCTCCTTTTAAAAAAAATAGTCCTATGGGACAACCATGTTTTAGAGAGCCTAGAAAGGCTGAAGTGGGTGAACAAAGGCCAAGACAGATGCCCATTTAGTGTTGGGGTTGCCAGGGAAACCATAAGTATAGAGATTGTCCCCACAAAAATGGCAAAGTGACAGTTGTCCATAATGTACAATAGGGGGAAATAGTGGAGGACATGGGCAGTAGAATGCCAAGGATCTACGTAGCCCTGGAAAACAAGCAAGTTGAATATCAGTTGCACATGATTGAAGTGGAAGGTATGATTAACAACCATGCCTTTACTATTTTAATTGATTCTGGGGCTAGCCATAGTTATATAGATCCTAGAGTGGTGGCAATTTTTCATTTGTTGAGAAACAAACATGAAAAGTCTTGGTTAGTGGAGTTGGCTACATGAACCAAGAGGAAAGTCACTGAGTTAGTTAAATCCTGTCCAGTGGACATGAATGGACTGAGCACGAAGACTGAATTGAACATTCTGCCTTTAGGCTCTTATGACTGTTTAATTGGGATGGACGGGTTGGACCAACACCATGCCATCTTGGACTGTCATAGCAAGGCATTCACTTGCTTGGATGAGGAAGGAAATCGGAAAACAATCCAAGGAATTCCTAGAGCTGTTGTTGTTATAGAAATCTCAACAATGCAGTTGAAGAAGTGCTACAGGAAAGGATGTCAATTATTTGTAGCCCATATGGAGGAAGAATCTGAGGATGAGGTCTCAAAGATTGGAGACCATGCAGTACTAAAGGAGTTTGAGGATATATTTCAGGAGGTACCCAGACTACCTCTGAAGAGAGATATTGATTTCTCTGTAAAATTAATTCCTAGAGTAGCTCCAGTGTCAAAATCTCCTTATAGAATGAGTACACCAGAGATGAAAGAGTTGCAATTGCAACTTGAAGAGGTTTTGAAGAAGGGTTATATATGCCCAAGAATGTCACCTTGGGGTGCCCCGATCCTACTTGTGAAGAAGAAGGACAGAACGTTGAGGTTGTGTATAGATTTCCGAAAACTAAACAAAGTAACTGTAAAGAACAAGTATCCTATGCCGAGGATTGATGATCTCTTTGATTAGTTGAAGATGAAAAGATATTTTCGAAGATAGATCTCAGATCGGGATATCACCAAGTAAAAATAAAGGATGAAGACTTCAACAATACCGATTTTAGAACAAGGTATGGTCATTACGAGCTCATAGTGGTGTCGTTTGGGTTGTCAAATGCACCCGTTGTATTTATGTGCTTGATGAATGGTGTATTCAAGGACTATGTAGACAAGTTTGTCGTAGTCTTTCTTGATGACATTTTGGTGTATTCCAAGTCAGAAGAAGAGCATGAACAACACTTGCTGCAAGTTCTAATAGAGCACCAACTATATGCCAAGTTGAGCAAATGATCATTTTATCAGGAACAGATCCATTACTTGGGGCATATTATTTCAGAAGAAGGGTTCGTCGTGGATCCTGAGAAGGTTGAGGCCATCATAGAATGGTCAGTGCCAAGGAATGTGGTGGAAGTTAGATCCTTTATGGGTCTAGCAGGCTATTATAGAAGGTTTATCACAGAGTTCTCAAAGATAGCCTACCCTATCACATCTTTGCAAAGGAAGGAGAGAAGTTTATGTGGACCGAGGATTGTGAGAGAAGTTTCCAACAATTGAAGCAATAGTTAACCAGTGCTCCAATCCTAAGGATCACAGACCCAAATGAAGATTTTGTGGTATGCACTAATGCATGCACAGAAGGACTAGGAGGAGTCCTCAGTCATAATGGATTCGTAATTTGTTATGAATCTAGAAATTTGAAAGAGTATGAAAGGAACTACACAACTCATGATTTGGAGTTGGCAACAATAGTACACGCGCTAAAGAAATGAAGGCATTACCTCATGGGGAGGATATTTGAATTGAGAATAGACCACAACGGTCTGAAATACTTGTTTGACCAGCCCACCCTAAATTCTAGGCAAAGTAGGTGGTTGGAGTTTCTGTGTGAATACGACTTTGATATCAAGCATATCAAAGGGAAGGAAAACAAGGTGGCTGATGCACTTAGCAGAAAGGTGCACAAATTACATGCTACATCCATTAGCATGTACTAAAGTGATATAAAGGGTAGAATTTTGGAGGCTGCAAATGTAGATTTGCGGTACAGGGAGTTGGTAGCAAAGCTACAACAAGGTAATATGCCACAAAAAGTGGAGATTTATAAACTAGGGGCTGATGGAATAATTTTGTACAAGAACATAATTTACGTAGCTAATGTCGAGGAATTGAAACATATGATTTTTCATGAAATGCATAATGTCCCTTATGCAGGGCACCCTGGATATCATAAAAATGTGGCAACAATCAAGAGCCATTATTTCTAGCTAGGTATGAAGAAAGAGATTACAGAATACATCGCCAGATGTATGGAATGCCAAAAGGTTAAAGCTAAGCATAAACACCCAGTAGGGTTGTTGTAACCTTTACCCATTCTTGAGTGGAAGTGGGAAGTGGTGACAATGGATTTCATCACGGGATTGCCCAGAACAGGAAAGTAACATGATTCCATTATGGTGGTGGTGGAAAATCTTACAAAAGCTACCCATTTCATTCCATTAAATACCAGTCATAAGGCAATAGATGTTTTTGATATTTTTATTAAGGAAGTGGCACGATTGCATGGAATTCCCAAGATAATTTTGTCTGAGAGAGACCCGAAATTTACCTCAAATTTATGGAAGGGGTTATTCAAGGGATTCAGAATGAATACAAATTTCAGTACATCCTACCATCCTGAGTCATATGGGAAGACAGAGTGGGTGAATTGAGTGATAGAAGACATACTGAGAATGTAGGTGATGGACAAACCATCGAAATGGGAAGACTACCTACACTTGGTAGAATTTGCCTACAATAATGGGTATCAAGCATCGTTGAAGATGAGCCCATTTGAAGCACTTTATGGTAGAAAGTGCAATACTCCAGTAAGCTAGGATAATCCAGCTGATAGAGCAATAGTTGGGCTAGAGTTGATCAAGGAAATGGAAGAGAAAATGCTAAAAATTAAGCAGAATTTGAAAGATTCCCAAGACAGGCACAAAAGTTATGCTGATAAAAACAGAACCCACATGGAGTTTAAAGTGGGTAACCATGTTTTCCTGAAATTAAAATCTAACAGAAGTTTCCTGAAGTTGGGAAACTGCACCAAGTTGGCAGCTAGATTTTGTGAACCATTTGAAATCCTAGAAAGGATTGGGCCAGCTGAATATATGCTTGCATTACCTGCATCCATGACTATACATAATGTGTTTCATGTTTCATTGATTAAGAGATATATACCTGATGCTAATCATGTTATCAATTGGAATGTGATTCAGGTGGAGCAAGAAGGTGTCCTGCAAGTGCATCATGTGCACATATTGGACAGGAAAAGAAAACAACTCCAGAATCTAGCTATAAGGCTCATAAAGGTCCAGTGGACTTGGTATGGTCCCAAGGAAGCGACATGGGAGCATGAGGATGCTATGCGGGCATAATACCTGCATATTTTTGAAGATTTTTGAAATCTTGTTGATACTGTGTGAAAGTTTCACTGAGGACAGTGAAAAAATAAGGGGAGGGGATTGTAATATCCCCAAGGATGACCCTGTTGTAATCATGTTTATGAATTGTAAATCATGTTTTATAGGTTGGTCATCCAAGTTAATATAATCTGGTAAGGATTATGAGTTTATTAGGACAGAGAGCCTAAGTGATAAGGCCAGGAGTCTTTTTTTGTATATGTAATTATGCACAACATTAATAAAAATATGAACACCGCTGAATGTAGACCGACCACGATGAATGAGTGATGGGGGAATAATATTCCATAGAGTGGGTAAGGGATTCGGGGCTGGAATGTTGGAAAGAGAGGCTAAGTGTTGAGCCTAGGGGCTTAAGTCCTCGGGAATAATATTTTAATATTATTCCAAAATCCATGTGAAATATATGTTTTGTCCTAAGTTCAAGGAGAGGAACGCATGCTGATGGAGTGGATACAGCTTCATGGATGACATGTGTCGACCCAGGCACATGTAGTTAAAAAATACAGAAGTTAGTCGTGGAGGGTGTTCACTCCTAATTCCGTCATATTTTGCGTCTGAGTTATGTATGCCTCATACGCACCTTGAGAATCGAGCGATGGTGTTCCTTGGGAAGCCAATACACATCTACCCGAACCATTTGATTTTGTGCTCGACCCCTGCGTGAATTTCCGGTCACACATCCTGCAAATGGGTGTTACCTGAGTCGTGATGTGTTTTAGTGGCATGCAGTCGTTTCCTGTTGCTACTATTACCTGTGAGTTAACCCAAGATGTTTATGTGGATGTCATCCTGAACTTGCGGGAATTGAAGTGGAAACTGGTGGAAGAGTCGGATTGTTAGGCCTGTTGTCAAAGAGGGAGGTTGTCAGGCCTGTGAGCATCTTTTTTCAGGTGAAGGAGTCTTCTGGGAAGAGGTTTTCTCCCAGAGAGAGTACAACACCATATATGAAGCTCTGAGACTTCTTGATCCGTCCTATTATCGAGACCCAGAGAGGGAGGTGAAGCACTGATGGACTGTGCTTGTGAAGGTGTATACTCCCGGGCAGAACATAGATGTGGGGAATGAGAGTCTGTGAGTAGTGGGTGTAAGAACACATCCTGGGAAGAATCCTTCCGGTTATTCTGTGTAGTTTACCTGTAACCTTAGCCTAGTCTAGGATTCCCTTGCCTTGGGTGGAGCTTGGTCCCAGCTCGGGGGTGACCCACTGCTGAGAGTGATGAGCAGTAGGGTCTAAGGCTGGGAGGTTCGTGGAAGGTCTGGACGTGGTTGGTGGAGCCACTACAGTTTCAAAGATAAGTATATGCATGCGTATAATCTCAATTAAATATGCATGTCTGTGATTATTGCAATATTATCATGTATTCCGCTGTAATAATGAATTACCGATAATCCCATTATTTCTGCATGTTAGTCGTAATTCTATGATTACTCTGTATTGTTTAGTTAAATGTGTGTAATATGAATTAATGCATGTTATATATATAAGTATGATAATGTTGTTTCCGCGCAGTAGTGTTTTCCCAGCTGTGGGGTTGATGGTCGGGGATGTTACAACATTCGTGGGGAAATTCAAAGAATATTTACCAATATTTACCAAGTGACTTTGAATATTTACCAAGTGACTTTATTTCAATTATGCCAGATCCTCTTTGGGAGTTGTTTACTCTCACTAAAAAGTTGTTCGCTCCAGTTTTGGTCAATGTTTATCTCATTCTCAAGCTACATCTTGATATGAAACTCGCATGACAACTTGTAGGTCAATTTTCTCTCTCTGGTGTTGGTCATTCTTTATCTCATTTTCTAACTATATTATATAATATGAAACTGCATTATATAATATGAAGTTTGAATTGCATCATATAATATAAATATAAATTTTGCATGGTTGCATGGCGACTTGCATGTTGTTTCATGTGGAAAATTAAGAGACCAACTGGGCTATTGGCTATTCATAACAAAGAAGCAAAGAGCACAAACATTTAATGTTTATTAACTAATTATAACATAGAGATATAGCATTAGTTCATTCAACCTTGAGAATCTGTGAATCACGTGAAAACAATGAACACTTATCCTAAGTCTTTCCTCATTGTGAGGCCAAATAAGACATTAAACTCGAAAGTTAGGTTAAAGTGTATGAATTTTCAAATGAAATTCTATAACATTTTAGAAACTTTTCTTTAAAACAAGCAAATGTCTTTGGTTTTAATGTCAAACTAATATGGAAAAACAAAATCAATTACTATAGTCCCTACCCACCTGAAGGGTAGGGACTAATAAGGGTGTAGTGAAAAATTCATAGGCTCCACAAGTTAAATATTTATGTCAATTTCAACAAAATAGGACCATGAGAATTTTCATTTGATATATACAAATAAACAGTTCCAAACTCAGGCTGGCATAGTTAAACCAAACCCTCATGATGTTTGTTCTACACTGGGTAAAGAAAAATCTGAACCAATTGTTAGAAACCTAAAGGTAAATTTACAATCAGTGAATTGTTCCAATCTCTTTGACATTGTACAATGAAGCCCTACACACATCATATATATTTAGTAGAATTAAACTACAACTTAAAAATAAACAAACACATGAAGATGCCTGGAAGAACATAAAAATTCTCAAACAAAAATATTAAATTCATGATGAAGATTGAAATCGACCCAAGCCAACAAAATAAACATGGGTAACAAGCAATAATGCATTCACCATCCCATAGAAATCCTTCGGATGCTCAATAAAATAAATAAATCATCCTAATCATTACTCAATCAAGAAGATCCTAAGGCTTAAACTTGTGAATGCAAGGAGTTGATGTTTTACAAAGTGAATTGGACAAATGTTTTATAGGAGATATGATAGGTTATGACATTGTGTTCTCATGATCTATTTTTAATCTTTGTTTATGTGTCTAGGATTCATAGGAAAAGATTTAAGGATCCATAGTTATCTTAAAGTGTATAAATCATGGTGAGACTCATTGATTCTTAAAATACCAACTATAAAATGTTAGACGATATTTTTGTAAAAATATTCAAATTTTTGAGTTTATATAATTTCTAGAAATATTTGGGGATTTTTACATTAAAATAATTTTGTTTTGTAGAAGTTCTATAGGTTATACCCAGAAAGAAGATAATTGAATCGAATATATATTTCAGCCAAACCACATCTTTGAATCCAATTGTTTACATAGCTCTAAGGCCTGGTGTTTGTAATATCAAATAGAAAGTCTCCTCAACCTCATTAGACAAGGTGGAGTCTACTAGAAGCAAAATAAATAGTAGTTTGGAAGTGGTTCAGCTAGTCATAAAGGAGGAGCATGGTGAAATTATGAGTAAAACCACTTGAGAGTTGGTTTCTCACCTTTGGGTGAATCACTTTTAGAAAAAATGGAAATTTGCGAATATGTTTTTTGGAAGAAAATATGGAAAATTAGCCCAATGCCAAAAATTTAGCCCCTAAAATTTTCCCTATGGACCAAGAGAATGAATTATATATATCATCTCCTCATGGTTTCAATAGTAATTTTTCCAAGCGGGATATTTCTTATAGTATCTTTAATCAACATAAACCATATGTCATCTTATAACTACAAAAAAACACCAACTATAACAAATCTCAAACCTTGAAAACTAGAGATATCCTAAATTCACCATTCAAATCACTTACATAACAAAATCAATACATAAATTTCTTAGAAAATAAATATATATATATATATCTTGCATAGAACAAAAAGAATTACATTTCCATAGATTCTCAAAAGAAAACTCCATGAAAAATCACCCAATGCCACCAAAGTGGATGTGAAGGTCTGGAAAAGAAATCAATATTGAGATTGTTTGGAGCATGTAGAGTCTCAACAATTCATAATGTAATGAAAAAGGATATAAAAAGTTGGAGGATTTCAATCCATATGGTGCACATTTAATAAGCATTTGGAGCCAAATTTGAAGAGAACTGCTATAAGAAATCAATCTCGAGGAAACAAACATTGTGCACTCCCTACAAGTAGTTGAAGAAAGTGGTTGAAACTAAGGAATCACTCAATATTCAATGGAAACTGTCCAATGCAATGTCAACAAGTGCTTCATATTTTCAAATCAATAGTAATAAATATTGGCCAATAATTTATAGTAATACAGGTGCAAACGATGCTAGAGGAAAAATGTTGAGAAGAAACCAAAAAAACATACATCAACCCCTACACTCAAAAACCCTCTCCCATGTGGACCAAGAATACACTAATATGTGGTATGATACATGGAAATGTTTCATATTTATTGGATAAAAGACGAAAAATGGGAGAGAAAACACCCCCTTATAATCGCCTTCAATGTA
This sequence comes from Picea engelmannii, assembly GCA_009831015.1. Lineage (NCBI taxonomy): Eukaryota > Viridiplantae > Streptophyta > Pinopsida > Pinales > Pinaceae > Picea > Picea engelmannii. The sequence goes on along the minus strand of ML781455.1, from coordinate 608,272 downwards.
TATACAAAATGGAATGGTAGGTGGTAATATGAAGTAATATACCTAAATTATAATATAATTAATTTTGTTCCAATATGTTATCTAAAATGTTTTTATATTGCAATTAATTAATTATCATGCTTCTTCCAAAAGATATGATTTATTGATTCTTCCTTCAAGCCATATGGTGCACATTTAATAAGCATTTGGAGCCAAATTTGAAGAGAACTGGTATAAGAAATCAAACTCGAGGAAAACAACATTGTGCACTCCCTACAAGTAGTTGAAGAAAGTGGTGGAAACTAAGGCATCACTCAATATTGAGTGGAAAATATCCAATGAAATGCCATCAAGTGCTTCATGTTGGAAAAATTTATATTTTCGACACACTAGTTCAGTGGGAGTTAACTGACTAGTTCTATTTAGACTTTCTATTTTAGATCATCACTAATATGCTATTATGCATGCATGCATTATGCTATTATGGAATGTTATGTCCTATATCTGAGTGTATTCCACTCATTCATTGTATCATATTTCTCATCATCTACGTATCAATCATCAGCTCATTGGAGTAGTGTGAATATATTTTCTCATTCTTTCATATTGAATATCTCTTCCTTTCTTGATAAGTTTTTTTTGTACTTTCTTTATCTAGATCTCTTGTTCAGGTTTTGATGAAACATTGACATGGTATCAGAGCTACGCTACTTGGAGCAAGTCAGACAAGCCAAAGAATAAGGAAAATCAGAGTTTCAGCGAGCAAAATCCGTGGTCGTACCTTTCTACAATGATTTCTCCCAAAATATTAAATTTTTGAGGAAATTACTCACTAAAGAAGTAAATTGACCCATTCTACAAGTGGGTTTTCAATTGTTTGGCGATATTTGTTGATTAAGGTTAGTTTTCATTGATGTCAACCCTTGAAGAATTCACCACAACACAAAGGTTTGGGTAATGGACCCAAGATTTTTTGATGTAAAGTTGACTCATTATTGTCTTGTCATGGTTGATAAGAAGTAAATATGGATGAACTCCAAAGTGGTCCCCTTATGGTGAAAGCCCTCATAGGAAGACGCTTTTCGGAGTAAGAGAACCCATGCTTAATTGTGGAATAATGAGATGAAGGACAATGAATTTGTTAGTTAAACTATCCTAGATGGATATTTCTTGTCATTCCATTTCCGCTGGTATGTGGAATGTCACATAACTCCTCACGGTTAGAGAGTTATGGCCATGAGAATTTGGAGACCCTAGGTTTGGGTAATGGACCCAAGTTTGTTTGATGGATAATGGTATGAGTTATGATATA
>ML781455.1:591612-603077 GCA_009831015.1 Picea engelmannii | reverse complement strand
TTCTTGTAGGGAATCCATTGGATTTGAGGAGGACTCAATCTCATCATGAGGAGCCTTCTCATGTACCTTCATATTCTGAACCCGTGATGCACATGCATTGCTTTATGGTTCAATATTATGATATGTAGCTCTACATTGAGGTTGTGGGAAATCAATTATGGAAAGCATCCATGCAGAAGGAGTATGACTCACTCCTAAAGAATCAAACTTGGCATCTGGTTCCACTTTCACCAGAAAGGAATATTTTCAGGTGCAGATGGGTCCACAGGATCAAGAGGTACAAGGCCAGACATGTTAGCAAAGGAATTCATCAGATCCATAAACATTTCTACATCTTCACAAAGACTTTCAATGAGTAGAAGTTTTAGACTTTGTGGGATCATCTTGCAGTGAAGAACACATTTGCATAGCAGCTGGCATTTTCTTCTTTTGATGCATTATATTTTGAGTGGGGGGGGGTTGTTCCCATGTGGTTTTCCCTCTTTCTTCATTTTTATTCATTGTTCATTAGTTGCATTGTACATGAGTACCTAATATGGCCTAGTAAAAGGGACTCATTTTTTACTCCATAGTGATGTTCAGGCAGGGTGTTGGAGAAATTTCTATTTTCAACACACTAGTTCAGTGGGAGTTAACTGACTAGTTATATTTTAGACTTTGTATTTTAGATCATCACTATTATGATATTATGCATGCATGCATTATGTTATTATGGAATGTTATGTCCTATATATGAGTGCATTCCAGTCATTCATTGTATCATACTGATCATTATCTAAGTATCAATTATCAGGTCATTAAAGTAGTGTGAATATATTTTCTCATTCTTCCATATTAAATCTCTCTTCCTTTCTTGATGAGCTTTGTTTGTTCTTGCTTTAGCTAGATCTCCTGTGTAGGTTTCAATGAAACATTGACACTTCATAATGTCAAATCAATAATAATAAATATTGACCAATAATTTATAGTAATACGGGTGCAAAAGATGCTAGAGGTAAAAGGTACAAAAGAAACCCCAAAAAAGCATACATTAACCCCTACATTCAAAAAACCCTCTCCCATGTGGACTAAGCATACACTAATATATGGTATGATGCATGGCAATTTTTCATATGTATTTAATAAAAGATGGAAAAATGGGAGAGAAAACACCCCCTTAAAACTGCCTTCAATGTAAATACAAAATGGAATGGTAGGTGGTAATACGAAGTAATATACCTAAATTATATTACTTTTAATTAATAATGTTCCAATATGTTATCTAAAATAGTTTATATTGTAATTAATTAATGATCATGCTTCTTCCAAAAGATATGATGTATTGATTCTTCCATGTATTTATACATGTTTCTTATACTTCATAATCATGACAAGAGATAATAAAAAATATTTATTTATTTCATTTGGTTTGCTCCAAATTGATATGAGTTTTAGAGTTATTAACATGTTTTTCAAAGTAAATATAAAAAAAATTAAAAAAATTAAAAAATATGTATTATTTTTTTGTCATGTTTCTTGAAGTACAAGGGAATACACATAAAAATTAATAAGACATGTCTTTCTGGAAGAGGTGTGACCATTAATTAATTAAATATAAAAACATTTTAGATAATATATTTGAGCATTACTAACTAAAAGTAATATACTTTAGGTATATTACAAGCTATCTCTTATTGGAAATGCTTCATCCTTGAAGCATAGATAAATTGAGTATGACTAAATATTTGTTGTTCTTAGGGTTTAGACGATAAATTCAAATATGTGGCCATCACACTAGATGAAGCTTGAGTCAAGGAATTTGGATTAAAGGCTATGTGGAAGAGTGTCAATGGGACTATTCATAACATTTTGAATGGTATCGTGTAAAAAGAGACAATTTTATGTAAGAATGTTCCTAAGTTTTTCCAAGATGGAAAAAACCCATATGTATTGGAAGGAATACTTTTGGTGCCCAATACAAAGCAACATATACAGTTATCTCGTGCCTTGGCAAGCTGAAATTAATTTTTGTTCCAGAAAAAGATGGCAAAACATTTGAGTTAGAGGTGTACAAATTGAAAGGTGACGGAGAAGTAGAATTAACCATGTACAATACCTATGAGTCTATACATTCATTTACAAAAGCTTCAATGACCGTGGCCTATGAGAAGAAATAACCACTCTATTGTTGACCAAAATTTGGTCATCTATATTTCTCTGCTCTTGGATTAATACAAAAAATGATATCAAAAGAAGAGAATTTTTGAACTATTATAATTTCATTGTGTATCCCTCAGTCTTAGCTTTGTCACGCATTTTCCGGATTCAAAATCCGATTTTTTATCCTCAAGATATCCAGGTTTTAATTAAACTGGCAAAAAACATTTCTTTCATATGGAACAAAGCCAATTTTTTGGAATTACGATTTTTCATAACTATGTCCATTTTCTTATATTATTTCATGGAATGAGCCATGTAAAATCTTGTGGTATACACCACGTAAATACATGTAAAAAATCTTGTGGATATACCATGCAAATATTGAATGATACATTAATTAAAGTGAATGTTTCAAGAAAATAATTGTACGAGAAATTTAAGAAGGAAAAAACCCTAACTATTCAAGTAGTTATAAAACTTGATTTTTAAAGAGAAGAAAGACTTCATCAAGGGTTTCATTATTCATAGGAGGTAGGGGTAGAATATCAAAATAAAAGTACAACCATCAATATGCAGCAAAGTGTTTTATCAACAAAGAGAAATATCCATCTTCTCCGCTATTTTTCTTCTTCTACACCATTTCTCATAGCTTTATGCTTGAATTTTTGAATTGGGCACAAGGTTGAGTTATAGAGTGTTCTTCTTGTATTCTTCAAAAATACTTTTCTTATATGATCATGGAATATTTACAGCCATATATATGACTATCATAAATTTTGTAATGAAGAACATATTTCATGAATAAAACTATACAAAGAATTGCTTTGTGGTTAATTTCAATTGTATCTTGTGACTTTGAGTTGTAAGTATGAGATATTTGAAATTGATATATCGAATTATCTTTTGATATTAAAAGTAAAACTCTTTATAAATTATTTGAGATGATCAATTTATTCTCTCCTATTTCTCATGAAGAAGATATGGATGCATTTGTATATGATTAAGAAGATCGTATGGTTGATGTTGATCACAAAGAAATTTTGATGTTGAAGCCCTCTTTCAATATTTTTATTCTTAAAAGACTTCTTGATGCACATAAAGATCAGATTAGGTTATTGAAGAACCATTTTATTGGATAAATTCAAGCAATAAAGATCTAGGGTTTGCTTCCTAAGCATTCTCTAACCCAATATATCATGGATATATATTTTATCCAAAGAGGAATACCACCTCCATAAAAATGCAGGGGGGATTCATATCCTTGTGAGGTTGTCGTTTTGGTCCTAACAGATTCAAATGTCAACATTTTTGGTGACCATACTGGGGAGCCATTTATTTTTAAAATATTTGAGGCCCTGCTTCAGATCAGATTGAGGAACAAGAGTCTCCATGATTCAAATTTTTGAAAAGAAGATTCAAGAAGAATGTTGTCTGTTCTAGATGCATGTAGTTTATAAAAATATTATTGAAATATGTTGTAATGACCTCAAAAAAACTCAAGAAACACAAAATATTTGGGAGAATGAACTCATTGGAAACTCCATTGGAAAGACTTAAAAATATCAAGAATATGTATATTATGATTCCTATGAATAATTTCATTCATATCATGACGCTCCTTTAAATTCTCCATCAAGCCCATCAATGGCTTTACAAGAATCATCTAAACAAAGAATTATCCAAAGAAGGAGGCAATTTCACAGAACCCCATTAAATCTACCAGAAGTATATTTTCAGATGCATGATATTCCTTTGAAAAACAATTCTACATTCTTTGGAAATATTTCAGAAGATTCAGAGAACATGTTTAATTTCAAAAGTATATGTCATGATTTCAACCTCACCGAGGACAATGTTACATGTAGATTATTTTTTCAAACTTTGTGAGGGGATGCTCTTGAATGGTATAGTTCATTACTTCCTAACTCCATTACTAGTTGGAATGGGTTATAAAATCCATTTGCAGAAAATTTCATCCCGAGAGTGCATTCATATGTTTCTTTTATGCTTTCAATGTTGCTTCCCACCCACCCTATCTCATATGGACACAAGATAATGAAATAACTAATTTTGAAGAAGAATGTAATCAAATATTGGATGATTTTTTTGAGTCAAGTCATATTGTTGAAGATGAAGATGAAAATTCCAATTTGCAAGAAGAAAATTCTAGCCTCCTATATACTCCATATGAAGATCTTTCAAGCAACAAATTTGAGAATGAAATCGATGAACCTCCACCAAATACATGAGAATATTTCAGCCTTGCAATAGATGATGAAAAGTCACAAGAGCACTTGCAGAAAGAAGAATCAGTGAAATAAATGAATCTTGAGGAAAATTATGAGCAAGATTGTCATTACATGAAGGAAGAATATTTTCAAGACATTATTTATGAAACGAGAACCTTGGAAGTGGTTGGAGACAAGAACAAAGATGAATGTATTCTAAGATTGGAAATTCCTCATCAAATAAAAAACAATAATACTGTTGAGCAACCAAGAGTTGATTTTATTGAATCATGGTTTCAAAGTGTTGTTGGCCAAGCAACGCAATCAGATTTTGAGTGCACCTAGTTCAATTTTTTTCCAGTACACATTGAGAGTGCCCATGATTCATTGGTACAAGCCCCAATATGTTTCACAGTTTTGGATTTCATTCTAAAGATAATCCAGATGCTTGAATGGATCCATTGTAAATCTACCTATACCTAAGGTTCCCCTTTCTTCTAAGTAAGATAGGGTAGGTAGATCTTGTATGTATATAGTTTTCTTCTTCAATTCAAATTTTGCATAATAAGGCAGTTGGTATATGGAAGATAACTCCATGAAAGAAGAATTACAATAATCAATTTTAATATGACTCCATATCCCAATGGAGACGGCAATTGGTTTTCATATTTTGGGTTCTCAACAACCCATAGGGAGCCACTGTCCCACGGTTGGAGTCAGTTGTTCACCAAAATTTGGTCATCTGTATTTTCTCACTCTTGGATTAATAAAATTTGATATCAAAAGAAGACAATTTTTGAACTATAATAATTTCATTGTGTATCCCTTAGTCTCAGTTTCATCACACATTTTTTAGATTCAAAATATGAGTTCATATGCTCAAGATATCCAAGTTTTAATCAAACCGAAAAAAAATGCTTCTTTCACGCGGAACAAAGCCAATTTTTTGGAATTACAATTTTTTGGAACTATGTCCATTTTCTTAGATTATTTTGTGGAATGAACCATGTAAAATATTATGGTATAAACCACTTAAATCCATGGAATAAACCTTGTAAAAAATCTTGTGGATGTACCACGTAAATCTTGAAAATTTTCTCATTCCCCTTTCTCTCCACCCCCCTTATCTCATTCCTTCATTCCACACTTAATATTATTTTTCACTCTCTTTGGCGGTGGACTCACTCACTCCCTCACTTCCTCACTCCGCAACCCAAATCTACTCCTATCCATTCCCCTTCCCCCTTATCTCCCCTTCACTTCATACTTAAACCTTTTTTATTACTCTTCGATAGGCGAACAATACCCCATCCCCCCTTACCACCCTCACTCTTCACCCCCAAATTGACTTCCGCTACCCATGAATTACCCCACCCCCTAACTTTCGCTACCCATAAATTACCCCCTTCCCTAACTAACCACTCCCTCTCTCCTCTCATGAATCCCTCCCCATACTTAACCATTATTCCAAAGTATTCACCTTTAAACCATTAATCAATGAGAATTCTCCATTCTCAACCAATAAGATTGATCCACATGGAAACCTGAGAAGAGATGACAAACGGCAACATAAATTACCCCTTTCCCTAACTACCCACTCCCTCTCTCCTCTCATGAATCCCTCCCCATACTTAACCATGATTCCAAAGTCTTCACCTTTAAACCATTAACCAATGAGAATTATCCATTCTCGACCAAGAATATTGTTCCACATGGAAACCTGTGATGAGATGACAAGTGACAACATATGAATGTTTCCATATGGAAGCCCATGGAATGAGACACATGGCACATAATCATTGGTGACATGTGGCCGCTTATTACTGGTGACACATGATGACATATTATTGGTTATATTTGGTGTCCAATGAGATAATGACACATGGAATGTTATTATGAAGACACATGGAGAAAATTAATTGGCTGACTTATTTGCTGACTAGGCATAGGTGGAGTTTGACTTTCCATGCAAAATTATATTTTATTAATCAATTTTCTAAGGGAGGTCAAGCTCTCAAAGCTCCATATCTTCTCTTATGTTCCTTACTAAGTGTATCAAACACTTAATAGTATATACCTTAATAATATTAATATCCTAATGAAAGTGGGATTAACCTTTTTAAGAAAAAATTGAATTCATAAGAAAAAAAAATCAATCCAAGTGACAAGATTTCCCCAGGACATCCAATCGACGATCCCCAAGTCATGATCTTCCAGAGGCCATAACTTGAGCTTTGGACGACGAAATTGTAAAAATTTTACACCGTTGGAAAGGTATTTCGATGAATAAGATGTTGGTATATGTTTAAAGGATTGAAAATAGTTACATTTTCCCCAAAAATTAAAATAATATTCAGTTTGTTTTCTGATAAATTTACTTGACAACTTAACTTCACAAGGTCATATCTTGAGATCCGGGAGTTGGATTTGAATAAATTTGTATCATTAGAAAGCTAATACAATGAATGTAACATACTAATTAATTTAAAAGGATGATAATTTGACTATAACTTCCATAAAATTAAAACACATTCCCCCTCTTTTAAAGGGAAATTAATTTAATTTTTGAAATTAAAAGTTTATTTAAAAAAAATATATTAGAAAAAAAGAAAAGGACTCATTTGAAATATTCAGATTTTAATGATGTGAACTCATTAAAGCCTGTTAAATGAGACATTAATTAAAGTGAATGTTTCAAGAAAATAATTGTACGGGAAATTCAAGAAGGAAAAAACCCTAACTATTCAAGTAGTTAGAAAATTTGATTTTTAAAGAGAAGAAAGACTTCATCAAGGGTTCCATTATTCAAAGGGGCATGGGAGAAATATTAGAAGAAAAGTACAACCATCAATATTCAACAAAGTTTCTGATCAACAAAGAGAAAGCTCCATCTTCTCTACTCTTTTTCTTCTTCTACACCATTTCTCATAGATTTATGCTTGAATTTATGAATTGGGCACAAGGCCGAGTTCTTGAGTGTTCTTCTTGTATTGTTCAAAAAGACTTTTCTTATATGATCATGGAGTATTTACAACCATATATATGAATGCCAAATATTTTGTAATGACGAACATCTTTCATGAACAAAACTCTACAAAGAATTACTTTGGGGCCGATTTCAATTGTATCTTGTAACTTTGAGTCTTAAGTATGTGATATTTGAAATTGATCTATCAAATTCTCTTTTTATCCTAAAAGTAATACTCTTTTAAAATTCTTTGAGATGATCAAGTTATTCTCTCTTATTTCTTGTGAAGAAGATATGGATGCATTTGTATATGATTAAGAAGATTGTATATTTGATGCTTATCACAAATAAATTCTGATGTTGAAGCCCTCTTTCAATCGTTTTTATTGTTAAAATACTTCTTGTTGCACATAAAGATTAGATCACGTTATTGAAGAATCATTTTATTGAATAAATTCAATCAATAAATATCTAGGATTTGTTTCCTAAGCATTCTCCTAATCAGAGATACCACGGGTATATCTTTCAGTCAAAGAGGAGTACCACCTCTATAAAAATGTGGGGGGATTCATATCCTTGTGAGGTTGTCGTTTCGTTCATAACGGATTCAAACATCAACATCTACCTTGATACGCAAAATGAAGTTTTGAAAAAATACAATGGAATGTTCAAAGATGTTTTTAAGGGATCTATGAATCTAATTGGAAAACTAAATATGAAAAAGTAGAAATATAGTACGAACATAGGCTTATCGATGACATGGTAGCATGTGCTTTAAAGAGTGAAGGGGGCTATGTATGGGCGTGGAAATATTATGATGGTGATGTGCAGAGTGAATTATTGACACTTGGATATGGATCCCTTGGCTTGATGACGTTTGTACTAGTTTGTCTTGATGGAAAAACTATTGAGGTCGAAGAAGCTCATGGTACTGTGACTCGACATTTCCAGATACATAAAAAGGGAGGTGTTTCTTTAGGAATTACAAGTGCAGCTTTGGATATTTTTCTTCGAGAATCCTACAATTCTATTTATGGTGCTTATCCCTTATGGTGGTGGTTGAAAAGTAAACTTGATGCTCAACTATCTTGGATGATTATCAGTGTGGAGATTGATGATAACAGTACAATATACATTGATGAAATTCCTGGGAAGAAGACATTATCTTATCATGTGTACAAAAATGGAGGAATTGTTAACCAAAACACTTATGTAAAAGTGGATATATTGATAGAAATTCCTAATTCTATCTATCCTAATGTTGATCCATCCAAGGCAGTAATGATAATAAAAATTGAATAATGCAAAGAATGGTGGGGATTCCATGTTTCTCTCAAGTCAAAATATCTAAAACATACACTCTTATTAACACAAATTCTTGAGGGACTTCTTTCAATGAGTAGAAATAAAAAGAGGCATGATAAAGATGTAATAGATTTTGCAAATGATGTTATTAACAATATTGACAAAGATCAATTAGAAAAATATTTCTTAATGAAGAGTGAATATGAAGATGAGAATGCAACCCAAATCAAGAAGAAAATGGAAACTCTCGATGATCAGTTAGCAAATTGTTTCTATAGAAAGGGATTAACACTAACAGAGCTTGATTTATCCCTTAATAAATTGAATACCTTAACAAACAATGTTGCAGATTTGATGACCTTAAAATATTTGAAAGTTGCAAGAAATAGACTAGTAAATTTTCCACTTTGGTTATCAAGTTTATCAAACCTGCACACTATTGATGTTTCAAACAATAGATTGATTTCTTTCAAATCCTTGAATTTGTTTTCCATAATGACACTCATGGAACTTAATGCAAAGCATAATGAAACCCATGGTATTTTGAAAATTCATGTTTGGATAGATGAAATTTGAAAGGAAATGATGCATCTATATTTGTGTATGAAGAAGGTGGGTCTATCTACAAGTATAACCACATTTAAAACTCTATAGAAAACCCTAAAAATAGCAGTAGTATCATGAGAAATTGTCCAAACAAAAGCATCATTACTTTGACGAGTATAAAAAATCATTTCCATTAATTTCAAGACTAATATTATGTGTGGATGAAGTTGAGTTGAAGACAAGGTTGGAAAAATTATGGTTGTATACAATTGTGGGAAAATTAGTGGAGAAATGGGAGGATGGATATTTGGAAGAGAAATTTTGGAATCTCCCTTATAACGTTCTTAAATTCATACCAGGAATCAACAAACTGTTATCAACAAACTGTTATTGGTATTTCTATTTCAGGATGATGAAAAACCTTATTGTCTCCTTAAACTGACTTTAGCATACTTGATAAATTTTATTCTAGAAATTTTTAGTCAGATATATATTAAAGGTCTCTATCACAAGAAAATATTGCAGTTGCCATCTGCTGATGTTCTACTCCACAATATAACTAGGAAGAATAAATCATGGGGAAACATTTCTATTGAGAATCATTTTCAAGTGGATCAAGATATTGGTCAAGGGCCATAATAGATCTGCTTAAGATATTTTTTACAATCCATGTCTTAATCAATTTAGGACAAAAGTGCAGCGTGGATATGTAGTGGATGTCGACACTAGGATGACATATTTTGCACTAGGATTTTTATTGATGCCACTCAACATAGAACACTTAAATTGAATTTGGAAATTCTTGACAGTCTACGCCAATATTCTGAACAAGCACATGTATGGATAGTTGACATTTTTGAAGGGAAAAAACCACCATATAATCAATTCTTAATAAAAATATAAGTGAAGAAATGTATTTTTTACCATTACATGTCTCAATAGGTACTTCACCAAGTGGAAAAGAAACATAGAGTGAATCTATCATTTCAAACCTGGAAATATAAATTATTTAGTCACTGCACTTAATTTATCTATACTTCAAAGATGAAACATTTTCAAGATAGGATAACTTGTAATATACCTAAAATATATTAATTTTAATTAATAATTTTGAAGCATATTATGTAAAATATTTTTAAATTGTAATTAATTAATAATCATACATTTTCAAAAAGTCACGACTTATTAATTCTTATGTGTATTTATACACATCCCTTGTACTTCAAGAAACATGACCAAAAATAATAAAAAAATATTTTTTATTTAATGAAATAATAAAAATAATTTATTTATTTAATTTGGTTCACTCAAAACATGACAAGAAATAATTAAAAATATTTTTTTATTTTATTTGGTTCGCTCCATATGATATATGGTTTCTCGAGTTTAGATTTAGTGATTAAGTCGTTATTATGATAATGACCAATTTAGGTTTAATTGTTGATGAGCATAGTACGTTCATCATGTGTATGAGTTGACACAATATGATATAACCCATATTAAATAGGCTTCGTGACTTTTATATAAATATGAGGTTCATAGCTCCCCACATGTCAAAAAAATGGTTGATCCCTTATTAACATTTGAGAGGATTATGCATTCATTTTAGAAACCTTGTCTTTCCCTCTAATACTCGCTTTTTTTTGGAAGTCATTCTTAAAACCATCTCTTGGGAGCTTCATTTCATATTATGCAATTTATCTGGCTTAGATGCAAAGTTCTAAGGGTATATATTTTACCAAAATGATTTTATAATTTATGTTGTATACAGGGATTTTATTTCTAATTCTATTAAGTTAATTTTTGAATTATTAATGATTTATTATTAAGTTAATTGAAAATTATTAATTACTTATATTAATGACTAATTATTAAGTTAACAATTTTTAGTTTTTTATAATTTATTTTGTATATAAATTTTTTATTTATAATTCTATTAAGTTAATTTTTGAATTATTAATAACTTATCATTAAGTTAATTAAAAATTATTAATTATTCATATTAATAATTAATTATTAAGTCAACAATTTTCAGTTTCTAAGAAACTTGTTGATAATGTTTTTCCATTCATCTAGAACGTGCACCATTTCCCCAAGTGTAGAAAGTCTTGTGGGTAAGGTCATCGGTTCATCTAAGCATGGGATTCCTTTTTGCACTCTGTATCCCTTGGAGAGAGAGGGGTGTGGGGTTGCCATACCCATACACTTTCTTATGAGACTCTATTTGAAATTCCTTTATTTTGATTTTCCTTTCATTTTACATCTTTTTCCCATGATTA
>ML781455.1:574282-591512 GCA_009831015.1 Picea engelmannii | reverse complement strand
CAGTCACCCCTGAGTTGAGACTAGCAATCCATAGAAGAATGTGGTCCCTCACATTCCACTCACAGCTCATAAAACTCTCAACCCAACTGACATTCTTCTATAACTATCCTAGTTTTCCATCATCTCTCTTCCTCTTGACCTATCCAACCCAAGGAATGTACGCCTTCACTGATCTCAGTCCCTTGGGTGTCCCATTCATTTATCAAGGTCTCTCTGGAACAGGTAGCTAGGAATCTCTCATCTAGGAACTTAAGGGAAATTGCTACTAGGAAAACTATCAACAAACCAACAACAAACACTTGTTATTTCAATGAAACTCATACAAGAGTTCACTCTTCATGTTTGAAAACCTGGATCTTCATTTTTCCAGCTCCAATTCACTCCAATTACGCTCCAACATGCTTTAGAATTCACCCTCCATATCTACATCAACTTCAATCTCTATTTCTTTCTCTCTCCATGTTTCCCATGCACAAACTTGTTGTCCCCACCCATACAAATTTCCTCTCTTTGGCTTGCCTTTATTGACTCACACTCTTCCCCATGATGATTGTACTCAACCCCCATGTGCCCAGTAAATTTGGGATGTGACCACTCACACCCACCCTCTTACATGTATTCAATAATTGGCTTTGGGAACACTCCATCAGAAATGGGAAGGTTCATATACAAATAGAAAATTCAGGAAAATGGGATAAATTAATATACATGGGTATTTCCCCCTTGGACCCCTCTTGGCCATTATCCTAGACAACCCCCCCTTCTTGTGGATTAATTCTTCCCCCATCTCGTTTCCATGTCCCCTTGGCAATTGGTATCACTTTTTTATTAATAAATCAAGGAAATACAATTCGCATACTACATCACTTTCGCTGTAGCCACACATTATATCTACATAAGCATTAATTAAACTGGGGATTATAGTGGGGATGTTACAAATAATAGCATGATGATGTTCATATTTTAATTAAGTTCTTAGTACTTGCATATATTTTTCACAATGCTTTGCAAGCATACAAACCCTAGTAGATAATTAAATGCACTAGCTAGTTGAGATGTCCTATTAAGAACTAATAAGATATTTAGGCATCCTATCATTTTTGGTGCCATTGTCGGGGAAGCATTAAAAGAATTAAGAATTTATTTTATTACACTGAAATAGATAAGACATGGTACATGGATTTTCACTATAGGAATAGTTGAAAATCCTCTCTATAATATCACATACAAAGTGTTTTTCATGTAGAAGCATATAGATGGATGAATAGAACTAGAAATCCAAGAGTATAAGCATGTGGTGTAGTAAGAGCCACCCATGATACTAACTAGTCTGTAGGTAGACCCCTACAAGGAGAAAGTTTTAATATGTCCCCATACTCGATCAAGTCATAGGAGGAATTCCTTTCTTGAGTCTAGACAAATTTTTCTCTCTCCAACATAGGCATAATTTGTTCCTCCCACTGAAGAACTAGTCATTGAATAAGAGATGATCAATGGACAACTAGAATCATATTCATAGCAGAATCCAGTCCATGAACCAGAATACTCTGAAGGATTAATTTCCTTTCATGAATTAGTAGTATACGAACTACCACCTCTAGTGGACCCTTTTCTAATCATCATCCCAAATGAAGAAGAAGATGGTTCTAACCAGGGTGATACTATTATTTTTTAGTTTCCAATCAGATACCCTAGAGGAGAGACACCTATGAAGAATATTTCTCCTTCATATCCCCTCAATTTCAATGGTTTAACACCTTCCTTTTTGAGTTTGATGTTATTTGTGAGAGTTATGACTATACTACATATGCTCAAAAGCTGATTTTTTTTCCTGTCACATCATATAATGCAACACTCCAATGGTTCACGGGGCTTGGGGGGCAGAGCATCCATCCATGGGATGACACGAAAGAAGCATTTCTCAAGAAATACCAAGACTACTATAAAGCAATATACCTTCATGAATAAATCAATAAGATGACTCAAAAGGAGGATGAGAGTTTGGAGGACCATGTGGAAAGGTTCCAATATAAGCTTAAAAGGTCAAAATAAATCAAATTAGATTAGGACACTTTGTGCACTATTTTGATCATAGGTATAAGAGATGAATGCCTCGACCCTTTGAATTTATTATTAGGAGGAGAAATTTCCCAAGTAGATTATGATCAAATCTGTGAGTTATGAAAAATACACTCATGAGAGACTTTAAAAAATGGGAATAGTCCTAGAGATGTTGCTTCCAGAATTACTATGTCATCTGAAGGAGGAGCCACTTGTATTGAAATCAATAATTTGTTGGAAAATTTCAAAACTGATATTATGAGTTCTTTAAGCTCACAATTTGACACATTGCAGGTTAAGAAGAAGATGATATTTTTCTCAAAATGAAGAAAGAAGCATCCCTTGAGGGAGTTCCCATTAAATAAAGTTGAAGTCTATAGCATTTGTATGCATAATCACACAAAAAACAACTTCCCTTATTTTCCTAGATTAAAGATGTGTATCAAAGAACTAATGAAGTCACTGATAATACATGTTTCATCACCCAAACCTGACCAAGGACACCATGATCGACATGTATGGTTCAATATACTTGTCAGTCTTATACTTCTTTTCAGAGTAACCAAAAAATGCAATGTCCTTCTCAATTTTTGTTTCCTTTCATATATTGGCCAAAATATCCACTACAACCAACCCAAAATTATCAATGGCCACAAGGATGGTGATTCTATCCTTTTGGGAGCCAAAAACAACAAGTTGCTCTACAATTCCCCCAACAACAATTCCAACTAACTCAATAGTAGCAGCCATTGCAACTGCCCACTAGCAATCCTCCACCAAGACCAAAACAACTTGTGTATCCCATAGCTAATAAAAACAATAAAACAAATAAATCCACTTACACCATTGAGTTGTTTGGTTTCCTTACTTTCTCTATTTCCCATGTAGATTGTCAAGGAGTTCACTTAAGCTTAAGGATAATTCTCAATAATCAAACTTCTTCAATTATCTTATAATATGGAGAGGAGGAAGTTCAAGACCAAGTAGGAAACCAACCAGTAGAAAATCAATCCACTAACCATTCTCCAAATATTTAACAAGTAAATTCCCATAGAAGTTTAGAACAACCACAAACTAGAGTTGCAGGACTTTCTCCCTATCCAGAGAGGTTAAGCATTGATAAACCCCTTGTCCAACATGATTTTTTCTTCCTTAGGGAGTTTACGAACATATGTGTCAAGATCCTATTATTTCAATCCATTAGATATGTAACAATTTATGCCAAAGTGTTTTTAGAATTATGTCTAAAGAGACTTGGCAGGAAGCAAGAGTATCCTCTAATTGTCTAGGTTATTGGTCAACTCACATATCTAATGCTTGGAAAGGTTTTTACTACCAAGTATATAGATATTGGTAACCCTATTATTGATTTTTACATAAACAATATATGTATCACAAACACCTTAATTGATTTAGGGGGTGCCATAAATGTCATGACCAAGGAGACCATGAAAAAAATGAATGGAAAATTTACAACAAACTCCTATAGTTATCCAAATGGCTGACCAATCCACTATCAAACTTGAAGGTATCCTATAGGATGTATTAATATCTATAGATTCCTGGGAGTATCCAACATATTTTATGGTTCTATAACCAAAATCCAACCTTGGGGTTTACCCCTTGATCTTAGAAAGGTCATGGATAACTACTACTAATGCTTATATTGGTTGTAGATCTAGGGACATGACTATATGTCATGCCAATTCCACAAAAAAATCACCTTATATCCTCCTATCAAGCCAAGATCTGACCAAGAAATGCCTAAGTGGGTGGGATATGGGATGATGATGATGAAAATGTCCAACAATTTCTCATGATTGATTTATCCCTCTCCTTTAAAGATAATACTAAAGATAATATCAGATATGATTTCCTCACTAATCCTTATTCACCTGCCAATCATATTGTACAAATAGAAGAACAAAGTTCAATATCTACCATCAAATCAAAATTCCAATCTATGCCTACTTATCTCTATACCATATATGAAACAAACAATATACCAATAGTAATCAGTCTTGGAAAATCACTCAACATCATCCCTAAATAAGATTATTCTCAAAAACAAAAGTTGGTTTAGTTGTTACAAAATCATGTGGATGCATTTGCATGGGAATATATGGATATGAAGGGAACTCATATCAATATTTGTAGTCACCATATTTATATTGGGTATAATTTCTAACATGTTTGACAACCCCAACATTGAATGAACCCTACATTACGTGAGCTATTAAAGGATGAATTGTAGAAATTATTAAACATAAATTTTGAATCATCTAATTTCCGATAGCTATTGGGTTTCACCCCTTGTGATTGTTCCTAAGAAAATTGGGAAATTGAGAGTTTGAATATATTAAAGAGAATTGAATAAATCCACTTTAAAATAATATTTCCCTCTACCCTTCATTGATCAAGTCCTTAATGTAACGTCCCCGCTATAATCCCCAATTTACTTAATGCTTAGTGTAGACATAATGTATGGCTAAGGCCAAGCGATGCATATGTGAATTGTGTTTCTGAAATTTAATAATAAAAATGTGATGTCAGCTACTAAGGGGACATGGACAGAGATTGAGGTTGATTAATCCACAAGAGAGGAGGGTCCTAGAAAAAATGGTTTTATCCATGAGTTTGATTCCCATATCTTTTCCATGTTTTAAATGGTTTGAGTGAACCTTTTGATTTCCGTTGATTGTGGAAGAAACCAATCATTGAATGCATGTAAAAGGTTTTTCATATAAAGTCACATCCCATAATTATTGGGATCATGGGGTTGAGTACAATCAGTTTGGGGAAGAGTGTAAGACAAGAAAGCAAGCAAAGAGGAGGAAATTTGTATGGTAGAATAGGATTTTTTTTGGGACAGTCATGTGGATGGGCATGAACAACAAGTAGACAATATTAGGAGGTGTGTTGGAACTAGAGTGGAAGAAAGGAGAATTTTTGGAGTATTTGGAGCTGAATATTGAAGAACTAGGTTGTCACGACTGAAGAGTTAACTCCTAGGTGAGTTGCATTGTAGGAGGGAGTTGCTATTGTTATTTTCCATAGTCGGTATCACCTGTGCCAGAGACCATATTAAAATGTTGGATCCATATGGAATAAGTGTAGTGAAGGGGGAATGTTAGTAATGGTACATCATGTTGGACTAAGTGTAGTGAAGGGGGTACATTCTTTGGGTTGGGAAGGTGTGTGGAAGAGAACTGGTGGAAATCGGGATTACTATAGGAAAATCCCGTGGGTTGTGAGATTGAGTTGAGATGTGATTCGACAGAGTGAGTCTCCCTCTTTTGTGGATTACTATCCCAGGCTTGAGGGTGGCTTTCTATTTAGATATAGAACAATAGGTATATGGTTGGGTGGAACATCTGTCCCAAGAAGTTGGTTGCACAATTGTTTTCAAAGACAAGTGTTTTTATTTTTTTTATGTGTTATAACTATGAGAATAATGGGTGTGCATTGACTCTGTGTTTAATAAGGATTTATATGTTGTTGTATTGAGTTTATTAGTTGCATTTTATGTTTATATTTGAATGTTGTAGATGCATCTAGTTCATGGTATCAACAAATGGTTAAAATCACATGTATTCTTGTAGGTGGTAAGCTACAAGATTAGTTAGTAGAAGAAAATTTTATTTTACGAGTATTTTCCACGATAATGGGCCTTAGTTGGGTTGGGGTACATTACATTATGGTATCAGAGATTTTGGTTCAAACATTGTGCTTGTATGGGATAGTATCAGTGTGAAATTAGGTGAAATTAGTTGTAAATATCTTGATCCGTGACATATTGGGGGAAATGATGAATTCTAGAGTGAAATCCCTATATTCTTAGAGAATTCAAGTCTAAATTTCCCTCAAAATGGTCAAAGATTTGATAAAGGGTGTTAATATATAGGTTGTGGAGTTAAAATATGACTCGAAAGGTCTAAATTTATGCTTTAATGGTAGCTGAAGAACTTGGGCGAATTTTGATGGATCAACAACCAAGATCACATTTGATTTTTAGATCAATGGTCCAAATTTTTCATAGATTGATCTAGAAACTTATAATTTTCGGAGTTTTTCAAAGGATCAGATCGATGGTCAAGACTCGTGAGCAGAGTTGGATGAGGTATGGTGGATTGATGGTCATGATCATTTTAACTGGGAGATCAATGGCCCAGATTCATCCTAATATTTTGTGGAATTTTTATTAAGTATCAAATCAATGGCTTTGGTGAAGTGTTTTTATCGCTAAAAGGAAATATTTGATGGTTGATGGTCAGATCGGTGGGTTGAGTAAAGTGTATTTTTCACCAAAAGGAAACTGTCAATGGTTGATGCTTGAATCAACGGGTTGGGAAAAGTGTCTCGTTTTCCAAAAGTAAATTGTCAACGAATGATGGTTGATGGTCGGACCAATGGGTTCGGTGAAGTGTCTCATTCACAAAAATGAAATAGTCGATGGTCGATGGTCAAGTTGGTGAAATTGGCGAGTGAGTTTTTTTGTTCCTCCAAGAGAAGTAGTTGATATACGATAAAGGAAAGAGGATGATGATGTGTCATTCCATGCCAACATCTAGGTGGCATGTTGCATTGTCAATAGTGGATGAGTCATCATAAGTGTCAGAGGACACATCAACATTAGCGGCTAATTCATCGTAAGTTTTAGAGGACACTAAAATAACAATGGTGTGTCAATAGAGCCACATATGAGGTGACATGGAAGTACTGATGTGGACTACCATGGTGGTAGGTCCATGTGGCATTCCACAATGGTGGTATGGAAGGTGATGTGGGATCCACATTGGAAGAGGGCACTGGAATTCATAGTTTGAGTGGTTTTTATCTAGGTGGACATTATTGGCTTCCCACCTATTCCACTGGCTCAAAATAGAGTTTTTCATCTTGGTATTTTTCTACGGTTTTTTTCGGGTCCTAAACTTTTAGGGTAACTATTTTGAGGCCCTAAACAAATTTATTTTGATGTTGTGGGGCCCAAGAAAGAACCACAGGCTCTGGGCTCAACCCGATTGGAATGTGTACTTCTCAGCTAGACCTTTCCAATGGGATATTGAGCACCCCAAATGGATATTGTATGCAAAAGTTATGTTCTCAGAAAGTTGACGTATCAACTACCCCCATTGGGGCCCAATTTTTTTTTTGGAGTTTCATATTTTGGGGTTAGGTTTTTCTCATTAATGCTTTATGTTAAAAATTCCTTTCGATCCTCATTGTAAATATCTCTTCTTGCAAATGAGCATAGTCATCACATCTCTTCTTAGAGATAAGCTACCACCTTTCTAGAGAGTTCATTTCACTTTGCATGTTTTTTACAGTTCCTGTATATTTCATTCATTAATATAAATTTTGTATTATTGTATCTATTTGTTTTTTGCAATATCTTTATGTGTTTCCTTATTATATCTCTTCCTTCATTTAGTTCTCAACAAAATTCATATAAGAGGTATTGTAGTAGCCTTCTCCTTGTTGTTTCTTAGTGCATGTCCCCGACAAGGTCAAGGTATAGAGAGTTGGGTCTCGAGATAGTTTCTCTTGATGATAACTAACCCAAGTGGCCTCCCATGGTAGAAGAAAATAGAGATTAGGGAGAAAAATATCCTATCAATTTTTTGCTCACAGAAAACCTTGCACAATAGAGGAATGAGATGATAGATAATTTTTCCAAAATCCTTTGACAATTTCCAACAACAATGGATGAATCTTTGTCAAGCGACCACTTTGGAGGCACTGTACCTTTCAAGGTACAAGTTAATTTTGATATTCCCATATTTGAAGTTCAGATATATGTGGATGCTTTGGAAAAGTGGTTAAATCTACTAGAAGGTTTTTTCTCTGTTCACAACTTTTCCAATATGGAAAAGATCACCTTTATGCTCGTAAAGGCTGTCCCACATGTCAAATATTGGTGGGAGACTTACTGTGAGAAGAAATACACATATGAGTCTAGAATATTTGAGTTCTTTTAGCACTAGAAGTCACCTCTGGATTGCAGCAGAGGTAATCCCAATACCCATCAGTTGTATGTCACAATGAATAAATTAAAGAAGGTCGAGTGGGCACAGACTCAAAATATCACTTTAACTAAGAACTTTGAACCAGACAATGCATGAGCAAGTGAGGTCTTGATTTAACTTACTTCAGTCAGTAAGTTCTAGTAAAGGTAAGTAGGGGGAATAACAGGTGGGGAGATGTATAGGTCTGCTATGGACATGAGGTCTTCCAGCAACCTAAGGAAGAAAAGATTCAAGAACAAGATCCTCTTGGACCTAAAACTTCGGGAAACTAAGAGAATGCTATAAAAATACTGCAATCAAATCTCCATTGCAACACAGTCACAATAAATCATGTGAATCCTTCAATCATGAACTCTCAATATCATATGGATAAAGAAGTTGACTTAGATTAAACAAGAAGTCTCAAATCTTATTACATAACAGAGAACCAGAGTTGCATCAAAACATTACAATCGAGAGCCTAGCTCAACCATTGACCATAACAAAATATAAAAAATACCTACATATACTCAGAACATTCCGCCCCTAACAAAAGAGGCGTACTCAAGTATTTTCATTCAAGGCCTTACGTCTGCATGCTCTCTGGCAGAATGAGTGAGCAACCTTCTGTCATACATGAGCTTATGTCAGATGCGATCATGTTTAAGAAAGGACCTATAGATGAGTCGACTTGTTGATAGTCCCTTTGAGATTTTCATTTATGGAGGAAACAATGTTCAACTACCGCCCCTCCAACTTCATTAATTGACTTTATTGGGATCCAGATAGGCCCAAGTTAACTTGACACCTGAAACACGATGTCATCACCTTGTCTTATGGTCATCTGGATCTGTGTTAGATGTTGGCGAGGATTTGGTACAAATGGCATGAAAGCAGATTGGACGCTCGACCAGATGGGAGGCTGTGGTGAAAAAGAGACAACTGAAAACACGTGGGCACCAACATGCGGGAGATGAGGTGGAAGAATGAAGAGAGAGAACAAGGAGGTAGGGGAGTGTGAGTGGTCAGGATGGAAAGATGATAGTGTCGACATAGGTGACAATGAGGGGTAGTGGAAGACACATGTTGAGAAATGATATGAGGCATAGGAAAAAGGGAGATGTGATAGGCAGAGAGATGGGTGAGTGGAGGACAGGTGTTGGTAGGAGAGAGGGCGTCAAGTAGATGTGGTAAGCGTTCTACTCAGAAGGGGCAGGAGAGAAGTAAGTTGTTTAGTGTGGGGGGGGGGGGTCCGAGTTAACGAGGAGGCGCCACAATAGTGGTGGGACCGCACTTAGAAACCACCAACTCAGACCGCCCCCCCCCCTCATTAAAGGTAGAATGTCGGGGGGGGCTCCGATATGGATTGTGCACCGTAGATCTGATCACGCCAAGATAAGTTGCTCAGATCTACGATCCCTTTACCACATAGCACCAAAGATTCACATCGGGGCCCTGACTTAGGACAAAACACATTTTGTGGGTTTTTAACCACCTCTTTCATCCATTTTAGTGCAAGAATGTCAGTTCCTAGGGAAAACACCCCCCGATCCATAATATGTGTTAACATTAGGCTCAATGGGGGATAGAGACCTCCCTGCGAGGCTCTAAGAATGCCTTATGCAGCTTTAATGCCTATATATTTGGATGTGGAGTCACTTCATGAAAACAAAAATAAAAAGAAAATGGTATTTACAATGACATAGGAAGCTATTCATGGCTTAAACAAAAAATTTCTTCAAAAAATGCCCATTTACAAGGCCTCCAAAAACTTCATCACCCTCCAAATTATGCAACTTGTAAGTATTATTTGGAAACTTCTCAAAGATTTTGAAGGGGCCGATCCACAAGGCATAAAATTTTCCATGCTTGCCTTTGTCCTTCTTGGGCGCATCCCATTTGAGTACTAGATCTCCCAGTTGTAAATACTCCTTTCTTACTCTCCTGTCAAAATACTGCTTGATCTTTTGTTGATGTTGATGTGCTTTGTCCAGTAATTTCTCTCTAGTCTGTTGTACTTCCACCAGCTGTTGTATCCTTCTGATCATATCATCAGGCTCTCCTTGGCAGTCTTGGAAGAATTTTTCCACGGGTAAGGCTAGGTGAGAAGGAAAGATGGCCTCAACTCCATATACAAGCTGAAAAGGAGAGACACCAAGAGATCTCTTTTTTGTCACTATGTCAACCCATAGAGAAAAATTAAGCTTTGAATCCCATGCTTTCTTATTCTCCTCTAACAATATTTTGATGATATTTATAAGGCTCTTGTTAGAGGACTCTGCTAGTCCGTTTCCTTGAGGGTAATAAGGAGTTGAGTGAATCAATGCAATTCCAAATTGCTCACAGAATTAAATCAATGGTTCGGCCTTAAAGGATGCAGCATTATCAGTGACAATTCTTTTCGGACAACCAAACCATGCTATAATATCCTCAATAAAACCAATGATTACCTTGTGAGAAGCGCTCCTTGTGGGGATAGATTCTATCCAATTGATAAAGTAATCTGTGGCAGTCAAGATCCACTTGTGCTGACCAATAGAAGCCGAATGAATTTCCCCAATAAAATATAGGCCCCATTGCTGAAAGCGTCCTGAAGCCACCACAGGCTTCAAAGGCAAGGACTTGAGCTGTTGTTTTCCTAAGAATTTCTGACACTTGACACAAGCCCTGATTTTAGCACAAACATCAGTGAATAGACTAGGCCAGAAATAGCCAGCTCTGAGAATCTTGTAGGCTATGGTTCTCCAGAAGTAATGTCCCTCACACAAACTGTCATGAAAATCATACATGATTTTTTGGGCTTTTTGTGGGTCTAATCATATCAAAAACACCCCTAGAGGATCATTCCAATATAAAACTTGACCAATGAGGCAATATTTAATTGATCTAAGCTTTAAAGCTCTTACTTTTCTTTTTTACATGCCATCGGGAGGCTGCAACTTATGTAAAAAGAAAATGATGTCCTTGTACCAAACACATTTTGCTAATGGAGGCCTGACTTGAGAATGTCTATCAGACAACTCAGTCTGTTGATTTTCTAAGAAATCATTGATGAACTTTATCACCAAGTATTTGCAATTAGATTCAGCCAGCAACCTGGCTAAACCTTGACCCTTAACCAATTTGGTGGGCCTTATCTCTAAGTCAAATTCAAGGATTTTAGCAATCCATTTTCTCTTCTTCCGTCCATGTCAGAATGAATGAGAATCTCCTTCATAGAATCTGAAGGGACATAAGAAATGATCTTTGAATGAAAAACATGGACCCTAAATTATTTGAGGGCCTTAACCAAAGCATAGGCTTGTTTTTCCATGATATCATATTTCAAATCTACATCTCTCAATGCCCTACTGAAAAAGGCAATGGGTTGTTCAAACCCTTCATCATTCTTTTGCAACAAAACGACTTCCACTGTGTCAAAAGAAGAAAAGGAGAAAATCATAAATTCTTTGGAGTAATCAGGATTGATGAGCATAGGTGCTTTAGTCAAGGCCTTCTTTATCTGATCAAAATAATTTCAAGACTCAAGAGTCCACTTGACTTCATTTCCTTTCCGCAATATGGATGTTATAAGATTTACCGTTTCAATGAAATTGGAAACAAACCTTCTTAGGAAATTAACTTTTCCCAAGAAATACTGGACTTATTTCCTGGATCTTAGGAGTGATAGGGTTTGGATTACTTCTACCCTACCAAGATCAATCTTAACTCCCTCATATGATACTATGTGCCCTAGTAATTTCCCCTCCTTCATGGAAAACAATGATTTATTGGGATTTAAGGAGAGGCCAAATTTCTTGCATTTCAAGAAAACCCTTTTCAAATGATCACAATGCTTTATATCATATCTGAATAAAACTGTAATGTCATCCAGATAGATGACCACAAACTTGTCCCTTTCTACAATGAAATCTATATCTATGGCTCGCTGAAAGGTTTCCCCTGCGTTCATCAATCCAAAGGGAATCTTAGCGTACATGAATGTACTCCAAGGAGTGGTGAAGGTTGTTTTTTATCTATCTTCAGGGAGGACCGAGTTTTGATTGTAGCCAGAAAAACTGTCAATCATGGATATCCTTGATGTACTAGTCACCCTCTGTAATATGTGTTCCATATTCGACAAGGGGTAATTGTCCTTCTTTGAGCTTCTGTTCAGGTTCCTGAAATCAACACAAATTATGATTTCCCCACTCTTGTTTCTCACCAGGACCAAGTTGGCCACCCACTCTGAATACCTGAAAGGCATGATGATTTGGGCATCCAACAACTTCTTCACCTCTTTCTCCATGATTGGCAACAACATAGGATTTATCAGTCTCAATTTCTTCCTATACGGCTTAGCATCCTCCTTCAGTGGAATTTTATGCTGAATGACACCTATGTCATAAGTCTTGAGATCTTCATATGTCCATGCGAACACATCCAAAAAAAATTTCAATAGCTCAACATATTCATCCCTCTGCTCCTTTGACAGGCTGCTTGACAACTTGACAAACTTAGGATTTTTTTTTTGTACCAATGTTGCATTTGGATATGTCAACATCATCAAGAGACCTTCTAGCTTTCACTGCCACATCATTACCATCGAAAATCCTTTCCAAAGGAACTAGTTCCTTTGGAATTTGATTGTTCGGTAACTTCACAATGTGATGATTAGTAATTTTGTTTAAAAATACATCAGCATGGAGATCATTTTCAGAATCATGATCTTGATCTATGTGTAATGCATAAAATTCATCAACAGTTTCCAGGAACCTCTTGATTTCAAGATCATCATCGAATACCTTCCAATGCTTGACATTTTCAGGTATAGAGGCTCTATATTTTACCTCTACATCATACCCGAGTCTAGGTGGCAGAGGGATTCTAAAATTGCTTGCTAAAACAACCAAAGAATCAACCACTGTGTTCTCCTCTCTCGGAATAAATGAAATGTTGAAATCTAGGAAGAAACTGTCAATTAGGTCCCACACTTCATTCCTATAAGATATAAGTCTAGGATTCTTGGCTTGGTAAATATTTCTGATCTGATTGATAACCAAATCAGCATCTCCAAACACAGACATTTCTTTAATCCCCATATCTTTTGCATCCCTCAATCCCAAAATGAGTGCTTCGTACTCTGCCACGTTATTGGTAGTTTCAAATTCTAGTTTGTAGGACAAAGGTATGGTATCTTGAGCGGGTGAAATAAATACTACTCCAACACCAACACTCACCTTGGATTAAGCTCCATCAAAAATCATTTTCCAAACAAGCCTGATGGAAGAGGAAGCTTCAGGAAAAAAAAGTGGACTATTTTCTAAGTTTTAGAGGAGGTTCGGGAGCATTAGTGAGCTACAATAAACTAGACCCCAAATTAGTGTCAAGTGCAAAGATAGGATGGTTGGTGGGGTTTTTTTCATCACTAATAATATAAGCCAATTGAGCTTCCCTGTAAAGTATTCTATGCTCCCCCCCCAAACATAGGAATAGTGGCATACATGAGGTCCATTTGCAAAGTTCCCCCAAGTCTTTTTATCCAAGATCTTGACAACAACATGCCAAACTTGGGGGGAACATCAACTACCAAAATGTCCATGACCACACTTTTCATGGGAAGCTAAAACAAGTTCACAACCAGGTTCTTGATGACCCCAAGACATTGCACTTTCCTAGAGTCAAAGGAATACAAGTCGTGGTATGTTTTTGTGATTTCTAGTCCTAGTTCTTCCATGACAGTTTTGGGCATGAGGTTATGAGGCGCCCCTGAATCCATCATACAATTATGCAACACCTTATCATGTATGTTCAGTGATGTGTAGAAGGGAGGGGATGAATCATCTCTATCTTCTACAATTGGACCTAAGATGATTGTTGGCTTTTTGTCTTGCAAATTGATTGAGTCTGTGGGATGATTTGAGGGTTCAAGCAACAACAATTTATATAGGCTTCTTTTGAAATATTCATGCTTGACTAGCTCTAAAAGGGGTACATGGATTCTAATTTTTTGAATTTCATACTCAAAATTGAAAGGGGATGTGGGCTTTAGAATTTCTTTCACTTCCGGGGCAGGAGTTTTAACCATTGGAGAAGGGGTCTGAAATTTCTTACCTTTGTTGTCTTCTACTATATCTTTAGTAGGCCTTTCTGCTATGGTAGGTCGATCGAGAACATCGATATTTCCTTCTTTATTTTTGGACCTGAGTTTGTATTTGTTCGGGTTGTTGTTGGCCTTGTCCCCCTTTCTCAGCTCGTTTAATTGGCTATCCATGAGAGACTCCTCGTATGCTGATTAAGTTAAGTGAGGGAAAGAGGATGTGTCTCCAAGACAATGGATTTCTGGATCGAGGTATTCCTCCTCTCCATCATTATTTGCAACAAGTTTGTTTTGGAGAGTGGTCTGGATTTTCTGATCATCTCTTTCTCTGTTCCTTTGTTCCGTTTGGAAAATCTAAGGATCATTGGTATTAGGCTTCCTGAAGTTTCCTTTGTTATCATCATTTTGAAGATTTCTGTATGTATGCTTCCCTTCCAACTCCAATCTCTCCATTTTAGCTGAAAGTGATTTTAGTAACTTGGTTACTTCATCCATTTGAGGGGGAGCAGCTGAGGAACTAGAGGTTGAATCTTCAGACCTCCCCTTTCCTTCGTCTCTATCAGCCTTACCCCTGAGTTTGTTCACTGCCAAAATGTTGGATTCCACTTCCAAGGATGCATCTTGAATATGAGCCAAGGAAGAAACTCTTCTTTCTCTTAATAGGAGGCATAAATCAGGGTCAAATGCATTAGCATAAGTAATTCTAGCAGAGGTTTCAATGGGTTTAATATCAACAAGGATTTTATTATACATTTTATTGAACCTCTTTTAAAAAATCCAAAACAGATTCCCCTCCCTTCTTCTTCAACGATCCAAACTCTATAATGTAGTAGAGGAAATCTTTCTTGTCTCCCCAATGCCTTAAGAATGCATCGTCTAAGGCCTCAATTCCATAAATGGATCCAGGAGAGAGGGCCTTGAACCATTTCCTAGCCTCTCCATCAATATTGTGGAAAAAAATCCTCATCCACAGATCTTTGTCTACGATGACATAGTTAGCATCATAACTATAGAAAGATGCAAGGTGATCCTCTGCAGTTATATCTCCCTCCCCTATGAACTTAGGCAGTTGCTTAAGGTAGCCACCAATTGGTAGAGAATTAAGAGGCTGGGGCAGAATGAGAGGGGCATATCTAGAAGCTACTATAATGTCCATTCTATTTCTAGGGGATTATCTCCTTCCATTGGAGTGTGAACGGGAGGAGAACCAGGAGGGGATGGATTTTGGACAGGGGATGTTGGGATTGTATTTCTGGGAGAAGGAGGAATCAACTGAGTGTTCAAGACAAAGGCTACAGCGCTGGGAGAAACAAAGGCTTCTCCTACATCAACTTTGATAGGGAAAGGTATAGTAAAACTTGGAGTGGGAAAATCTCCTAAGGTCCTGGGTTTGAGATAGGGAACAACCTTAGGGGAGACAGGAGTGTTAAAAATTTCTCCTTCCAAACTGAGGCTAGGAGAGGAGAAAACAACAGGAAAAATCCCAAAATTTAAGGCTCTAGAAAATCCAATAGAAGATATAATAGGAGTATGAGAAGCATCTAATGGAGTTTTAGAGGGAGGATGATGAAAATTACCAGAATTACCTAGTTCGACAGATGAAACGCCTTCTTGATGGGTCTTTTATCTTCTGATAATTTTCTTTGGATCAACTTCAGGCATAGCTAGAGGCAGTTGTGTATGAGACTGCATGTGTCTTCCTTTCAGAACCAGCTGGCCAGTGGAGTCACCACAATGGAGTCACTAGGTGCAAGTGCAATCTTAGTGATTCTGATATTTGATGCACCTTGAGAATCAGAATCTCGTTGTCATTCAATCCCAGGGAAAATGTTCAATTCATCCCCAACAACAGTGCCAGAAATTTAGCACTAGAAGCCACCTCTGGATTGCAGTAGAGGTAAGCCCAGTACCCATCAGTTGTATGTCACAATGAATAAATTAAAGGAGGTATAATGGGCACAGACTCAAGAAAATATCGCTTCAACTAAGAAATCCAAACCAGGAAATGCATGAGAAAGTGAGGTCTTGATTTAACTTCAGTTAGTAAGTTGTAGTAAAGGTAATTAGGGGGAAGAACAGGTGAGGAGATGTAGAGGTTTTCTATGGACATCAGGTCTTCCAACAGCCTAAGGAATAAAAGCTTCAAGAACAAGATCCTCTTGGACCTAAAGCTTCAGGAAACTAAGAGAATGCTATAACAATACTTCAATCAAACCTCCATTGCAACACAGTCACAACAACTCATGGGAATCCTTCAATCATGAACTCACAGTATCAGATGGATATAGAAGTTGACTTAGATTAAACAAGAAGTCTCGAATCTTATTATATAACAGAGAACCAGAGCTGCATCAAAAAATTACATTCGAGATCCTAGCTCAACCATCAACCATAACACAAAATCAAAAATACCTACATATACTCAGAACATTTCTCCCCTAACAACAGAGGTGTTCCTGAGTCTTTTCATTCAAGGCCTTGCATCTGCATGTTCTCTGGAAGACCGAGCGTGCAACCTTCTGTCAGACATGATCTTATGTCAGAGACGATCGTGTTTCGGAAAGGACCTGTAGACGAGTTGACTTGCTGACACTCCCTTTGATATTTTCATTTATGGAGGAAACAATGTTCAACCACCGCCCCTCCAACTTCATTAACTGACTTTCTCAGGATCTGGATAGGCCCAAGTTAACTTGGCACCTAAAACGTGATGACATCACCCTACCCTTTGGCCATCTGGATCTGCGTTAGATGTTGGCGAGGATCTGACACAAATGACATGAAAGTAGACTGGATGGTCGACCAGACGGGAGGCTGTGGTGACAAAGAGGCAACTGAAAACACATGGGTGCCAACATGCGGGAGCTAAGGTGGAAGAACGAAAAGAGAGGACAAGGAGGCAGGGGAGTGTGAGTGGTCAGGATGTAAACACGATAGCGTCAACGGAGGTGACATGGAGGGCAAGTGGAAGACACATGTCAGGAAATGATAGGTGACATAGGAAAAAGGGAGATGTGATAGGTGGAGAGATGGGTGAGTGGAGGATAGGTGTTGGTAGGAGAGCTGGTGGTAAGCGTTCTACTCG
>ML781455.1:485590-574246 GCA_009831015.1 Picea engelmannii | reverse complement strand
GGGGGGGGGGGGGGGGGGGGGGTCCGATATGGATTGTGCATCGTATATCTGAGCGCACCAATATAAGCCACTCATATCTATGATCCCTTTACCACATAGTGCCAAAAAGTCAAATCGGGGCCCCGACTTAGGACAAAATGCATTTTGTGGGTTTTTAGCCACCTCTTTCAGCCATTTTCTCGCCAGAATGTTGGTTCCTAGGGAAAACACCCCCTGATCCATAATATGTGTTAACAGGGTCTATCCCACTTGGGAATCTTTTACGGATGTCATCAAAGAACAATATTACCCTGTTAGAAACTATGATGACCAATACATGAGATGGACCACACTGTGTCAAGAGAGGGGCCAAACAGTGTTGGAGTTCACAAATACATTCCATAGTTTGAATAATGAGCTCAAGCATAAAGAAACAAGAACAGAGTAGAAAAGAGAGTCTAACCATCCATATGCCTTTGCTATTAAGTGTTAAATAGAACAATAATGTCTTACAAAATGTTTCAAAATAGGTCCTCTGGATCTCCAATTTTTTGACCTGAACAAAGTCTTTCCTCTGCCTATTTAAACTATCCAAACTATATCGGATCCTAATTTCTAGTAGGCTATCAATGACTAGATCTGATTAGCATCTATCTACTAGGGAGGATAGCTCGAAAAGAGAATTTAAATTCCAAAAATAGATATAACTCAACATCTTAATCTTGAATGATATTGTCACAATACATTCGATCCTACATAACAGGAGTTGGTTTGATCTAGTCATGCATTTCGAGGTAATTGCCTTTCACAAGCCAAAATAAGTAAATCCTTCCTTGTTCCCTGGTAAACATCAAAATTGAGAATGTGCCAAATTCTCCATAAATATTTTAGGGTATGATAACAGCAGTAGCCTTGGCAGTCTTCTGTTTGAGCTTTGTGGTGAGTACGATGTTATGCCAACAAAGTTTGAAGTTTATTTCTCTCAACTCTTTGAGAAATGCTCTTTGATCTCTTTTCTTCCTCTTGAAACCTTGAATCCTTTCTTGTTGACTGGAACTCCATTGTTCTATATGGGCCTTTTCTTTCTTCAACTGTTTCACTGTCTTCTGGAGTTCTCTGATGCTTTCTTTATCATTTTTGAGCTTAACCTTGAATTCAGGGAACTCTTCAGCAGGTGCAGGCTCATTCAGATCTATGGAAACCATTGGTTCTTTCAATTTAACTTGGTATCTAGAATCCAATCCTGAGCTATGTTCTTCATTATAACTTGCTGAATCCATGGCTTCAGGCATATCTGATATGTGATCTGAATCTACAAGGTTGATTTCTTTATTTTCAGGAATCTCACTGGTACCTTTAGCAACTGCTTTAGCTTTTGACAATTTGGTAGAATATCTTGTTATAGGTCCTTTAGGGAATGGAGCAGTCTGCTTACCTCTTTCTATTGGTTTTTTATGTAATGGAGGTCTTCTTGACTTTTTCTTGGGACCTACTTCAGCGTCCTCAGAGTGATATTCTATAACTATGAAATTTTCTTCTTTGATTAAGGGATCAAACATAGCTTTGGGATTTAGCATGTATTTGTTGGTAACTCTAGTATAATTTCTTCTAGGGTTTTGAGACACAGGCACACCTTTCTTCTTCTACCTTTTGACTGCAATGCCTTTCTTACTGGTTGGTGGTGATTTATGCTTGCATGTAGTTTTAATATCATATTCTTCATCTGAATCCACTTCCATTTTAACATATGCCTCAGAAAACATTTCGATTTTTGTATCCAATTTGGGTCTTTTATCTCTATTGTTCCTCGTCACCCTGATGGTAGACATTTCTTCTTTAATAGGGGTTTCATCAACTGAAATATTTTTTTTCTATGTAACAACCCTTTTCCCTTTGCCTCTCTTCTGTTTTCTAGACTGTGGATCAGGATTTAAGGATTGAATTATCCAGCTCCAGGGTTTCTATATTTCCCTCAGAGAAGAAACAACCAAAGTATTAATTAGGACTTGATGAAACAGGCTACCCGTTACAGTGGGGAGGTGTGACTCCACTCTTTTTGACATCTTTTCCAAGATTTTGAGTAGAAAGTAAAGCATATTTAAAGGATAATCTCCATTTAGATGTATTGAAAACCTAATGTGGTAGATGTAAATCAGTGAAAATATGCCTTCGTAGGTGATATACCTGTGGATAATGATTAGAGAAGTGTGCCATTCTGGTCTAATCCAGTTGTGAGGGACTCCTTTTCTCCAATTCAGGTTTTTCTTATCTGGTAGTAAGAATTGATTGAAAATTTTTGTGACTACATGCTCCTTCTTCCACCATCGTTCTCCTCCAACTACCAATCTGCAAGCTTTGGCGATTGTTTGTTTTGTCACTAGCATTAGCAACTTTCCGATATCCACTTAGAAACCATTGAAGTTCTGTGGAAACGTCATAGATACCTGTTTGTCGTAACCTTGGAAGGTGGTGAGGAATTCAAACCAACCAACGTCTTTAAATCTATGAGCCATCTAGGGATAAGCTTCGAAAAGTTCAGCACCCTCGGGTTCCAATTGAACAACTTTCCCACTTCTCTTGGGTGCCATATTGATAACACGATGTTGCCACTTAGAACTATCGGAAATTTAACTCATAACCTGTAACTATTAGCATATCTCAAATTCTTCTGAAATATACCTGCACTTATAATTGAACAAAATCAGAACAACAAGTGACATGATCATATAATGATCTTTGGGAATTGAAACGATTTGAAATGAGTCCTTGATGGTACAGAATGTTCCCATCATGAAACGGTTTGAACTGCATAATGCTTCAAGAGATATTGTGGGACACGTGTGGGTTATCAGTCCACGATTTATGTAATCATAATAGAATCGGGGTGGTTGTCTCTTATCATGGCATGTTTATATTAGCGCTACGGGAATAATGTTATTCCAGTAGTGCTATTAATGACTTAGCATAATTTTGAATCTGAAAGATTCACATAGGCATATGAAGTGACACATATTTTAAAAGCATGTCTTAAATCCCCAAACTTAAGGAAATTATTCAAAAATCTAAAATGTGAAACATAACAAACTAAAAACAAAGATTAAAATCAAATGAAAGAAAAAAATGAAGTGCAGGTACGAAGGGTTTAGGATTTAGAGTTTCTCACTAAATCAAAAGAAACATTAGAGACTAATATGTTCAATGGACTTGTTATGGTTTTGAATACATGAAATGGGAGCATGAAGAAGCTATGCGGGAAGAATACCCAAAACAAATTCTCAATTTTGAAGGAAATTGAATGCAAGACTCAATTTTGGGGAGCTAGAATTTTAGAACCCATCCCATAGTTCCCGATCACCTACATTGAAAACCTTGATAAGTGAATGGTGTATCTTGATTGATTGATAGAAGTTAAGGGAACACATTCCCGTGGTCAACAGATTGAGAGGGGAATGGGAGATTATGATTGGAGTTGTTGATGGAGTTGTGAAATTGCAAAATTTTATTTCTTACTATTATGATGTAAATTTGTGCATATATATTGGCATAGTGTGCACCAAGGAAAATGCACAATTATAAGGGAGGGGAATGTAATTTCCCCACTATAATCCCCAGTTTAATTAATTCTTAGTGTAGACATAATGTATGGCTAAGGAAAAGTGATGCATATGTGAATTGTATTTCTAAATTTTAATAATAAAAATGTGATGCTAGCTACTAAGGGAACATGGATAGAGATGGGGGATGATTAATCCACAAGAGAGGAGGGACCTAGGAAATGGGGTTTTATCCATGAGTTTAATTCCCAAATATTTTCTCTGTTTTAAATTCTTTGAGTGACCCTTTTGATTTCTCTTGAGTGTGGAAGAAACCAATCATTGAATACATGTAAGAGGGTTGGTGTAGAAAGTCACATCCCATAGTTATTGAGAGCATGGGGCTTAGTACAATCAGTTTAGGAAAGAGTGTAAGACAAGAAAGAAAGAAAAGAAGAGGAAATTGATATGGTAGAATATGATTTGTTTGGGGACAATCATGTGGGTGGGAATGAACATCAAGCAGACAACAAGACAACAAGAGGAGGTTCATTGGAGTTTGAGTGGGAAAAAGGAGTTTTTTTGGAGAATTTGGAGTTGAAGACTGAAGAAAAAGGTTGTTAGACCTAAAGAGTGAAATCCTGGGTGAGTTATGTTGTGACAAGAAGCTACTACTGCTATTTTCTCTGGTTGTTTTCCTAGCAATGATACCCCTGGGGATATCAGTAGTAAGATTCCCCAATCACTTGTTCTAGATACCTTGTTAAAATGTTGCAGGCTGATGGACTAAGTGAAATTAAGGGGGTACATTAGGAATGGTACAACCTGATGGACTAAGTGTAGTGAAGGGGATACATTCTTTGGGTCAGGCAGGTGTGTGAAATAGAACTAGTTGAAATCAAGATTATTGTAGGAAAAGCACGTGGGTGGTGATATTGAGCTGAGTTGTAAGTGGAAAGAGTGAGATTCTCTCTTTTGTGGATTACTATCCCCAGCTCGGGGGTGAAATTCTATTGATATCTAGAACAAAAGGTCTATGGTTAGGTGAAACGTTTGTCCCAAGCAGATAGTTTCACAATTGTTTTCAAAGATAAGTGTTTTTTTTTTATGTGTTATAATTATTATATTAATGGTTGTGCATTGAATCTGTGTTTAATAAGGATTTATATGCTAATGTATTGAGTTATTAGCTTCATTTTATGTTTATTTTAGAATGTTGAAGCTGCATCTAGTTCAGGGTATCAACAAATGGTTAAAACCATGTGTATTCTTGTAGCTAGTAATCTATAGGATTAGTTAGTAGAAGAAATTTTTATTTTACGAGTATTTTTCACAGTAATGGGCCTCATCTGGGATGGTGTACGTTACACTTGACACATTAGTAGGGAATAATTACTTCTCTTTCCTTGATGGATTGGATACAATTAGATCCGACTTTCTCCCAAGGATCAAGATAAAAATACTTTGACGTACCCATGGGGAACCTTTTCCTATTGAGTTTTTCATCTTTGGCCTTTGTAATGCACCTGCTATATTTCAACAAGTTGTTCTCGGCATATTTTTCTATTTGATTCATGAATGTGTAGAAGTTTACATGGATGAATTTATAGTGTATGGTAACACATTTGAAGAAGCCTTGACGAATATAGATAAACTACTCAAACGGTGCAAAGAAACTAATAGGTCCCTAAGTCATAAGAAATGCCATATGCTACTAACTAAAGGGAAAGTTCTTGGGTACCATATTTATCCTACTAGAGTCAAGGTGGATCCTTCAAAAATTGAGGTGATATCCAATATTCTTGTCCTGAAAACACAAAAGGATGTTCATATTTTTTTAGGACATGTTGGTTATTATCATCATTTTATTAATATCTTTACCAAAATTTCATCTCTTATGTTTTCTTTGCATAATTTTCTTAGACTTACCAATGTCCATCTGCTTTTGAACTTTGAAGGAACATTTATTTATGGAACTGTTTTTAAGGGGACCAAATTAGTCCTTGCCATTTCATATTTCCACAACTTCTTCTAAAACATCCATTGGGTTAGTCCTTAGATAGAAAGAATAACAAAGACCTTATGAAATTTATTTTATCAACAAAAATATTGCACCAATAAAATTGAATTTCAAAGTGACTAAAAAAAAAAGAATTTCTTGCAGTGGTATATTTTATTAACAAATTTCAGAACTATATAACTAGATATCTTGTGTTTATACATATTGATCATTATGCCATTTGTTATTTAATAAATAAATCAATTGATAATGGTAGATTTATTAGGTGGTTATTACTATTAATATATTTTGATATCTCCATCATTGATAAGCTTGGAAGGGAAAATGTTGTTTCATACTTCTTTTCCAAACTCACCAATGATGGGGATTCCATTCTTGTTGAAGATACTTTTCCATATATATATATATATAACTATTTTTCTGCATGAAAAATTCTGACGCATCTTTCACCAAAGGAAAGAGATAATATTATCAAACAAAGTGCAATGTACTCCTACGTTCAAGGATACTTCTTTCACATGGGGCCAAACTTGATAATCTAATGTTGTGTTAGAGAGGATGAGAATTATAAAATCCTAAAATATTGTCATGATGAACTTTTTGGAATGCACTTTACTAATAAAAGGATTTCACACAAGGTGTTGTATCTAGGTTATTATTGTCCTAGCATTTTCCAAGATGTTAAGAAGTACGCGATAAGCTGTGACAATTTCCAAAGAATGGGATAACCTATTCATTTTGATGAGATGACACTACACTCAAATCTTGGTGGATCCTTTTGAAAAATGGGCTCTATATTTTGTAGGCCTAATCAACTCTCCATCCCAGAATAAATTTCATATTCTAGTTTGCATTGACTATGTCACCGAATGGGTTGAAGCCAAAGCACTCTCAAGTGCTACAGAACAAGAAATATCATATTTCCTATATGAGGAGATATTTGTCTTCTTTGGTGTACTAAAATAAATTTTTACATGTCGGGGAACCCAATTTACTTCCAAACTCATCCAAGCCATAACAAAGCAATATCAGATTCAACACTTGACATATTCACCATATCGCCTACAAGCTAATGGGAAAGTGGAAGAAGCTGATAGAGTTCTGTAATTCATTTCGACCAAAATTGTTCATATTCATCATAAGGATCGGGCCAACAAAATTCTATAAGTTTTAAGGTCATACTACACCACTTGTTGATACACCATGGGCTTCAATCCTTATGAGCTTGTGTATGGTAAGTGTGTTGTGCTTACCATTGAGTTTAAAGTTAAGTAACTCAAGATTGCATTTTAAGTAGAATTGGTTTTATCATAAACTTAGAAGAACCATCTATACCACCAAATCAATGAACTTTATGAAATCTGTCAGGCTTGCTTATGGTGTGACAAATTCATCAAGAAGAAGAAGTTCAAGGTTGGATACTGAGCCCTTTTAAAATGATTCCAGGTTTAATTATTTCAAGGGAAAGTTTCACACTCATTGGTTGGGACCATATGGGGTTGATATTATTTATGATAATGGTTTTGTCAAGTTGCATACCATTAATGAAAATCAAATACCTCTTATGTCTATTCCACATATACTTTCTATAACATGGTTTTCTCAGTTGTCAAAAAAAAAATCCAGTTGTGAAAACTCCTCTTGGAGTGTAATTGGAAAAATATTGTTTAAAAACCAACTTGTTTGTGAACAATGTTTTTTAAATAAAAGGAAAAAAACAATAATTCCAATTGTGAAAACTCCCCTTGGATTGCAATTGGACTATTATTGTTTGAAAACCAACTTGCTC
This sequence comes from Picea engelmannii, assembly GCA_009831015.1. Lineage (NCBI taxonomy): Eukaryota > Viridiplantae > Streptophyta > Pinopsida > Pinales > Pinaceae > Picea > Picea engelmannii. The sequence continues at coordinate 566,925 of ML781455.1, read as the reverse complement.
ATGAACCATATTTTCAAAATAAAAAAAGAAAACAAAAAAGAGACACAACATCTTGATTTTCTCATTGATTTTTTTTGTTACAAATCACTTTTTGTTGCAGATCGTTGGACTATGGTTTGTTCCACCATTTCTATTGATTCCAATATGTTAATTTTCGTAGATCATTTTAGATGATTACTGCTAATCCTTCAACTATGTTTTACCATGCCAATTGCTATGAATCATCGTACACAACTGCAAACTTTGTTGCAAATCCCTGTATTCATTTTTATTCCACTAGTTGCTACAAATAAACATTTTGTCCATTGGTATTCCATTTGCTACTAATCCATGAGATTCATTGCACTCCACTTTCCACTAACAATACAATCATTGGATTGTCCTTTCAATGCTTCCATCACCTCATGGTAAGTACAAAGGTATGATTTCCTCATTCATGTTTAGATTTTCATCAATGCCATATCTTTGAATAATCATTACCTCATTCATATACATCCATTATGCCTCGGATGGTTTATACTTTCCCTTGAGATGAATGTCTAGTCGTCTTCCCCATCATCACCATCAATTAATTCTCCACTTCGTAGTTGGTTTTTCACACATACCTTCAATGTCACGATATCTACCACATCATGGTTTTTTCAATTTTGGTAATATTTTATTAATTCCCACCTTTTGCTACCCTTCCATGCTTAAAACATTTCTTTCAATTATTTACCTTCCTACCATTGCATGTTTCTACTCATATTACCCTATTTGTCCTGCCATTTCGTGTTGTACCCATCTATTCACTAAATTTTTTTGTTGCGATTGAGTGTTGCTACTATAAAGGGAATGTGTGTGGAACTGTTGTTACCCATTGTTGGCCCTTGGTTATGTAAGGAAGAGAAGCATGAACTGCATGGAAGGCACAATAACCAAGAATGGGTCGAAGTGGTCAAAGAAGCAAAAAACAAGGAGCGAAGTAAGAGAAAGCAATTCATTGGAAGAAAAGATCAAGGAAGACAAATCAATAAAGAATATGGATCGTGGAAAAATCAACAAGAGGAAAAAACCACCAATAGATGCTTTGGATCACCTTGCAGAAAAGAAGGAAGAACAAGATGGTGAATCCCTTAAGATATGGGTTGCGTGGGACCCAGGATTTTGGTATTTAGGGTTTTGACACTTTGGCCTCGGTCTAAGGTTGTCTGAGAGTCATCGTAATGTATAAATAAGGACCAAAAAGAGTCGGGAGGGTTGGTCATGGTTAATGTTGATGTTAATTGATTATTGTTGTTGCGTACAAGAAGCATTGTATTGTGAGAGCATTCTAGTATTGTGGATATCTAGCTGGGTGCGCAGGGAGGGGAGAAAGAGAGAAGGAGAGAGAGAGAGATTTGCAAGCTAAGTGCGCAGATAGAATTGTATTTTTCCATTTAATATATCAAGAAACGTAGTTTTGTGGACGTATCCCTAGGGAGAGGGTGAACCACGCATATCTTGTTGTTCTTTGTGATTGATGTTGTGTTATTTTCCATTTGATATAATGTTACTGCATTATTGTGATAGATTAGAGATATAAATTTCAAAGTAGGCTTAAGAGAGATAAAGAATAACTATATTTATATGTGTCATTTTCTTGGATCCTCTTTGCATTTCATCTGGTTGTAGACACTTGTGTCCTGCAACCTCCTATTGCTACTTCGAGTGATACTACATTTTTTTCACAGGTGTTGCTGAAAGGGATAGTAGTTAAGGCTTGTTGGTGCGCTCTACGAGTTGAACCCTGGGTCTGCCCCCGTGCCAACAAATGGTTCCATTGTCGGGATCGGGATCTTCTTGAGGGAATGTCAAGGTGGTTTCCATTGAAGACATAAATCCAGAAGTGGATATAAGAACAAGAAAGGGACTTCACCGAAGCTCAGAAAAAGAAACCTAGCATTAGTACAAAGTATTGGTTGGGAAGGCATCTCTTCACTAATATACACGAAATTTTCTTTAGAGGAGTTCATAAGGAGCTATACAAGTGGTTAGCTAGATTAACAGATACCCAGTTTGAAATCAGATCTAGACCATATGTGGTTTGGACGTCGACGTTGATCAAGAAGGTCAAGAGAGTTGATAACATCGTGGAAAGAGCAGTAGATCACTAGTTTGATAGCACTATTGGAGAGTACATTACTGAGTTTGTTATTGACATAGTAGAGTCATATAGCCAAGAAGAGAGATATTTATTTAAGGGACCTAGAGGAAAATTTTTACACTTTTTGAAGTTGAAGATCAAGATGCCATGAGAATAACATATTGAAGATACAGTAATCGGTCAGATTGAAAAGATAATTTTCAAGAACTCGGACATCGATAACGACACAGAGGTTGGACATACGTGCAGTGGGAGATCATTCAGAGAGGTTCCTCTGGTGAATCTGTTTGAGCAGAGTCATGAGCCACTGGCACAGGACGAAGGGTTCTACAGTGGGGAAGAAGAAGAGTTATTGAACGAGGAATATTCAGAGTCCGCTAGGACAGAGGGGAGGAAGATTGAAGAAACTCGTCGAGAAGAATTAGTAACATCAGGGACTACGCCTACCATTGATGTAAGTACTACTCCTCCTCCTCTTGTTTTAGCAGCGTTGAGTAACCAGAGTAGCCAGATTTATCAGAGCACTCAGAGCATTTTTACCAACAGTTCAGTACATACTCAGTCAAGAAACCTAGGAAGATCTATGGAAGATGAAATGAGGCTACCTATATTTAGAGGAGATGGATCCGAAGATCCTGATCAACATGGGTTCTTATGTGAAACTGTTTGGAGTATTAAGAAAGTGAATGACGAAGTTGTTAAGAGAGATAAGTTTAGTAATACCTTGAGAGACTACGCACTAAGATGGTACATGAAGTTTGTTAAAGGAACTATACAACCTAAAACACTGAACGATATCAAGACTGTGTTGAGTGCAGAATTCAACAAACCCAAGTCGGAGTCGCAGTGCATTACAAAACTGAAAGAAATCAACCAAAGAGTAGTTGAACCTGTTTGGGAGTTTGATCAGAGGTTTAAGACCTTGACAGGTCGATTGAGTTTTCATATTCCATACGAGAAGAATAAGGAATGGTTCATTTATTCTCTCTTACCACACATCAGAGTTCCTATGATGCAACATAAGGTCACTTCGTAGGATGAGGGATTGGAGATTGCCATGAAACTAGAATCAACCCCTAAGGGATAATCCAGCTCAAGTATGAGTCAAATTTTGAGTAAGCTAACTAGCTTATCTCTGCAGGTCAAAGATATGAAGAAAGAAAAGGGGAAATATAAAAGAGAAGACATTTGGTGTATCAGATGTAAATTGGAGGGCCATGACAAGGAGAATTGTCCCCTATTTAATGAATACTTGGCCTCTGGAGCTCCAAGCCCTTTGAAGCATGTTACTCTACCCTGGTGTGAGGTATGTAGAAATAGACATCATCCTAGTGAATGTTGTTACATGAAAAAATATGTCCAGACCCCTACCAATATTTATTGCACATTTTGTAAATCTGTGGGGCATGATGAGAAGGAATGTAGGGATTATGACCTCTTGCATGAAAGGTTGAGAGATACATATAGGATTCAAGGAGAAATGCAACAGGAGGGAACTGCTACACATTTTAATTCTCCACGAAGAGGAAACTTCAACCCTCGTGGTGGATTCAAAGGAAGAGGATGAGGAGGAGGTATGGGTCGAGGTCGAGGTCAAATCATTTGTTATAACTGCGCCCATCCAGGTCACTTAGAAAGGGAATGTCAAAACCCTTGTACCACTTGAAGCTACTGCAACTCATTTGAACATGTTATTAAAGATTGTCTAGTATTGCTGGTGAAACTTCAAGAAATACGGGGTGGAAACCAACAAGTGCAGTTGATATCAATGGAACCTCATGGAGAGGATCCTAGGGTCATTGTTATCACTAGGGGAATCACTGTTACAGGAGAATATGGGGTGACTCCAGAAAAGACTACAGAGGGATCAAGATCATAAGGGCGACAGAGAAAACATGGTTGTTTGATCCAAGAAAGGAAAAGTAGATGTTCGAAGAGGAAAGAAAATAATTTGGAAGAGAACATGATTCTTCATCTAAGGCACAACCAACAGTGAGAGAATGTGGAATGTGTATGGCATTCGATCAGTCTGCCTCACCCGGAGAAGGAAAAGCGGTAAGCAGGCTTATGGATTTCCTATAAACTTGCATTAATTTGATTAAGGATGACAGAGTTGCGCAAGAAATACAACACTTGATCAGACAATACGAGATAGGGAGGGTAGATCCTCTATTGAATAAAGTAGTACATCAAGTATCTAGAAAGAGAAGGAAAAACAAGGAACTACACCTTAATGCTCATATTGGAGACTATGAGATAGATTATGTGGTCCTCGACTTGGGATCATAAGTCAATGTTATTACGAAGCAGACCTAGGCACTGATGGGAAAGCCTAAGTTGATTTACTCTCCTATCAAGCTTAGGATGGCCAATCAGCAGGAAGTAAGCCCCTTTGGGAGACTAGAGCATGTCCCTGTGGACATTCATAGGGCAAGGATGTTTGCAGACTTCGAAGTGATTGAGACAGTTGATGATAGATGTCCTTATGCCACATTGTTGGGCATTGATTGGGCTTTCAACAATTCGACTGTTGTTGACCTAAAGGAGAGAATAATGACATTTGAAGGTGATGGCCTTAGGTTCATTGCACCTCTTGATCCCGATGAAGGTCGCAAATACACATAACCAATTAGAGAAGAAGATTGTGCTTATGAACTAGAATATATATATAAATTGACATCAATACAACAGGATTACATTAATCCTATGGCATATGGAAATTTAAGTTGGTGAAGTGAAAGTACATTCTCATCAGATTTAGAAGAAGCATTAGAGAACTGACAGAACATAATGTATGAAGTTTCTACACGGAGGTGTGCTATATTGACTAGGGAGGTTCACTGGATTGGCACAGAAGTAAGTAATCTTCCCACATTTGATGGTTTAAACCAGTACAACAGAGGTTTTTGGCACTAGATGAAGCCTTGAATGAAACACCATCAATATGGTGGGAAACACACAAGAAGAACATTGCAGAGTGGGTACAATGTCGCACTTTGATGACAACGCACTTTTCAGACCAAGTCGAAGGGTGAGAAGTTTGATACATAGGTCAGAGTTGTCCGACGGACCTTGTGCGGAGTTGTGAGGAGGCATGGAACAACATTCCTAAAGAACAATGGGTGCATAGTTTTTCATTAACATATTGGACACAATGCCTATCAATTGGTATCTTCAAGCAGAACTGTGCCTCACCACTTCAGATTGGTATGGTATGACTCGAAAATTTATAGATACATTTTTATTTGAAATTTAGTACCCCATAGTAGATCAAGATTTACAAGTTGTAAGAAATAAAGTCTTTGAGGAGGCACCTAACCTCCCTCTGGGGAAAGAAGAAGATGAATGGACTACACCTCTTCAGAAATTACAGGGTTGTTACAATATCAATGCTGATGAAGATGACGATCCTAGGAATGTGAACATAGCAGAAACTGAAGGACAGAGAGACATAGAAGGGCCAGGGATTGAACTACCTTTAATTGGAAAACCAATTAAAGTCAAGAAAGTTAATATTGGAACCGAGAAAGCACCTAAGTTGGCCAACATTGAAGATTATTGGGATGATGCCACTATTGATAAGATTACAGAATTACTGCATGAATATCATGACGTTTTTCCAACCAAGTTCACAAACATGAAGGGAATTAAAGGTCCCATGGGAGAAATGAAGATCCCCTTGAAACTAGATAAAAGTCTAGTCAAGAAGAGACCCTACAGACTGAATCCCAAGTATAAGTAGAAAGTTAGGATTGAATTAGACAGAATGTTGGAAGCAGGAATCATAGAACCTATTGAAGAATCTGAATGGATCAGCCCTATGGTGGTCCAAGATAAAAAGATAGGAGAAATCATAATCTGTGTATATTTAAGGAAACTTAATGATTCATGTTTACATGATCCATTCCCTACACTGTTTACTGATGAAGTGTTAGATAATGTAGGAGGACAATAAGTTTACTCCTTCACAGATGGATTTTCAGGTTATCACCAGGTCAGGATTGCTAAGGAAGAAATACATAAGACCACATTTGCAACAGAATGGGGTTATTTCCAATACACTGTGATGCCTTTCGGATTGAAGAATGCACCAACCATATTTTCGAGGGTGGTGGTCGAAGCATTCAAGGATTTTTTACATAAATTTTTGGAAGCATATTTTAATGATTGGATTGTTTTTAGCTTATTGAAAAATCATATTGAATGTTTGAGACTAATATTGGATAAGTGCAGGCAATATCAGATTGTCCTAAACCTAAAGAATTTTATCTTCCTTTCACCTTTTGGAGTATTACTAGGACACATTGTATGTAAGAAGGGGTTGTTGGTAGATCCATCCAAGATTGCCATCATTGTTGATCTACCTCCCCCTACTTCGGTTAGATAGTTGCTCACTGCATTGGGACATATTGGATACTATAGAAATTTTATCAAGGGCTATGCAAAAATTAAGCACCCATGGAAAATATTTTAAAGAAAGATCGTCAGTTTCAATGGTCAGAGGAATGCCAACTCAACTTCGACACACTAAAGTAGAAAATGGTCACTGTGCCTATTCTAGTTTTTTGAGATTGGAGTAAGGAATTCCATGTTCATGTCGATGCTTCATCTATTGTGTTAGGAGTAGTTTTAGCACAACCAGGAGAAAGAGATATTGACCACTCACTAGCCTTTGCTAGCAGGAAGATCTTTACAGCTGAGATAAATTAGACTACCACTAAAAGAGAAGGATTAGATATGGTGTATGTGTTGCATAAGTTTTTACACTACTTGTTGGGAGGACATTTTAAGATGTTCATTGATCACTCTACGTTGAAATACTTAGTCAAAAAGCTAGTGTTGGGGGGAAGAATATGCAGGTGGCTAGTTTTATTCCAGGAATATGATTTGATATTGTGGTCAAGCCAGGGAGAATGAACAGGGGACCTGATCACTTATCCAGGTTAGAACATGGAGAGGAACCTACCAGTTTGCAGGACACACTACCAGATGCACAATTGCTAGCTATTAGAAAAGTTGATGAGCACTTCGCCGAGATAGTCTAGTTCCTGTCTACAGGAATGGTACCTCACGGGTATATAATTATTTAGAAGAAATAGTTGGTAGTTCGTGCTGCACAATTTTCACTTATAGCTGAACAACTATATAAAATGGGACTAGATGATATTTTGAAGAGATGTGTTATGGAGGTAAAAAGACCACTCATTTTGGCATAAGCACATGAAGGCATCACAGGAGGACATTATGCAGGGAAAGAAACAACGCAAAAGGTTCTTAGAGTTGGCCTCTGGTGGCCCACCTTACACAAAGATGATAAGGAATACTACATATCTTGCGATGTATGTCAAAGAGTTGGGAAACCTTCTAGAAGAGATGAGATGCCTATAGAACCTCAACTAACTTTACAGGAATTCGAGAAATGGTCAATTGATTTTGTGGGACCTATCAACCCACCAGGAAATCACACAGGAGCTCGATACATCATCATTGCGACATAGTATTTGACTAGATGGGCAGAATCAAGAGCAGTTAAGGATTGCAGTGCAACTACATCTACACAATTCATATTTGATGATATCATAACCAGATTTGGATGCCCAAAGACCCTAATGAGTGATCAAGGAACACATTTTATTAATAAGACTATTGAAGCCTTGACTCAGGAATTTGAAGTTCACCATCATAAGAGCATGCCATACCACCCACAAGAGAATGGTACAGTCGAATATATCAATAATATCTTGGAGACAACGCTGACGAAGATTTGTAGTGTGAACATAGATGATTGGGATTTGAGAGTGCCAACAGTGTTATGCGCTTATCGAACCACTTGCAAAAAGATGACAATGTAGACTCCCTTTAAGTTAGTTTATGGCTTGGAAGTAGTGGTACATATGGCGTATTTGGTTCCCAGCTTAAGAATTGCAACATTTACAGGTATGGATGACACAAGCGTTGTGAGAGATAGGCTTGCGTAGTTGGTGGAACTAGAGGAAGATAGGTTTATTGTAGGATTTCATCAGCAGGTACAGAAGGTATGAGAAAAGGCTTACCATGATAGACATATCAAGAAGAAATCATTTAAGCAAGGAGATCTGGTATTGGTAAATGACAGCAAGTTCATGAAGCATCCAAGGAAGTTCAGGACACATTGGCTTGGTCCATATGAGGTTGCCTATGTTATAGAAGGAGGATTTGCACAATTCAAGACCTTGAATGGAGAATGGAAGGAAGGTTTAGTAAATGGGAGCCGATTCAAATTGTATTATGATAAACAACTGCCTCACAACTCCCAGTAAAATCAAAGGGAGAAGGGTCTAGGTACTAGGTGCAGTTGAAACTAGGTACCAAACACAAAAAATACAGTCTGCACACAATAGGGAGGGAGAGAGAAGAAAACATAGGCTACTCCACATAGTCTGCAATCAAAGTAAAACAGAAGGTTCAATCTTGCAGTGACTCAAGACGAGTCACATGTGAGTGTTGGGGGCCAGTTGGCCCTTGGTTATGGAAGGAAGAAAACATTAAGGAAGAGGAGAGAAGAATGAAATGTACGGAAGACATAATAACCAAGAATGGGTCGAAGTGGTCAAATAAGTAGAAAAGAAGGAGCGAAGTAAGAGAAAGCAAGTCATTCAAAGAAAATATCAAGGAAGATAGATCAGCAAAGAAGGTGGATCATGGAATGTTATCCCCACTTTTCAGGGATAACTAGGAGATCATGTATTGAGGCCCACAGGTCCTAGACATGGATTACCGAGAGTAGGATTGACCCAAGAATGGCCCTGGAGGGCCCACCTTTTCTTCTTCCATAGTCTTTATCTTGACAGCAACAACACCATCCATCACCATCGGTTTGGTCCTGTATCAAAAGAGGTTCTTGTTTCATGAGGTAATTAGTCCAGGTATCATGGTATGTGTCTTATTTGATCATTAAAACCTTTAAATGTATGCATATGATTCCTTTTATTTTTAACAACTATTTGGATCTTACATTTGCCCACTTGACCATGTTTGGGAGGATTGACAGGGTGCCCTAGCAAGCCTGTATCTATAGGTTTTGGTTTGTCACTGGGAGGATTTCTAAAAATCCATCATCCACTCCCCTCATAGCACCACTTCTTCATCTTACTTCCCACTCACTTATCCCATTCCCCTTGTTCGGGCATTGGGTTGACCTATTTTTAGGATTGCACCTTACCTCATGGGAAGAAGGGGCTAAAGGCACAGAAGGTAAGAGAAAGTTGGTAAAAGATAAAAGCCTAAGAATAAAACCTCGAGATGCTTCGCCCAGGGATCCTTGAGAAAGAAATAAAAGGCTTCTCAACAAGAAACAAGAGGGACCCAAAAAAAATAATAAAACAAGATGTGGTCAGAGGATAGGGGGTCTCATCACGAGCCAACCTATTAGGACCATGGGTACCTAGCAGTATGACATTTCCTCCAGATGGTTACCACACCAGGGTAGTGACTCTTGGTTGCATCGCCAAGGGAAAGGGGGTCTCATCACGAGCCAACCTTCTCATATCTGTGAAAATAATTGTGGGTAACACTATCAACTCTGGTCACCATGCCAAGGCAGTGTCCCCTGATTAGCTCTTGAATAAAAAAGAAAAAAGGAATAAAAGAATAAAAATAATAAAAGCAAGAATGGGCTTGGAAAAAAATGCATCCGTGACAGGTACGACTCACTTAGAAAGGGGTGACGTCTTACCTTTTTTCTTGATTAGGGTTTATATTTGACAATTTAATGTAAAAATAATATGATTTGATATTATGGCCTTGTCGGCCCTTTTACCTGACCTAAATGTAAGATTAGGTCAAGGTTTTGTATAAATGAGGGATTTTAACTCTCATTTTTTCMTCATCACTCACTCACCACTTGGTGAGGTCTGAAATTTGCACCCTATCTTGGGTTATTGGCTGATTTAAGGAGGCACACTTGTTGAAGGAAGACATTTTTTGGCATATTTTGGCATTTCTCTTGAAGGAAGGTGTTACAACTAGGGTTTGCATGGTTATTTCTTGATGAATTGTAAGTATTTTTCTGCAAAACTTCTTTAATGAATGGTTGTAGTCTAATTTCTTGCATATGTTTATGAATTTTGTTGAATCAAAACCCTAGGTGAAAAGAACACAAGTAGGTCCTTGTCTCATGTCCCCTGATAGAGAAATTTTCATCCATTGAAGAAGAAAAAGAGAGCCTAGCCATAACTACACTCATTTTTCTTCCTCTCCTTTGCTATTCGTACCATTTAGAATTCAAGAGGAAGAAGACATCCTAGGCCTAGGTTATCTACACTTAGGGCCATTTTTCTTTTAGGGTTTGATGAAAGGGCCTTGTTGTAGCAACAATCTCCCTCATTAAGCCTTCTTGTCTTGATTTTGTGCTTCATTTGAGCTAGTCGTTTTTCCAAGTTGACCTAAGGAAGGAGGAGAGAGCACAAGGCCTTGTTGTAGAAACACCGGAGTGAGCCTCTCTCCCCTAGGGTTTTGATTTTGAGGCCTTGCCTTAGCAACACCTCAAAACTTGTCCCTCTTGTCCTTAGTCTTTGTCTCCTTCAAATCTTGTGTTCTTCATTATTGACTCCATTAAGCCCTAAGGCACTGATCCTAAGACCTCAAGCGTTGGAGTAGAACTTGATCTAAATACTGTCAAACACTTTGAATTTCAAACTCTAACTACTCTAACCCTAAAAATTAACTAAATCACTAACCCTATTTGTTGACATCATCATTGGTGATTTCATATTTAATGAAACAATGTTTTGTTTTGAGAGCAATTGAATGATGGTGTTGATTGGTTATATTGAATGCTACATTGTTCCAATATATATTGGTGAAGTGTTATAATTTTCATTGCTATTGATAAACATTGACTTTGTCAACATTTATTGCTAGTTTCTTATATGTTATTCAGATAGTCATCTATTATATGAAGTACTAACCCCATTGAGACATAGCTTGCATATATTAGTTTGTTGTTGCTTTGTTCCAGGCAGGTACATTTCTTTGGGGGTTTTACTTCTTAAATTGGCCTTTGGTCGGACTATCTGTTTGGGTGGTGACTTGTGAAGAGGGAAAACCTTATCTTGGTCTTATTAGCCTTTTGCCTCTTCAAAACCCTAGGTCATCGGGGACATCTCCCCTGGGCCTAACCTCCCTAAAGAGAAATAACCATCCCATTATGGTGACATTAGGTGGGATTGGTTCATGTTACGCTAGTTTGGCCTTCTATATTATAGCCTTTTATATAGATACAAACCGTGCGATAACATGGACAACTCAGCAAGCGAAAAAATACACCAATAGATGCTTTGGTGCACCTCGCAGAAAAGAAGGAAGAACAGTTTGGCAAAGACCTTAAGATATGGGTTGCATGGGACCTAGGGTTTTGATGCCTAGGGTTTTGGTATTTAGGGTTTTGACACTTTGGCCTTGGTCTAAGTTTGTCTGAAATTCATCGTAATGTATAAATAAAGACCAAAAAGAGTCGGGAGGGTTGTTCATGGTTAAGGTTGATGTTAATTGATTATTGTTGTTGTGTAAGAGAAGCATTGTATTGTGAGAGCATTCTTGTATTGTGGATCTTCAACTGGGTGTGAAGATCAACCCCTGTAGTTGGGTGCGCAGGGAGGGGAGAAAGAGAGAATGAGAGAGAGATATGCAAGCTAAGTGTGTAGATAGAACTGTATGTTTCCATTTAATATATCAAGAAACACAATTTTGTGGATGTAGCACTAGGGAGAGGGTAAACCACGTATATCTTGTTGTTCTTTGTGAATGATGCTGTGCTATTTTCCATCTGATATACTGTTATTGAATTATTGTGTTAGATTAGAGATATAACTTGCAAACTAGGCTTAGGAGAGATAAAGAATAACTAGATTATGTGTGTCGTTGTCTTGGATCCTCTTTTCATTTCCTCTGGTTGTAGACACTTGTGTCCTGTAACCCCCTATTGCTACTTCGGGTGAGACTGCATCTACTTCGCAAGTGTTACCGAAAGGGCCAGTAGTTAGGGCTTGTTGGTGCACTGTAAGAGTTGAACCCTGGGTCTACCCCTACACCAACACCCATGAACCCCTTACTTTTTCTCAATTACACAATCAACCTGAAGTGCTTTGAATTTTTTGGGATGTTGGGTGTCTAGTGTACTTAGATAGATTGTAAGGTTTTGAGACTTCTATTTCACTAGAATTTTCTCTTGAGTTTTAGTTGTTCGCTATTGTAGTATGGGGTATACGTATCAAAGTTACAAAAGAGATAATAGAAAAAGTTATTGGTTTACCTAGAAGCGGTGAAAGGTGGCTCAAATGCAAGGTAACCTACAATCAAGGTCGCATTGATTTTAGTTTTGGGTGTGAAAGGGTTGAAGATGGAGAAAAAAGTGTAAAAAAAAATTCCTTACCTTGGCCATGGGATGAAGTTGTGTATGTAATACCCCTAAGGTCGAACCCCAACTATAAAAAGTTACAAAAGAGATAATAGAAAAAGTTATTGGTTTACCTAGAAGCGGTGAAAGGTGGCTCAAATGCAAGGTAACCTACAATCAAGGTCGCATTGATTTTAGTTTTGGGTGTGAAAGGGTTGAAGATGGAGAAAAAAGTGTAAAAAGAATTTCCTTACCTTGGCCATGGGATGAAGTTGTGTATTTAATACCCCTAAGGTCGAACCCCAACTAAGGTTGGTTACTTGAATTCAGTTTTGTGTGTACATTCCATAGTTTGGTGATTGCGCGAGCATTGTGCATCAAAGAAATAATGCACACATTTTATAGTGTAGTGTGAACTTGTGAAAGTATGTGAGGATGGTGCATCAAAATAAGAGTGCACACATCCCAGAGTCTTGCACACATTGTATTAAGCACATAGTTTTGAGGCCAGAGAGGCTTTGTATATATGCTTGTATTTTAAGGTTGGTGAGCCTGGATGCAAAAGTTCAATGAACCTGTATTGTAAATGTAATCACCCTCAAGGTTGTTAATATAATCACATCACTATGTGCAGAATCAACTCAGAGGAAAATGATACCGGGGATAAACTCCACAAAAAAGGGAAAAGGTAAAGCTTAAGTCAAGGGAATATTTTATTAATATTTTTGGAAGTTTAATTTATGGATATGTATTTATCCTAAATTCCAAAGGGTAGGAAATGAGTCACCAAGTGTCTAAAGATAATTCTGAAGGTGACAAGTGTCAAGTTGAAGGCATGCAATACATATTGTTGGCCTTAGTGTAATTTGGGGAAGAATCACTCATTCTGAAAATCCTTTAGACGGAATTTCCTTGATGAAGGAATACGTATTTTTTTGTAACTTATTGTCATTTTTTTCTTAACCCTGTGCTTGGGAAGGCTTGTTATTTTTCGAAGAGGCGGGTTTTTAGGCACATGAGTACTCTCTCCAAGCAAGAGTTTGTTGGGAATCATTCCCAAGTGTGTTGGGAATTATATATAGGGATCATAGACTTATTTTTTGACCTATTGGTAAATCCTCGGAAGGTAAGTGGGGAAGTTGAAGGATTGTTGAGCACAGAAGGGGCACACTTCCTAGGGTGGGAAAAACATGTGGGAAATGAGGGACTGTAGGCTAGTTGTAGCATTTTGCACCTTGGACCAAGTATTTTGTTGAATATTAGACCATAGTCTAGAGATAGGAACCCTTTTTCCTGTGGAGTTTAAGCCTAGCTCAGGGGTGACCTGTCATTGAAATATTATGAGTGATAGAGTCTATGGATGGGAGGAATTTCTAAGTCGTGCGGGCAGCTGATGACTTTTCATAAGAGATAAGTGTCCTTAATAGGCTTGTTTAATTGTTGTGTGCCCTAATGTTGTATTTTAAATGGGTTTATATTATGTATGAATTTGCATCTGCATATTGTGGTTAACTTTGTGCAATGTTACTGCTTATATATATATATATATATATATATATATATATATATATAGGTTTCTTATTCATGTATGTTGTGTCACATGTGAGCATGATAGTTATAAGTGTTTCTTTTTAGCTACATGTATGATGAACATATATGTATTGTTGCTCATGAGAAGTATGAAAATTCCTAATTATTCTTATAAGTTAAAGTCCATGGTATGTTTAGAATATACCAAGGCATGGTATGATTCGTCGAGTGTGCAGTGAAGTAGTATATGCGCAAAAAATTGATAGATTCGGCTTGTAGTATTGGATCAATTGTGTGCGGAGTAGAACTTTGTGCATAGAAGCGTTGTGTGCACAACAATGTGTGCATGTGTGTGTGAGTGTACTGAAGTAATAAAACATGTAGAGGATATATGGAATTATTCCATTGTTATAATTGTATTAAAAGAAGTATACTCGTAAAGTGAGGCTCAACGAAAATCCAGATGTAGTACCTTAGGGTTGTGCGCAGTTAATCCAGTCTATTTGTAACAAGGAGGGTTGCAAGTAGTATCCGCACACTAGGAATTTTGAAGTAGCATTTTTTAGTAGTGAGCTTGGGATGCTACATTAAAGAATATCCTAGAGGCAGAAGTCAAGTTTGTGTGATGTGGCCCAGCTTGAGAGTTTGGGGACTTTAAATTCTTGTATCAGAGCAATTGGTTGAATAATGGACTTCTGTGGGCCAGATATCAGCATGAAATAGACATGTGCATTAAGTACTAGTGTTGCATAGTGCATGAAAACCATTGGTGTGTGGTATAGAGTTATGATGCACACACAAAAAAAATAGTGATGTGTAGGTGCGCACACTAGAGTTTCGTTGTTAAAAAAAAATCATCCAAAGGAAAAAGAAAAGAAAGGATTCTGAAAAATTGTGCATAGCTTTCATAAAATTGTCGCATTGATTAGTATAACAAATCTTACTGACTGCACTTTTTGCATAATTAAGAGAAATTAGTTCAGTGTAGGATCAACATAGAGATTAAAAGCATGACAGGTGTGCAGAGAACCCATAGTTAGGATGAAGAAATGGAAATTTTGTATGTTGGTATGGGTGTTGAAGGTACATAATCCAATGGTCATAGGAAAGGAGTACAAGAGAGCGTGAATTTTGTAGAGACCATAAAAAAATTTCAAAAATACGTCCAAATCTATAAGGCTTATGAAATCTGAGCAACAAGATGAATTCAATGTCAAATTGATTCAAATATTGAAATGAATTGAGAAAAACATGGATAAGGAGATAGAGACAAGTAGTTCAGGAAGACATAGATCTCATGATGAGGGAATAAAAAAAAGAAAAGAAGTGATGACAAGCATCTCCATCACTTTTCAAGATATTTGGTTGGGAGATCATGCAATAGTTCAAGTCCATCTCCTATGAGAAATAATTAGAGAAGGACTGGTGTGGAAAAGATACAGGGGGAAATGAATAATATCAAGCCTCTTACTTTTTATGGTGAGAATAAGAAGGATGAGGATGAAGAAACTTGGTTTTGGGGCATGAGGAAATACTTCCAGTTGCATAACTACTCCTCGTGGGTAGAAGGGAAAATTTCCATTTATTATCTCAATGGGAATGAATCAATGTGGTGGGATCAGTATGTGCAAGTGTGAAAATTTGATGAGAAGAAGGTTACTTGGAGGGAATTCAAGAAATATTTTTAAAATAAATATTTAACCAAGCACTAATATGATAGGAAAATGAAGGATTTATTTGAAATCAATCTTGGGAGAATGACTGTAGACGAGTACGAAAGGAGATTTTTAGAGTTGATGAAATATGTTCCTTTTATCAAGGACATACATGTGAATATTCAAAGGTACATCATTGGTATTCCATCATTTATCAGTGACAAGATACAATATGATGACACTAATAAATTGGAGGAAAGAATAGGGCACACTAAGTGTATTTATGATTAGCAAAAGGGAAGACCGAATTTCCAAAAGGCTTGAGAAGACAAGATGAAAATCAAGGTGAAACAGAGGAAGAAGGGGACTAAGCCACCATTTTTCAGAAATATTGCAAAAGGAAAACCAATTTCCAAGGAGCCTAGAATGACTGAGGCAATGGAAACCAGGCCAAGGAAACAACCAATGAAGTGTTGGGGTTGCGACAAAAACCATGTGTTTAGAGATTTCCCTCAAAGAGATGAAAAAGCGAGGACTATGCATAGTGTACAAAAAGTTACGATAGTTGAAGACATGGGTAGAAGTGTACCTAGAATTTTCCTAGCCCTCGAGAACAGGTAAGTTGAGTTTCATTCGCACATGATCGAGGTGGAAGGTAATATTAATGACCAAGCCATTTCTATTTTAATTGACACAAGAGATAGTCATAGTTATCTAGATCCTAAAATGGTGGAAATATTACAATTGTCGAGAATCATGCTTGAAAACCTTGGTTAGTGCAGTTAGTTATAGGGGGGAAAAGGAAAATTAATGAGATGGTCAAGGCATGTTCAATGGAAAAGAATGGACTGTGCACAAAGGTTGATTTGAATATTATACCTTTGGGCTTGTATCTCATTGGCATGGATTGGTTGGACCAACATCATGTTGTTCTAGACTATTATAATAAGGCATTTACTTACTTCGATGAGCAAGAAAATTTGAGAATAGTTCAAGGAATTCCAAGAGTTGTGACCATCAGAGAAATTTCATCCTTACAATTGAATAAATTTTACAGGAAATATTGTCAAGTAATTGTAGCGCACATCGAGGAGGCACCTGTGGATAAAGTGCCAAGTGTTGGAGAATTTGTAGTACTAAATGAATTTGAGGACGTTTTTAAAGAAATATTGGGGTTTCCACCAAAAAACGATATCGACTTCTCTATAAATTTGATTTTGAGAGAAACTCCTTTATCCAAGACTCCTTATAGGATGATTACACCATAATTGAAGGAGTTGCATATTCAACTTGAAGAGATTTTGAATGAGGGGTATATATGCCCAAGTGTGTCACCTTGGGGTGCGCTAGTTTTATTTGTGAAAGAGAAGGATGGTACAATGAGACTCAGCATTGAATTTAGGTAGTTGAATAAGATAACAATGAAGAAAATGTATTCTTTTCCAATGATAGATGACCTCTTTGATCAGCTACGGGGCACATGTATATTTTCAAAGATTTATCTCAGATATGGACATCACCAGGTGAGAATAAGGAAGAAGACAATAGTAATACTAACTTTAGAACAAGGTATGATCATTACGAGTTTACAGTGGTGCCATTTGGGTTGTCGAATGCATCAGTTGTCTTCATGTGTTTAATGAATGGAGTTTTCAAAAGTTATTTATATAAGTTTGTTATTGTATTTTTGGATGACATACTTATTTAATCAAATTCTGAAGAAGAGAATGAGAAGCACTTGAGGATGGTGTTGCAGGTATTGAGGGAGCATCATCTTTATGCAAAGTTGATAAAGTGTTCATTTTACTAGAGGTAGATTCATTACTTGGGTCATATCATTTCAAAGGAAGGAATAGTTGTGGACCCATCAAAACTAAAATCCATTGAGGAATGGACAACACCAAGAAATGTCACAGAAGTAAGATCCTTTATGGGACTAGCAGGGTACTACAAAAGGTTTATTGAAGGATTATCAAAGATAGCACATCTAATCACATCCTTGTAAAATAAAGGTCTGCAATTTGAATGGACTCTAGATTGTGCAAGTAGTTTTCAACACTTGAAGAGTTTGATAAAAAGTGTGCCAATTTTAACAATAGTTGATCCTAATGCAGACTTCGTTGTGTGCACGGATGCATGCAAGGAAGGAATCGGTGGAGTCCTGAGTCAGAATGGACATGTGGTATGCTACAAATAAAGGAAGTTGAAAGAGCATGAAAGGCTCTATGCCACTCATTATTTAGAATTGGAAGCTATAGTGCATGCCTTGAAGATGTGGTGGCATTATCGTATGGGTAAAATATTTGAGTTGAGAACATACCATTGTGGTATGAAATATTTGTTTGGACAGTTGAGTTTAAATTCCATACAAAGTAGGTGGTTAGAGTTCCTTAGTGAGTATGACTTCAACATAAATCATGACAGAGGAAAGGAGAACAAGGTGGTTGATGCACTCAACAGGAGAGTGCATGAAATGCAAGTTATAACCATTAGCATGTACCAAACATATTTGTGAAACAAAATTTTAGAAGTTTCCAAATCATATCTGCATTATGAGGACATAAAGGTGAACTTACAACAAGGTATGTCACAACATAATTTGGAAGGTCATTGTTACACGTCAAAATGTCACACTTAAGTGTTGCACCCTAAGTGTTGCAAATATCGCAAAGTGGCATATGCATCTTGTTAAGTGTTGCATGCACTGTCTCAAGTGTCGTATGTACTTTACCAAGTGCCGCATTTTCTTTTCTAAGTGTCACAACCCCTTGAAACCATGAAATACATTTGTCACAATCCCTAAGTCAGTTTGGAAGAAGAAACCAATCATTTGGGGTCTAGAACCATACCTTTTTCTTGGAAAAATTGACCATTTTGGGGCATTTTAGAAGGGTGGCACTCCCTTAATCATTCTGAGGGGGAGACAACACTCCCCCTTCCATGTCTTCCTTCTCTTTTTCATCTTCGATTCCTTGATTGAACAAGTCATCTCACACTTGTTTTCTTTTAGTAACATTCATTTTTGAATGTGCTTTGTTTGATTTCTTTTTTGCCTCGTATTTATTTTTTCCATACATTGATTTCTTTCATTTCACTTGAAAGTTAAGAAGTGAAAATTTTTGCATATCTCTTTCCATACATAATCAACGAAGAAAATTTTTGCAGTCTTAGGAATTTGTTTTATTACACGTTTGAAAAAGAGCTAGTTTTGCATGTGCATTTCGGTTTTCAGAAGCATTTGTTGGTAGTTTGGCATATTCTTGATCCCATAAATTGAAAGTTTCATCGTTTTGACTACTTGCTTGTGTTAAGAAAAATAGAACTCTTCTCCTTCCCATACATATAATTCATTGAAAGTAACGAATTTCATCTCATTCCCTTACATTCCATTGGAGTCAAATCTCTCACACATCATCAATTTCATCTCTGTGAACCTTTTCAGTAAAAGCCATTAAAATCAACCACGCACTAATAAAATCAACTAGAACATTTTTTGGTTTTAGCACACCAACAGTAGCAAACAATTAGGGTCTTTGGACTAGGAAAAGTGAGTAAATTGTCCAAGACTACTAAATATACTATAGAGCACTAAAAAGTGGACAAATCCAACTTTCGTATAAGAATAGTTGGGAACCCCCTCTCATATAGGGGATAAACATGAGTTCGTGTGCAGAAGAGAAGCGAAGATTACCCCTCCAAATCTTGACCAATCATAGTGGACATATTGTACATTGGGGGTCCTTCCTGAAGTGTCACTAACTCATTTGGTCTCAGTACTTCGTGAACTTTGAATCCATTTGGGGTTCTCTATATTCTATTAGTCCACTTGTCCTCGGTCCTTTGGAAGAATTTTGTACTTTGATATCCTGCCCATAAGTTTGGTCCCAACTGTTGATAGTACCTGCCCGGAGGATGATTACGAATTGGTATCCTTAGTGGCCTTTCATAGGTATCTAAAGAGGTGAATGTGGGGGATTCCCATGATACCTGAGGAAAATGTCATATCACATTCTCAGTACCCTTGGAGGGTGATCCCAAAAAAGTGAAGGTTGCTTGCACCAAGAAGGATTGTTATGTGGAGGTCAGGGTAATTGCTTCTCATTTCTTTGTTGAAGGTTTGATATCCCATCTCCAAAAGATCCTTGAATCTATTGTTGCTTGTTTTATTTCTTTTAGTTTTCTTAGGAGTGTGTTTCTTTGACTTTCGTCATTGGCCTTAGGATCAAATATTTCATAGTATACAAGGAATGGATCTTGAAGTTCAGGAACCTCAACCCAATGTTTCTTATGAAGGAATTATCCAAGATCAAACTTCTGAGACCGAGAGTGTAGCTCATGGAAGTCATCAACTCATAGAATAACTGGTCACAAACTTCATATAAATCCTTTCATCTTACATAAATCCTCTTTTTACTGATCCACCATCCATGAGATTTATGAATGCCTATTATTCTTAATATTTACCGCTCGGTTAAACCACTACACAATCTTTTGGCATGAACCCACCATCGTTTGGTTTTTCTGAAGGACTTGGGGATTTCTCTTTTTCCAAAAACCCTTTAGTTGATACTACCGGTGATTTATCTTTACCAGAAACATCGATGGCCTAAGTAACCTTGACTCAACAACTTGCACATATATTTCCTTTCGCACATGTGTAAGGTGATATTCCTACTTCACATTTTCCACACACCAAGTTCTTTACTTGGTCGTACCATCGATCATATGGCCATCAATAAAGTCATTCAAACAACCATGGTTACACAAGGTACTCATCCTCCATATCAACCATCACATATGAGTACAACCTACATTGGAGGTCAATCTTCAATGGGAAGCGAGCCTTTAGCTGGGGGGAAACCTTGAGCTGGAGGGGAACATTTTGTTGGGGGGAAACTTATGTTGTTGCAACATCAAGAAGCCTAGGGAAAATATGCTCCTACAAATACTGTTATCCCTACTACCACTGGCCTGTATTCTAGAAATCCATTTCCAAGAGTTGCTAACCCTTTTTGGGGTCAACCTAATCCGACGGGCATTCCTTAGCAAGGAAATTTTACCTATAAATCTGTAAACCCCTTGATTCTGACACAATATTTCTTTCAACTACAATACATAGGGAGAACATCAATTCAATATCAGTATGTAGGAGGTCAATATGTTCAATCACAGTACATAGGGGGGAAAATAGGACAACCACCCACATGGGTGGACAACCGGGGAAACCCCTGTACATGGGAGAACCATCTAGTTTTTCCATCTCGTCGTAGCTTGGATATGGTTTTGTTGGTATTCCCATGCCACATTGTTACCAACAGTATCCACATGCTAATCAACAACTTCCATTCTTGTCTATGTTAGATCTTCCAAATAAGTCGCATTTGACAAATGACCCCATTCATCATGCCCCGTTTTGGCTCTCCATCCTTGCCAAATTACCATCTAACATCCTGAAATTCGATGGAAAACCTAGGGAAGATCCTAACAAGCATGTTATGACTTTCCATTTATGGTGTTCTTTCAACTCTTTGATGGATGATTCCATTTTTCTAAGAATTTTTCAAAAAACACTTATAGGTGTAGTAACCAAATGGTATATTGAGCTTTCGCTTAACTCCTTTGTCAAATTGAATTCTCTTTCCATGGCTTTATTGACACATTTTCAGTTGCCTATACAGTACGAGCCCAGTACATAAATTTTTACCTCCCTCTGGAAATCCTTTTCCACCCACATATCTGATCATATTCATGAGTGGAGACAACAGAGATGGTTGATTAAAGCTCCAATTTCATACCAACTCCTCTCGGATTGGTGTACAAAGTCTCTCTTTCCGCCCATCGCCTATGATGTTTCTATGGGGAATGTAGTTACTAAGGAACAAGCTATTTGTTGTGCATAATATTTGGACTTGGTATATTCCTACTCCCGCACACTTTACAATATGATCCCTAATTCTCCTCGCTCGTTGAACGATCCAACAAGACCTGCTTTGAAATATGTTTATGTTTCAGAGACCAAAACTACTTCTGCTCCTGCTCAAATATTCGAGGTGAATGTGGTTCAATCCACTTTATCTTAGCAACCAGGAGGTAAGAATAAAAACAAGGGTAAATCCAAGAAATCTTTTGACCATAAGGATACTACTAATACTGTTGACACTCAACTGAATAGGAAGGCTAAGTTTCCTTACATGATTTGTGAGGAATACCACTACATGAAAGACTTCCCTCATCGTGAGGCGGTCACTAAATTTATGAAGGGTACCTCCCAACCGGTTAGCAACAACATCTAGTTTCCAAAAATGTTTCCCCTCCACAAGGGGGCAATGCAAGTCATTCCCACCATGGGTGTTATAGCCCTAAAATTCCCTACATATGCATACATGGCATTGGCCTTCCTACTTGCATAATTTGCCAAATCATTGCTGAGGAAATATATTTAAAAAGAATTTTTTTGGAGCATGTACGCACCTTGCTACATTACTGCCCACATACATATGCTTGTTTCATGATAGAAAACTTGCATACATATGCTAGTTTCACACTAAACAACTCACGTATACCTCCAAAAGTTGTAAGGAATTTAGTGGAATTAACGAGATATTCGAGATTTCCCAACCATTTCACTTGCTATAGCCCATCCCCAAACCAAATAACTATCCTTTTGTCATATAAAATGAGGTCTTGCGGTCTCATTCCACAATCAAGCATTAGAATGGTGAAACTCTGCCCAAATTCACTTTCCCTCGTTGCCCAAGAATTTGCAACTTGTTTTGAGTTCTTGCCTCAGTATTCCCTCTCTAGCCCTTTTCTCCCATACAATCCCTTCCCTTGCATTGGGGTGATAAGAAAATTGTGAGAGAAGGCATTTGGAAGGTTCACTTGGAGAAAATTTAAGAGGATCCTAGATCAAGTTCACGGAGTGCCGACTTGAAAAGGTTGTAATTTCCAATCTTTGAATATTGAATAAAAGAATCTGGTTCCCTGTCCCAAATGATATCTTTGTGTATTTTATTTGGTTTATGCATAATTAATGATATCTAACCCTAATTGATGAGTAGAGATATAATTTTTATAGCCTTGATTTTCTAAGCATTGATGCAGGTTAGCTTTTGGAGGAGACCAACATCCAATGAAGCAACAAAGCTCGAGGAGGTCAATATCAAACATTTGGACTACAGGTATTGTCTTTGGCCTACTCTTCTATCACATTTTGTTCATATCTGTAGAAATTATAGGGGTAGTGTAGGAATTATATTGAATTTTAGGGAGTCATTTCTTTTTCTATACTTAGAACCCTAATATAGTTATAGGGGGATTTTCCCACTAGTAGAAATGACAAATCCATTGGGGAGTCTCTCTAAGGTTTTAAAGGGAGGTTTTTGAGTTTTTAATTGGATTCTTGATTTCCTTTTGAGTTTCAATCAATTTCTCTGAGTCTTTTAGGGGTTTATGGTACCTACAAAGTGCATACCATATTTTCCTTCCCTGTCAGTCAGTCTAGTATTTTTCCTTTTTGAAAAGTATTAGAGGTGTACACACTTTGCTTTAGCTAAACCCACGTACATATGTGTCCTGTGTTATCACTAGAAGTCACCCTCATATTGCACAGAAGGTAAGCCCAATACCCATCATTTTATACAGTAAATGTAAATGAGTTTTAAGATGCCAATTGGATAAGAATCAATGAAAATAACGTTCTAACTCAGAAATTTGGACTAGCATGCATAAGAAATTGAGGTCTAGAATCAACTTCAGTCAGTAAGTTGGAGTAAGGGTGAATATAGGGAATACTTTGGTGAGGAGATTGTAGAGGTCTTCTATGGACATTAGGTCTTCCAGCAGCCTAAGAATGAAAAACTTAAATGCAAGATCTTCTTGAATTCAAATCTCAAAGAAACTGAAAGAAATTATAACAACACTATAATCAAACATTCATCATAATTTAGTCACAACAATCCATGTGAATCAGTCAATCATGAACTCTCTTAGTATCAGAGGAAAATAAGATGGAGGAAGAAAGATGACTTAGATTAACCAATATGTCTCAAAAAAAAATACATAACCAGAGAACCAGTGTTCTTCATAAAAATATTACAATAGCTAGGAGACTAGCTCAACCATTTGACCTTTAACAAAATATCAGAACTAACTACTTATACTCAGAACTGATGTTACCACCAGGAGCGTGATCAGACCATTGCATTCAAATTTTTTAGTCGACGCCTACTCTATGAGACTGTGCAAGCCTTCTTACATTAGATGCGAGCCCGACTCAATGCGAGCTATGCAAGAAAATTTGTGCACCAGGGAGCTTTGGAATGACAATTAGCCCCCACGACCCTTCTCTCCACGCATTCCATTTATGGGGTGAGATGAGGTCTCAACCACCACCCCGATTTCCATTAATTACCTTCATCAGGATCAGGAAGAGGCTCAACACCCATGAATTTTCCAGCTAGTGCCCATGACTTCTTCGAGTCAATCCCGATGCCTTAAGGCCAAGCAGATCTTCTTCTGTGACCAGATACGGGCGCTTTCGGCATTTGGCACATATCCTCTCCATTGCTCCATATTCAATGTGACCTAGGTCCATGACCCTACACAATTGCACGATTATAGGTGCTACTAAGGGTGGTCTGAAAGCAAACCACTTTTGTCCCGACAATTCACCATGAACTTCCATGCGTTCCTTTCTAAAAACCACGGTTCCGATTGTGACCGGCCCCTGATATTTTAAAATGTGCACACCTTTTGACCCCACAATTTGGCATGATTATTGATCTTGCGATCTAATATTATTCCCTTTGATCAATGGCTCAACTCTAGCACTTTTAAGATTGACGGATCAGATGTTCCCCTTCAAAACAACGACCGAGATTTTCTTTGTGGATCGGCCTTTGGGAATTTCAATTCTCAAACTCCATTTTTCTCCTATTGCTTTTATTCGAAGCGAAGGATATGACGACGTGTGGCTTCTACTAATCGATGGCTCATATTCTCTTCAGGCACTTTGGGACTTTGGGTTCTTTGAGACTTCGGGCACTTCGGGCTTCGACCCTTCGGGACTTTTCAATGTTTCTCATTTTAAAACTCCTGATGTAAAAATCCTGGAGTGACAGATATGATGATTCGTGGCTCTTGTTGATCAACGACTCAGATCTATTTCGGGCCTTCGGCCCCTTCAGTAGCTTTGAAAAATTCAATGCTTTGGCAGCTTCGACTCTTCGGGTCTTTGGAACTTTTAAGCATTTCTCATTTCAAATATCCCGAAGCTCATTTACTCAAAGGCTTGGATTGACTGCCACCTGACCCCTTTAATATCAACGGTTCATACTCACTTCGGGGCCTTTTTCTCTAGTGCTATATTTCACGCAAGTTGGCACTCCTGAATGCTCATGAGCCCTTGATCTGGACTGTTCTAGGAATCTTTGTCATTGAAATATTAAAATTTCCTTCTACTTATGCTTCAATCTTGAAACAAACTATTAGGAAATTTTTTCTTTGTGTTCATGGTTGCGGCTTGCATGATCAAGGATTTGGATGACTGGTTGTGAGCTGAGAAAATAGGGAGACCAGTGACTAAAACACACAATGCGAGTGCTTGCCCTTGGAGAAAATAGAGGGGGTTGGGGCCAAGATTTCACTTGGGCAAGATATTTAAGGAAAACCAGGGTGCACAAACGAACAAGGGAAAACAAAGAATGATTTAGAAGCCGAAGGGGGGAAAACTTAAGATTTGGTCTGCAAAAAGGATAGAGACAGGGAAAAACTACATACTTGGGTATATAGACACACACCTATGGCCCTTGAAAACCCTATGTAATAACATTTATGTAATAACTGAAAATTTATTTACTCTATCACTGATCAAATAAATATAATGAAACTATGACAAGAAAACGATTACATTTTTCATCTCTCCTCCTAGTGTTGAAGGCAAGTGATGTAAGTGGGAAAACCCCCTATGGACTACACTAGGGTTCTAAACTGAAGGTAGAGATAGTCGTCTAAAATCTCCTACTTTGAACAACTATCCTGACATTACCTCGCAATCATACATAAAAAGCAAAGTATAGGGATTCGATAGTCCTACCTTAAACTATGCGTCTGGTGTCGATCCCTTTGCGCTTGGTTATTTCCCGACTACAAGTCTCCTCCCAAGGCTAACCTTCATTCATCAAAAGACAAACAAGAAACTACAAGCATGCATTCTACATATGGATTAGTGGGTTAGATATCGTAACCAAAATGCAAATAAATCATGAAGTTTGAAGACATCATTTGGCGGGACGAAAAAAGTATTTCTTTATATTAATCTCACAAAGCCAGTTACAATATGAGACCGACAACTTCTCCTTGAACTCGGTCCTGGGATCCTCTTCACCATGCACCAACTGCTTCCACGTATTCTTCTCCTCTTCAGTTCTCTCTAGGGAAATGGCAAGGATTTCCAATGGAGGAAAAAAGGGTTGAAAAAGGGAATTCTGGCTCAAACTCACAACGTGGTTTCAAAATATTGGGGCAAAGGAGGGATACTGAAATGGGCAGAGTTTCTTTTCTCTCGTGCTTATTTTTTAAATGGGACCCCAACACCTTCTTTTATAGGCCAAAAATCTAGGTATTCGGTTGGGTGACTGACTATAGGCGGTCAAATGATTAGTAACGGCCCAAAAGCCCGTATCCCTTTGCAATTTTTATTTTTTGCGCTTTTTGTGAGTGTACGCGAGTTGTAATGGTGCAACAAGTGTGTGTACGTGGGAAGTAGTAGTGCAGGGCATGTACATCTTCAAGAAAATAGGTTTTTAGAAGAGTTGTTCAATGATGGCTTGGCAAAGATAGCAAGTAAAATGGCATGATTCCAAGTATGCATGTCTGGTGCAAATTAGGGTTATAACATATGCCCCCTAATGTGTGAGGTTAGAAGAGAATCTAATGGCCGAAATACATTACAAATATGCACCAACGTACGAAGCGAGTGAGCCTAGAGACCAGAGTTTAGGAGGTGCCATTTGAAAAATAATAATTTGTCTCGCCGAGGCGTGCATACCCATGCTCGGGATGAAATGAAATCATGGCTTCCAATCAAATACACTACAGATCCATGTCATATAACTATATAAAGTGTAGCTGTGAGAAATACAATCTACATCTCAAAATCAAAAGATATACGTGTATAGTATCCATCTTCAAGAAGCTAATGGCGCCCAATGGCTGGAGATGAGGCCTTCAGAGCTCGAGAAACAACTTTGAGATCTTCAAAACTCGGGTAGGAGTGTAATATCAGTGTACGAATTCACTACCCATAGGTCTTCGATGGCTCGTCGGGAACAGACAAGAGGATCTCAATGATCAGGTAGATAACTTCATTGATTTTGAACAAGGACTTGATTGGTCTTTCGGGGTGGTCGAGCATGAGGACAAGAGACAAACTACAAAATGACCAACTCAAGTTTTAGTAAAAATTCTCTTGGAAAAAAGCATGACAAATGATGAGACTCAGGAAGCATGGAATTGACATAAGTTCACGATGTTGGAGGCAACACGAACTCTCCATATGTTTGGAAGGATAACCAAATGGAGGAGGATACGACTCTATGTAGCGAGAACAACTTCCTAAGGTCATATTAAATCCCAGAGCTTGATGAACAAATGAAAGGATGTGCTTTGTCCAAGGGTGACTCATTGTGCTTCCAATAAAAAGAAAATACTTTTCCCTTCCTCATTTTGGGGTATATTTGATTTTTTTGTCTTTTTCAATAATTTTTGAAATCTTGAAAAATAATAACAGAATGCTACGTTACAAAGGAGGAACGAGTGTCGTAGACATACTAGTTTCAAGTGCAAGGAACATATTGATGCTTAGAGAAAGTATACATATGCAGGACAAGGACACTTGGGAAAAATCCTCCATGGGTAAAGGTGACAAGACGCAGAGGCAAAGTGCTACAAGGCTTGTGTATAAGGCATGCTTCAGATGGTTCAGTTGAGAGCAGCATGTATCCGGCATTAGGCCAAAGACACAGGAATGAAAATGTGATTAATAAGACACAATGATAACATCCTTCGATGTAATTTTAACGAACCCAGAGAAGGTAATCTCAACATTTTTTTCATTTTTAGAGAGTCTGAAAAAGCGTAAAAGGAGACTCCACTAGGGTACCTTTTTTGAATGTAGTATAGTTGGTTCGAAAAAGGGGTAAACTAGCACTGAAAATACGTCTATTCAAAACCATTTTAACGAGTTTGAAAAAGACAAGATCACTTGGCAATATTTTCATATTTAAGGAGTCTAAAAAGAGCTTAACTATGGACTCTGTAAGGGATGTTCTTCTGGACCAATTTAATGAGTGTGAAGAAACAAGGTCACTCGACCATCTTTTCAATTTTTGGGAGTCTGAAAAGATCTTAACTGTGGACTCTATGGGGGGGTCCTTTTTCGTAAATTTAGTCCCTCGGGCCCGAAAAAGGGTTAAAATTATACCTGAGAATACTCTTCTAGTGAACCAAAGTTCCTAGAGTATAGCTTTGTTCGTACAATTAACCGTTCGGACCGAAAAATGGGTAAACTATTGTCGAACAGATGTGCCTTCAAATTTTAGTTTGGTGAGCATGAAGGGCAACAAGATCGCTCGGCAATATTTTCATGTTTAGAGGGTCTGAAAAGGGCTTAAAAGAAGACTCGTCATTATTTGGGAGTCCCAAGGGTGAGGTCACGAGTGATAATGAATCATGCAAATAAGGCTCAGATTCATAACCAGGAAAAAAACCCAGTAAGGACTCCCGAGCCTATAGTCATTAACGATGGCATGGATGCCAAAAGCAATGAGGATCTAACTAGGGAATCCATGTAAAGGCATGATCTACCACTAAATTACGACACTTATAAAGCAACAAATATGGTTTCGTGTCACAAATCGGTGGGGCTGATCCTATGGAAAAGCAGAAAAGACAACGAGATGCATAAAGTGGAGGTGGAAACCTAACTTAGAGGCAAAAAGTTGGAAAAATGAATTTTTACCAAAGGACCTTTTAAAAATGACCCAACTCTCAAAAAGTTTCCCAATGCCAAAAGTAACATGTATTGTAACATCCCATAAGAAACTCAAGAAACATACTAAATGATTTTCAAGCCAGGAAAAACGACAAAAGGGTTTGAAAAAATGACAAAAAGGGACAAAAAAGTCTATAAATAGAAGCTTGGCAGCTCATTATCACCATTGCGAATTGAGAATTTACCAAAAAGCCAAAAACACCCTTTTGCTAAAAAAATTAATTCTGGGAGCTTCAGTGGACGAAATGAACTTCAAATTGGACCAAGTAAGTATAAATCAACCCCTCTTGCAATTCAATACTTCCCTTTTCTTCATTTTAGTTTTTTGGGGTGGGTGCACACTCTTAAAAAGGTGCAGTCCTACATGTATATGAGTTGTCCGAGGAAAGACTGCATATGTTCATGGGCAGAGAACAAATTGCCTACATGCATATGCAACTGTGCTCACCACAACCTGCGTACACCCTCAAATGCATGGAAAAAATTGAAAAACAAGGTTTTAACTCTCTTTTGAACTTGTCAATTTGCAGGATGTATGTCCATTAGAGAGAAAGGGAACATGAAGACATTGATTCTTTGGTCTCATAAGACCCTGCTGCTCTTGTCATATTAGCTCAATGCGGGTTGTTTAAATTATTCAAGTGTCCACTCATGAGGGCACAACCCAGGCTGCTGAACGCCTTAGTATATTACTGGCACCAGGATGTCGAGGCATTTATGCTCGAGGGACAGTCATTAACTCCGACAACTGAGGATATATATTTTTTGATTGGCCTCTCGAGGAGAAGGGAACCATTCAACCTTCGTGCTTTTCCTCCTAGTCCTCACAACATAGTCGAATTGATTGGGCTACACTGCGAGGCTGGCACAGATAAAATGGGTTCTCAAGTGTCTATCCATAAAATTTCCAACCTATCACTGCAAGTGATAGTTTTTCTTATTGGGCGGATCACTGGACCTGCGGCCTTACATCAGGCCTCCCGGGTGCATATGCATTATGTGGTATAGTGCTTAAATGCATGAGTGTTCGACTAGAGAAAAACCATACTGGAATGCATGAAGAGACAGATGACAGTGTCATGTGCAGGATAACAAAAACTTTGGGTTCAGGACTTTTTATGCTCTTTATTCTTCGAGAGGGTACCCAGTCTTAGTCCACAAGAAACAGTGCGAGGGCATGAGGCATTCCTCCCATCATTATGTAGATGGGCGTCATTGTTACACATGAAATTTTCACACCTAGGTACCCCACCCTAAGTGTCCTAAAGTGTCATATAAGTGTATTATACACCTTGACACCATGGAATAACCTTTGTCACAATCCCTAGTCAATATGGAGGAGGGATATATTACATGAAGGCCAAAATACCAAGTTCACATGAATTATTATTAATATTCATGGAAAATGAATTGATTAAGTGTGAGAACCAAGTGCACATGAATTATTATTAAGAAAGTAATTAAGTGTGAGAATCCACCTCACATTTGGTTTCCTATTTTTTAGGGAAGGTGGAGGATCTCATGGATGGTTGAAATATTTCCTCCTTAAAATCCTTGAGAGATATTTCCTCCCCAAAATCCTTAAGAGATATTTTCTCCCTAAATATCTTAGAGATCCCTTTCTTAGTGGATCTGATGAGAGATCCTCTCCATGGTGGTTAAGCCTCCAAATCCTATATAATGAGGGATTTCCATGGAAGAGGAGGAGATGGATATTGATAATTACACCAAACTTATGATCCCATAAGTGATATGCCATTGAAGCATAATCAATGTATATTACTTGAGCAAAGGGGTTGGATAAGGAGAGCTGGAAGAAACTGTTGCACCTTCATCACGTTTGGTCTGTAAGTACTCTTCATTTGTTCTCATTAATATACATACATGCTTGGCCTGTTTATTTCAAGTTTATGTTTGTTCCACATGAACTTGTCTTCACTAGATAGATCTGTATTTGAGCTAATCGTAATAGAATAGGAAGCTTGTTGTATCTTTGTTTGTGCTACAGGACCTAACGAGGAGCTTAGGATCAAAGATAAACTTGGATTTTGTGAGGACAAACGCCATGTAAAAAGGTACACTTTTCTTCTTCCTCTTCATTCATTAGCTTAATTAGATCTAAAAGGATGTCAGTGTCCATGTTAAGCACTTTTCTGTCTTGGCCTTAGGAGTCTAGAGACCAAGAGGGAATCCGCTTGTCCGCAGGAGGATTCACCTGTAACAGAAATTGGTGAATCCTATTGTCTTTCCTTGTTTTCTGCCTACCATTTTAACACATTTCAGATCACTTTTTCTGTGTTTTTATGGTCCATTAGCCTTCTCCTAACTTCAATTGCATTTTCACCATTTTTTACGCATTTTGGGTGATTTTTTTGCAATTTTTTGGCTCTTTTTCTGATCTTCTGGGAGGACCAACGCCCCCCTGTAGGCCATATCAGAGCTCTGTTATATCATAAACACTCCCCTATAGTTATTTAGGGAGTTTTTCAGTGCTCCGTACCCTTGATACAGGGAGCACTAGTCTCTATTTTGGAGGTTTTTTGCCCTTTTCTACTCAGATTTTTTCAACATGTTTTGTGGAAGTCTTTACCCAGTCTTTCTGGATGGTTTGTGAAGTTATTTGGATTTTTTCTTGATGGTTTTTTATTCTTTTCACTCTCTTTTTTCTTTATTAGAGCTTGAAGCCTCTTTCAGAAACGTAAAATTTCCTTTTCTAGTTGCGTTTTTGTCGAGACAGGTTTGAGTGGTTTCTCTTTCTCCCTATCGTTTCTTAGATTCTTCTCTATATTTCATTGTATTCCTTGGATGCTTATTGGTTTTAGGATTGTTGAATGAGTTCTTGTTAAAAAAATATTTTACTTGTTTTCTTTCAATTCTCATTGTTTTGAATGCATTCCTTCCTATTGGGTCGTGAAACTAGCTTGCATTTGAAGTAGCAGAATTGCATGTTTTTTGACATTTTGGGACATTGTGCATCTAGAATGATGAATGTTTTCTCCTTCTCATAGCATAGATTTCATCGAAATGAAAATATTGCATCTTAATCTCTTTGCATAACTTTTGAATCATTCAAAACACCATATTGTCCACGCCACTTTCCTTTTGAGTAACAACAACTTTAAAAATCAAGTGCTAAACTAAAATTGATTAGACATTTTTACATTTTCTGGTAGAAAACCTACATTAGATTAGCTGTAGGGATTTGGAATAGGTGTGAAAGATAACTTTCAAAATAGTCAAACAAACATAGGGTCTTGTGTTAGGGAGCGGTGAAATCCAATTGTTGCATTTTGTCCTGGGAAGCCCTTCTCACACAAGGGTCAATCATGAGGTTGCATTGAGACTGACATAGTTACTCACCCTTCTTTGTTGGTCTTGGTGTAGAGATTGCACGTATTATAGGGGTCTCTTGAAGGTATACCCACAATGATGAGTGGAATCCTTTCAATTTTATTTTGGGCTAGATACCCTGCCCTAGCACATGGATCGGATTGTTGATTGTTTCCCCAGGAATCACTGTTGTAGTTGATAACCTTAGTGGTATATCTCTTTATGGTATTTACACAAGGTGACTATGGAGGGGAAAGTCTTCACGGTACCTGGAATCGACATTGGCTAGACTCACTCAGGCTCCTTGGAGGGTATACCCACGATTATGTGTGGGAGCTTGCACCAGGGTGTAAGTCTGTTAAGCAGGTTGTCACTGTAACTTTTCCACCCACTCTATCTCAGCCCCTTCTTACATTGTTCCCACGACGTTGGATTTCATCACCAACTAGTGTGCTCATTGTGAGAAGTTTGTGTTTTCTTGCTTGCTTACTATATTTTTAGCGTGTGTTGTTTGTTCTCCCTAGCATAATCTAGGTTGGATATTTATTTTAATGTCATTAGTTCCTGAAACTACCAGTGGAGAAACTCTTGCTCCGAGAGAACCCTTTGTTTTTCCTTCTTACGGAAATGTTGGTCCTCCTTACATCGCTACTTTGAGCCTTCCAGTTCTCACAATTGGGCTACTGGTATGGTTGTTTTCCACTCTGGTGATCTCGAATGTAGGTGCTACAGATGCAAGCACACCACCCACACATCAACCTCATGTCAACTTTTCTCCTTCTTTGTCTGTCAGGTCTCCTTCCATTTCTTCTTCTTCGCCTAGTGAAATCTCTCAAGCGAGTAGCCAAATTGATAATAATAAGAAGAAATAGAACGAGAAGAAGAATAAACAGAAAGGGACCAAGCCTCCAACTACATCAAATGTTGGATCCAAGCAACCAACTACTGTTAATAGTACTGAGAGTGTTGATGAGGTCAACAAGATTCAAATGAAGAATCTGAAACCCAAATTCCCTTTCCAGTCTTTGTAAGGGAGACCACTTTCTGAGGGATTTCCCTAGTATTCCCAAGGTCTTAGAAATGTGGTCTTCCATTTCATCCACCCCTACCGATCATGTTGGTGATACCTCGTCAACTAGTAAGGTTGGTAAGAAGAAGAAAACTGTCAAATTCCATTGCATGTTATGCGAAGGTGACCATTACTCTCACCTTTTTCCTTGTATGGAAGAGGCTTCTTCTCTTTTGTAAAAGCTTCAACTTCCAACTGGTTATCGTAAGATTTCCCCCAACCCATTGTTAGTTGATGGATTGGTCAATCTGGTTCCATCCCTGGTAAATCCAGTTGATCAGATGGTCAGTCTAGTTTCATCCTCGGTTGAACCACTCACCAAAGTAGTTGATCTGGTTCTATCCTCGATCAGCCCCACTCTTCATCAAAAGAGTGAAACCAAAGTGGTTTCTATGGTGAATTCATCGGTCAATCCCACTCCTCCTCTGACGAGTGCCAAATTGGTTTCTCTGATGACTTTATCTATCAATCCTACTCTTCCTCTTAAGAGTGCCAAGGTGGTCGATCTGATCTCATCATCGATCGATCCTACTCTCCTGTTAGAGAGTAAACTCAAATTTTCCCATGTTTTTCTCATTGATATAGAATCTACCGTGCTAGGGGGGCATTCCTCCTTCTCCTACGAAAACCCTTCCAGGTAATGAGGCCATCCTTTTTTATTAGCATGTGCTAACTAGACCTTGTCTTCCCTCTCACATACCTTTCAATATTACAGTAAAAGTTTGTGGTTGGGACATTCCTCAGACGTTAATATACGAAGGTTCATCTGTTAGTATTTTGTCATCTATTGCTTGGCAAGCTTTGGGTTATCCTCAGCTTGTACAGGTTACCTAGACTATATTTTCTTTTAACAGAGGAACCATTCACCCTTTAGGGATCCTTCCTCAGTTTCTCATAACTTTGGGAGCGAAAATTGTCTTTATTGATGTTATGGTAGTCCAAGACCCCTTGGATTTCTATTTACTCCTTGGGTGAGATTATGTCTATGCCATGAAAGATATTGTGTCCACTCTCTTTTGTGAAATATCTTTCCCTCACAATGGAAGAATTGTGGCTATTAATCAACTTTCATGTGTTAGTCCTGACTTGAGTACCAACCCAATGACCTCCCTAAATGGGTCTTATCAACATTTGGTATCACCCCCACCACAAGTCAATTATGTGGCATTTTCTCCCATGCCTTCAGTTGCCGATGAAGATGACTTGGATCCAGTAGTTGACATGGTGATCTCTTCGGTAGGGCTTTTGGAACCTGATCTCCTTACCCCTATCATGGACCTTGACATGTGTTCCTTCCAGAGCATTCTTCTTCCATCCAGTTAAGATCTCTTGGAAGCCATGACCTTTTTTCCCTTGACATGGTGTCCTTCCAGAGCATTATCGTCTTGGAATCCTTGATCAAGAAGATTTTACGAGCATAGTTTCTCCTCTCTATAGCAAGCTCGTTAAAAAATGAAACAGAAGTCACGAGCATAGTTTCTCTTATTTGTGGCAATCTCTTTAAAAAATGAAACGAAAGTTACGAGAATAGTTTATCCTCTCTGTAGCAAGCTTGTTAAAAAATGAAACAAATGCCACGAGCATAGTTTTCCTCTCTGTAGCAAGCTTGTTAAAAAATGAAACAAAAATTTGGGGATTGAACCCGGAGCCTTGAGCATAGTTCTTTTCTTGTGTCAAGCTCGTTCAAAAAATGAAACAATCACGTCTCCTGTCTAGTCGAGTCTTTTGCCAGATCTTGTAGATGTCGAGTTGAGTCTTTCGATAGATCTCGTATTTGAACCTTCTTTTCATCTACCTGTATCCTTTTTCTCCATATAGTATAGAAATTGGTGACAACCTCAAAGTTGGTGAATGAATTGAAGCTTGGGGGGGCATGTCTCCAACCTTTGATGATCATTATGGAGTTAAGCCACTAGCTTTCAAGATGGGGGAAAAGTACCGAGCTTAGTCTTTGTTCTTTCTCGTGCTCGAAAAAACATGAGAATGTAACTGAGTAGAATTTTATCACTTTTTCGGAATCATAAAGGTTATACGAAAAAGGAACCCCCTGGAGTCTTCTTTAAACTCTTTTCAGACTCTCTAAACGTGAAAATATTTTCAAGTGATCTTGCTTCCTTTACCACTCATTAAAGGGTTTGAAAGGGCGTCTTTCGAGTGATAATTTATCTCTTTTTCGGCCTCGCA
The DNA here is from genome assembly GCA_009831015.1 of Picea engelmannii. NCBI lineage: Eukaryota > Viridiplantae > Streptophyta > Pinopsida > Pinales > Pinaceae > Picea > Picea engelmannii. The sequence goes on along the minus strand of ML781455.1, from coordinate 531,603 downwards.
AGACTAACATTACGAAAAAGGACAACATTGGAGTCATCTTTAAGTTGTTTTTAGACTGTCTAAATATGAAAAACCATGAAGTTTACCTTCTCTGGATTCGTTAAACAATCATACATTGAAGGGCCCATACGGGACTGAACCCTTACTTCTTCCAGTTCGCTAAAAAAAGGAAGAGGGACTTACCGAAGGTGAGTCATATCGAGCATGTGTTACCTTCCTTGATATCATTAAATTAAAAAGAGGTACTCGTCTATCTGTATGAGGGAAAAATTGAAAGAAGCAATACAAAAAGTTTTTGAGAACACTACCAGTAACTCTTATGGTCGCCCTTGAACATGACACTTTGTCTTTGCATGCATTTTAATCCGCTGAACCTTTGCACTGAGCCAATCCTCTGAGTTTCTTTTACTCCTTTGGGTCACCTGACGAAAGTCACAGCATCCACTGCATCATCAATTTTTGGTCCATGTCACTTTTCTATTGTTGTGCCTCAGTGTTTAAGGGAAGTATCTACCTTGAGAGTGAGCCATCACAAATATCATATTTCAATACCCATTTCAGTCCATGTTCATTTGATCTACCAATTACATCTATGTGACTGTTTCGCGCATTGATGGGGGATACACCAAGGCCCTCCTTCGACGAGTCTATTCCTGTCGACTTCAGCATGTTATCGAAGATCTAGACTTAGAAACCAATTAGTACCTTGGGACCTGCATGCCTCAATGGCAGGCCTCCTCACGTCTGACAGTGGGTTTACATCATTGACCTCTGATCGGATGATTCCACAGATGTTTGACTTCAGCTCATCTATTCACATTCGTTGGAATGTACTAGTGTACCTTGGGAATCATTGACATCAATGGTGATTTCCCTCGCACTTATTAGTGGTTTACATCATTGACCAGTAATCAAGTGAATTATACCATGTTCAACATTAGGACATCTATTCACATGGTTAGATTCCTACTACATTGGGATTGGTAAGAAGACCTTGGGTTGAGTGATCACTCTGATATATACTTTGCCCAAGTTGCGACGGATTTTCTTTTGAATATTGACACATATACTATTACATAGATCCACTTTGTATTGGTCTGTGGCTATGTATTTTCGTCTCGTAGATCCACTGTGTATTTTTCATGGCTACGATTAGTTCATGTCATGGAAGTATAGATCCACATTGTATCTTTGGTGGCTATACTCTTCAGTTAATATAATTATGGATCCGCAGTGTATTTTATGGCGGACATACCTGGAAAGTATTTATCACTCAAGCATAGGTATGCCTGCCTTGTGTTTGAAACATGTCATAACATTTGTTTGATGGTTGTTTGCAACTTCTACCAGGTTCTCTGAGTCCACACCCTTGCTTTAAATATTTGTAAAGTGTTTTAGCCATCATTCTCTCTTCTAACCTCACACTTTAGGGGGCATTCTGTTACACATGAAATTTGCACACCTAGGTACCTTGCCCTAAGTGTCGTAAAGTGTCATATAAGTGTCTCATACACCTTGACACCATGGAATAACCTATGTCACAATCCCTAGTCAATATGGAGGAGGGATATATTACATGAAGGCCAAAATACCAAGTACACATGAATTATTATTAATGTTCATGGAAAATAAATCGATTAAGTGTGAGAACCAAGTGCACATGAATTATTATTAATATTCATGAAAAAGAAAGTAATTAAGTGTCATAATCCACCTCACATTTGGTTTCCTATTTTTTAGGGAAGGTGTAGGATCTCATGGATGGTTGAAATATTTCCTCCTTAAAATCCTTGAGAGATATTTCCTCCCCAAAATACTTAAGAGATATTTTCTCCCTAAATATCTTAGAGATCCCTTTCTTAGTGGATCTAATGAGAGATCCTCTCCATGGTGGTTAAGCCTCCAAATCCTATATAATGAGGGATTTCCATGGAAGAGGAGGAGATGGAGATTGAGAATTACACCAAACTTATGATCCCATGAGTGAGATGTCATTGAAGCATAATCAGTGTAGATTAATTGAGCAAAGGGGTTGGATAAGGAGAGCTGGAAGAAGTTGCTACACCTTCATCAAGTTTGGTTTGTAAGTACTCTTCATTTGTTCTCATTAATATACATACATGCTTGGCTAGTTTCTTTCAATTTTATGTTTGTTCCACATGAACTTGTCTTCACTAGATAGATCTATGTTTGAGGTAATCTAAATAGAATAGGAAGCACATTGTATCTTTGTTTGTGCTACAGGACCTAACAAGGAGCTTAGGATCGAAGCTTAACTTGGATTTTGCAAGGACAAACACCATGTAAAAAGGTACACTTTTCTTCTTCCTCTTCATTCATTAGCTTAATTAGATCTAAAAGGATGTCAGTTTCCACATTAATCACTTTTTTGTCTTGGCCTTAGGAGTCTAGAGACCAAGAGGGAATCCGCTTGTCCGCAGGAGGATTCACCTGTAACAGTCATTGCTACCATGACAGGGGGCAGAAGGACCATAGAGGCCTTCGATGATAAGTTTTTTAATTGGTGGGCATGACAGATTCTGGCAATAGAGGACTACCCCTATGCCGGGATCAACATTTCCAGGGATCCGACCATGTTCGTACCTCCCGAAGGTGATCAAGGAGAGATAGGTATGTTTTTTTTTCAAAGTTATTTAATTTTTTATTTCTTTTTATATATATCATTTTTATGTGTAACATAGTATTTGACAACTATGTATTTGTTATGTGTAGATGTGGTACCAGTGCATCCAACAGATTTCTCAAGGACCAGGTGACATCCTCGACCAGAGGCAGGACTATCCGCAGTCGTCGGACCAACAACAGTAGAAGGGGGACCTCCAGTTGGAGAGGCTAAGAGAGTATTGAGACGGGTGGAGCAACGAAAACGACGCGAAAATGTTGGGCTCTAAATATGTCTTAAAATATAACCTCTATGCATCATCCAAAGGTAGGCGTTGGCGCAAGTGTTTTACTTGTTTCCTATGTAGGTTCTTACCTTCCATTTTCAATACCCATCCTCCAGAGATGCAACCCATGCAAAGGGACATCAATCATAACAAAAGGAATAACAATCGTTCCATTGAAATGAACAAAAAAAGGAACAAAAATCATGACAAGGGAACGACAATTGTTATATTGGGATGAACTAATGTTGTGTTAATTGAGTTGTAGTACTTGCCCAAATATCTAATTTGTCAACCTAGGGTTTGTAAACTAACGAAGCACACACAAAGTATATGCAAGATTGAAGCGAGACTAATATAATCTAATGTTTAAGCTACAACTGAAATTGAATCATTAATATAACACACCACTGAAATAGAATCATTAATCTAACACATGACTAAATTAGAATCATTAATCTAACACACGAATGAAATAGAATCATTAATCTAACACACGAGTGAATTGAATTAATCTAGTTGCCTAAATGAAATTAATCTAGGAATGGGAAACTACGTGAAGGAAATTAATCTAGAAATAGAGAACTACATGAAGGAAAAGAAGATACAACAAATGAAGAGTTAAATGGCACAACAACACATGAGAGCTCTCACCAATGAAGCAATCTTACATTCAATAATCAAATCAATCTTCATAACAGAATAATGAAAGCATGAAAACCAAAACCATGAATCAAAGCTAAGAATCCCTTTCTCTTTCAAATCCTAATGACTATCATTAATGACTACTCTAATTCTCTACTTACGACTGAAATCACATGAAGAGAGAGCACTCTCTTTTATACATGAGAGCCTTGAGGATAAGATAACCATCTCATTATTACAGATCCACTTTTCTCTCAACCTATTTTCCATTATTACAAAATATAATCCCTTCAAATCCTCACACATATCTCTCATATATCTTGGATAAGATATTCCTCCAACCAAATCTCCATGATCTTCTCCTTGGAATGGGCTTGAATTATCTCCTCAAGTCTTGAAATGGTGGAGGAAGTATTCGAGAAGTCCTTTTGAATTAATCCTTCTCATATTCCTACACATTACAAAGCTCACACATTTTTGAGATATATATGAAAACATGTCAATTTTCTAACATTTAATCACAAATTCCCTTTTAATACTAAAATGAATAAAGTGGAGAACAATAAGGTGAAACCCAAGTATATTTATGAAATGATATCGTGAAAGGTTAATGGGGCGATGAAATGTGAAGAATAATGAAGGGAAAGGTGGATGAGAATAGGACATTTTTGAGCCCCAACAATATATCATTTTTATGTGTACCATAGTATTTGACAACTATGTATTTGTTATATATAGATGTGGTACCAGTGCATCCAACAGACTTCTAGAGGACCAGGCGGCATCCTCGACCAGAGGCAGGACCAGCCGCAGTCGTCGGACCAGTAGCAACAATAGGGGGACATTCAGCCGGAGAGGCTAAGAGAGTATTGAGACGGGTGGAGTAGAACCTCACCGCGCTCACTCATACAGTCCTTATGGAAGAGATTGAGGATCTCCCACCATCGATGCAACCTCACTTATTTGGGGTGCCACAGACCTGGGTCCAACTTTTCCGATGTTTGGAAAATGTCATTGTTCACTATGGCAGGGCCAACATGCTTTCCCTTAGCTAGGATGGACTACTTATGTGCTGAGGGAACTTTTTGCATATTTTTGAGGGCATAAGCCCCGTGACTCTTACTGGACATATATTTTTGAGGGACTTTCACCCACCTATGTACTTTGACACTTTCGATATATATATGCGTATTTACATCTTTTTATGTCTTATGGATTACATTTATTTACAAATGTATTTACATGTGTGTGTGTGTGCTTTTTCTTACATGTGTGCAATATGCTAATCCAATACATGATTAGCTAGAGTATATGTGATTTGATTCAATCTCCTAGGAACATGGATATACGTAATGTAATCAAAGCTTTGTTCTAAGAGACATACCCTAAGGAACCGTCAGTGTAGAGTAGGATTGTAAACGCGATAAACCCCATTTAACTGAGACACAACCAGTTGAGCATATAAGTAGACCCGGAGGTGAGAGATACCATGCGACAAAGCATCACGTAGCAACTCTAAGACTGTGTTGTATTCAACAACATTATTTGTCACGTCACCTAAATAGATACCTCCTAAAGATAGCAATTGGCCCTGATGTGTGAAAATGACCCAAGCTGTGGAAGAAATCCTCCAAGTGTGTCAACTAGCGTCATCCGCAAACCCAACGAACACCTCTAATTCACTTGATGTTGGCCCTTGACCAAGTTTTGGGAGATTCTTGGTCATAGTGAACTATTTTGGGACTTCAACAACCTGTCGAAGGAGGAGTGCAAGACAAAGCAAATATCAAGGGATCTCGGCCCACTTTTGGGTCCTTTTTGGGTTTTTGGGAATCTGTAACAGGAATGGGATGTCGGCCCATGGGTTTACCCATGTTTAGGCTTATTTTGCATGTATAAATAGAAGGATAGGCAATGCAAGAAGTAGTTGAATAGTGCATCTATGGGATGTGAATGTATGCTAAGTGCAATTAGATTCTGTAAGTTCTTTGTGCATGACTGTAAGAGACTTGCAGAGCTAAGTGCAGGTCCTTGTAGCAGATTGTGGAGGGCTTAGTGTTGTCACACAAGGAAGACGGATCTAGCGAGCTGCACAGATCTTTTGTCCTATGCAGAGTAAGGGTTTTGATGGTTTTGTGCTTGTAACTGATTGACTGAAGACAATAAAGAAGAAGAGTTGGTGGACGTAGCCCCAGGGTGGGGGTGAACCACGTAAACACTGTGTTATCTTGCTTTGTGATTGTCTTAATAGGTTTATGTCTTGTTTTTCTAAGTGATTTGAGATGATTAGATAGAACTGCTTATGCTTAGTGCTAATGATGTATAAGAATGTTATATCTGATCTATATGAATGTGTTGAGTGCTTGATCTGAAGATTTGACCTATCTATTGATGTTAAGTGCTTAAGTACATTATATCAGTGAGAATGTTGTGAAGCCCTGTTTTATCAACGAAGTGATTATTGATTGTATATTGAAGAACTAATGTTGCTAAGTTCTCTATTAAGTAGTACAATCACATATATGTGTCCCAGCTAAGGTTGCAGACATCTGAGTCTTGCAACCAGCCCTGCCTCTACCTCGGGTGAGACTTCATTTGATTCACAGGTGTTGTCGAAAGGGTCGGTAGTTAGGGATTTGTTGGTGCGTTGTTGTAGTGTTGAACCCTGGGTCTTCCCCTGTGCCAACAAATGGTTATGTTGTTGGGACTTGAAAATGTGATTGCTGGGAACTAAGAAAGAATAAACTCTATGAAAAGATTCATCCTGAAATTGTGAAATCTATGTGCGTAGATCTGTGCCCTAGTGCACAGTATTCTACTTGACTTATAAAGATCCATGCTAAAAGAAAGAAGCCCGATTTGAAGAAAATAGGTCCGATCTGAAGAAAAGAAGCAAGATCTGAAAGCTTTGTTCTCTAAGAAAGGCAAAAGTGAGAATTTTTGATTAAAAGAGGTAAGATCTGCAAGCTTTGTGCTTTGATAAAGATAAGAATAGTTAAAAATTTTAGATCTGGAAGCTTTGTGCTCTGTAGAAGTAAGATAAGTGGAAATGTTTGTTTCTAATGTATGGATCTAGGTACGATTGATAGGTTTTGTCCTAGATTGAAAAATAGGGTATTAATAGATGAAAGAAGACCTGATATGAATAGATCTGATAAGAATAGTGAAAGATATGTTATACCTATGCATAGAAAGAATTCTTGGACTAACAAATGGATGTAGGATCCTAGAAAGAATTTATTGCAGGTTATCTCCTATGATCCTAGAATGCAATATAGGAGAATTTGGGGATCATTTAAAAGAAAGAGAGGATTAACCCTTTGTTACAGCTGGAGAAAATTGAGACACCATGCTAAGGCATTCCCTGGGAAAAGACCTGGTTGTATTTGTTAAAAAACTATGAGCCATGAAGTGTTGGATTGCCCTAGAATGATTGCTAAGCTTGAACATATGAACATGATACAAGAAAACCATAAGGCAGATCTAGAAACTAAGGCTATAGAAGAACCCTGGAAAGAATCAGAGAAGGTATTGCTATAGATGAAAGAAACCTTGAATAACCACCGACATGTTAGATTATCAGAGATCTTTAAAGATAAGGAATGCATCGAAGCAAGAATAGGAGACTTCGACATTGAATGTGTTATAGATGAGGAAACATGGGTGAATATCATGACAAAGAGAACTTGGGAAGCTATAGGAAGGCTTGCTATGATTCCTTCATTAGAAGGAATAGGGTTATTCAGAGGAAAACTGGTCAACCTATGTGGAAATCTCACTCATATATCTATGAATGCCAATGGTACTTTGACATAAGAAGATTTTGAGATTATTCAATTTATTGATGACCGCGCCCCGTTTACAATGTTACTAGGTAAACCTTGGATTGGAAAAGATCAAGCCAGATGAAAATAAGAAGAAGAATTTTTGGAGCAGAAGAGACAAGAGTTAAAAGATTTCATGACTAGAAGGATCACATACTTGATTGAAGAATAGGAGAATAGGTCAGAGATATTTAACACTAGAAACCTAGATGTTGAAGATGCAAGAACATTAGAAGACCCGCAAAAGACTGAAGTACCTATCTTGGATAAAGAAGAGGCGTTAATCCCGAATCCTGGGAAATAATATCAACAACGTGAAGTGACTATGTCCAAAGACGATAAAAATCAGAATGAAAAAAGGACTACCGAGACGAAGCTCACTGGGAGGAAGGATAGAAAGATAAGTAAGAAGAGAGATAAGTTTGAAAAGTTATAGAAGGTTCCAGAGGGAACTACACAGAAAAAAAAATTGCAGAATGGGAGCTTCGCCAAGATATCAGAACAGTGACACATGGAACTTCTCCATGGTGAGGTAATATAGCCGTTGGGACCAATATATCCATTCGACTGCTGCTCCAAATGGGCCGGAAATCATTTATAGCTCGACACCAGACCATTGGACCATGCCATAATAGAAAGAATAAGAGTTAATGAGGATTCATACCCATTACAAGTGAACCATTGTCTAGTTGCCTATTTATCCCATCTCACCATGCACGGAGAACACTTTTTCTAACCAATAATTTGAGTCCATAGACCAAGTGAATTGTATATAGTGATCATTTCCCTCTTGTTGTTTATTCTAGTGCAGTATCTGAGTTAATTGTGAACCCGATATTATTAATCCTGAGCATGTATGTCCGATGAGCTCACTGCAGTTGAAGAATCAGTAACATAAGTACTCCTCGACTTGTTGACTGAAAGAGTCAGGTCGGAGAGAGGATTGTCCACCGGTCTACAAGAATCATCGATGAGAGGACTATTAGCCTCTCCATCCACTACTCGAGCTGGACCATCACGGTCCGTAGAAGAAAAGCAAACTAAACACAGAGACAATATTGTGAATGCTAAGTTGATTTTGAGCATATTTCCCACCTACCTACCACCTCTGTGCGACGCAATAAATCGAGATAGTGTGCCTAGAGACTTTGAGTACGAATTGGTCACTTCATACCTCTCGAAGGGGATACAAACAGTTCACGCAGATCAAGAAAAGATAGAAGCATTGAATTTTAGCGACTTCAACCTCAGTGACTGGAAGGTCTACAACATGCTTGCCCCACATAAATACCTGACCAGGACAAAAGGAAAGAATTCAAAGATCGTCCCTCAGTCATGGACCCATAACCTCGCACAGTCCACACTGCTCAATGTCATGAAGATTCCTCACTTAGGAAGACACCAAGAAGTGAATGCATGCCTCAATATGTTGATGTCCTGTTACCATGGCGAATATTTGTGGTTAAACCACCATATCATTGTGGATCTGACATTGATCAATCGGATCACAGGGATGAGTATGAAAGGCCCTGACCCACAAGATTTCTACCCTAGAAAAACAATGGATCGTGCTCTAGCACAAAGGATAAAAGACACCTACGACAATGTCGAGAAATGCACGCGAGGCTGCAAGGTAGCTTCTATCCAAAGAAGCGCAGTGCACCTAGCTTGTCAATTGATCACAAGAAAGTTAGTCTGCAAGAACCGACCCACCCAAGTCATTGGTTTTGTAGTTGATCTCGCATGGAAGTGCGCGGAGGGCCTACAAATGAACTGGGTGAAGTACCTCGTGAACCAGTTGGAACTAGACTGCAGGGAAGCGCAAGATCAAGGATATGAGTTCCACTTCGGTTAGCTTCTAATCCTGATTGCTTTCATCACATGGGAGATGCTATAAGGTGTGGCATTCCCGGACATTAAGCCCTTTGAGCCTCTAGCCACGAAGTTCAGTACAGTATGGTATTCCAGTGACATGAACAAGAAATGGCAGTCAAATTTTGTATTCCACACATATTACAATCAACTAAAGTTAGCTATCCAGTCCTAGCCTTGCATCATGCCAAATAATCTCCACAGGTTTCGGCCTTTAATGAAATTCAACACAGACTGCCATTTCATTTATATTACAACGCGTGCTGATGAGCACAAGAAGAAACTTCAATCTTACTACAAGATGACAGAGGAGAACTTACAATAAATCACCAAGGACTGGTTGGTGGACCTCCTCATTCCAGCAGACCCTGCGGAGATATCCAATTTAGACAGTCCAGAAACTGCTTCGGATACACTCAGTCCTAGCAAAATAAAGAATACCAAAGAGGTCTATGATTTAGATAGCTCATCCATGAAGACAACTTCCATCTTAGCAGAGCAAGGAGGATATGGCAGAGAGATAGACAACACAGAAGTTGAACAAAATAAATGTGAGGTTACACTGCCTAGAGATGAGGAGGATCCCTCGAAGAAAAGGAAGGTTTCCATGCCAAAACCTTCCTCCCGAAAGAAAGTGAAAGAAACCATGACCAAAATGCAGACCATCCTCACCTCCGACAACTTCGATTTCATCATAGCATCCCTGAATGATGCTTCGTTGGATATAGCAGAGAAGAAAGAAGATAAGCAGGAGGAGTTGTTCCATTGGATTAAGGATGAGCTCCAAGAAGTGTAGCAAGAACTACAATCCATCCACCCAGTCTCCACTGCGCCTCTATCAGCAGGAACATCAGAACTGGGAGATGAGCCAGCTCAACTCCACCACATCAATGATACAGTCGAAGCTCGCCTTCAACGAGCTCAGGAAGAAACAGTGCAAGCTACCCAGGCTTTGGCACAAGTACAGGGAGACCTTGTAGAACAACACAGTGCTACAGAATGGGAAAAACTTGCTCTGCAAGCGAAGTGGGATGAAGAAAAAGCACAACTGTAGCAAAGAAAGGAACAGTTTCTCATAGAGCGACTTGAAGTAAAGGAAATGGTTGATAGAGCACTTCTCTCTGTGATAGTCATAAAAGTAAAGACCGAAGAGCGAGTTCCACAGCAGGTGGCACAACATGAAGAAGTAATCCAGTAGCTCCAGCAGTGCATAGCAGACTTGGAGTTGTGCACTATGCCCAAGACCCATCAAGATGTAAGAGACCAAAGGGAAGCAACTGCCCGCGGTGTAGTTGACAAACTAAAATCTCTTGCCTTGGAGTGTAAGCAGCTGAGTAACCGTAGTGCCCAAACATATGAGAACCTCACTGAGAATCCATAGTTACAGGCATTAGAGTCACAACTCAAGTAAGCAAAGCAACACACAGAAACACTACAGGCACAACTGAAGGCCTTGTCGGTCATGGAAAGAATGAAGCGGTCTCAGGAGCAACGCACCGCCCAACAACAGATCCATACGATTCAAAGCAGAGTGATGGAATTTACTCAATGACTTCAACTAGTGCAATATAAGGCGTGTCAATTATTCACAGAGGTTGAAATCCAAGGAGAAGAGATAGAACAGGTTGTCATCACAACAGAACAACGCCTAGAAGGTCCTGTGAACGACGCAGTGATCCAAGAGTTCACCAAGCAAGAGGTCATCGCACAACAGCATGTCAAAGCAGCTTGAGCCAAGATCGAGGCCTTCGAAGTAGAACTGGTCAGATCAGAGTGACTCAGGACGAGTCATAGGTGAGTGTTGGGAGCATGTTGGTCCTTAAACAAATTTTGAGAGATTCTTGGTCATAATGACCTATTTTGGGACTTCAACATCCTATCGAAGGAGGAGTGCAAGAAGAAGTGGATATCAATGGATCTCGGCCCACTTTTGGGTCCTTTTTTGGTTTTTGGGAATATGTAACGGGAATGGGATGTTGGCCCATGGGTTTACCCATGTTTAGGCCTATTTTGTATGTATAAATAGAAGGATAGGCAATGTAAGAAGTAATTGAATAGTGCATCTATGTGATGTGAATGTATGCTAAGTGCAAGTAGAGTCTGTAAGTTCTTTGTGCATGACTGTAAGAGACTTGTAAAGCTAAGTGCAGGTCCTTATAGAAGATTGTGGAGGGCTTAGTGCTGTCACGCAAGGAAGAAGGATCTAGCGAGTTGTGCAGATCCTTTTTCCTATATGAAGTAAGGGTTTTTATGGTTTTGTGCTTGTAACTGATTGAATGAAGACAATAAAGAAGAAGAGTTGGTGGACATAGCCCTAGGGTGGGGGTGAACCACATAAACATTGTGTTATATTGCTTTCTTCTTGTCTTAATATGTTTATGTCTTCTTTTGCTAAGTGCTTTGAGATGATTAGATAGATCTGCTTATGCCTAGTGCTAATGATGTATAAGAATGTTATATCTAATCTATATGAATGTGTTGAGTGCTTGATCTGCTAGATCTGACCTATATATTGATTCTAAGTTCTTAAGTACGTTATATCAGTGAGAATCCTACGAAGCCCTATTTTATTAACGAAGTGATTACTGATTGTATATTGAGGAACTGATGGTGCTAAGTTTTTTATTAAGTAGTAGAATCATAGATCTGTGTCCCAGCTAAGGTTGCAGACACCTAACTCTTGCAACCACCCCTGCCTCTACCTCGGGTGAGACTTCATCTACTTCGCATGTGTTTTCGAAAGGGACGATAGTTAGGGCTTTGTTGGTGCATTGTTGTAGCATTGAACCCTGGGTCTGCCCCTGTGCCAACACTTGACATCTGCCATGGTGAAAAAAATGACATAAAAAATGACACATCCATAAAACCAAAAAGACAAAAACTAAAAAAGAAAATGTATAAGAACTATAAAGATGTACAAGAAGTCACTCAAGGTGACCCACCTACGAGTGATACTTCTTGAGGTAGAGCCCATTTGTAGGCTCCACCAAAGCAATTCCCTCAAAGTCCACCAGATGATAAGTGTCCTTATTTATAACCTCCTTCACTATGAAAGGTATGAACCACATGGGTTTGAACTTGCCTGCCCCTAGGGGATCCTTATCTTGGTCATAGACTAGGACAAGGTCATCTTCAGATAAAATATGAGGATGAACAGACCGATCATACTGATACTTGAATTTTTGTTTGTGAGCCTCGTTGGCCAAGGCTGCATCCCAACATTGCTCATCGAGCTACTCAAGATATAATAAGCACTCTTCAAACGGTGAAGTGTCTGGCAATAACTATACAACCAACTTTAGAGACGGGATCTGGAAATCTATAGGCAAGACTGCTTCCAGCCCGTAAATGAGTTGAAAAGGTGAGAAACCGGTTGCAGTCTTAACAAATGTTCGGTAGGCCCATAATGCCAAGTACAACATCAAATTCTAATTTGACTTGGCCAAATTGATCGTTCGTTGTAGAATAGTCGTAAGGGACTTATTCACATCTTCAACATGACCATTCTCTTGTGGGTAGTAGGGTGACAAATTTTCTTGCCTCAACCCAAGATTTGACATTAAATGGGACATCATTTTATTCTGAAAGTGACTGCCATGGTCACTGACAATCTCTCTCTCGACGCCTAACCTTGTTATTATATGGTTAAGCAAAAAGAGAGTTGTTGTCTCGCTATCATATTTGAACGTTGGCATAGTTTTGACCCACTTCGTGAAGTAGTCTATTGCTACAATGATATAATGGTCCCCCTTGCTGAAAGGGATTGCATGTAGTGTAATCAATCCCCCACTTGGTGAAGGGACCAATTGTGATGACGGGAAACATGGGAGCGAGGTGTGCCCTCATCTTTCGAGAGAAGATCTGACACAGGTGGCACTTATTGACCAATTCAACACAATATTTGATTAATTTCGACCAAAAGTAACCGGCTTGCAGATTATTTTGGGTTGTTGCCAACCCAGACAAATGATTGCCACATGCTCCAGTGTGGCAATCGTTAAGCATGATTTCTTCTTCTTCATGTGTGAGACACCGGTGAAAGATGTAATCTACACCTTGACGATACAGAGTGTCCTCGAGTATGAGATAGTTCTTGGCCTGATGACGTATACGATGACGCTCATCACGAGAAGCAGAGGTGGGGCACTTGAAAGTATGGAGATATACTAGTACATATCCATACCAGGGGTCTGAAGATGCAATTAAAAACATGTCTCCTTTAATAGGTGACTCCTTGGGTATAACATCACTTGATTCGATTGGAAGTTTCGAGATGAGTTCCGCGAAGAATAACGACTTTTTGGATTTCGCCAAAAAAAAATCCAAGTCAAATTCTTGGAGGATAACTATCCATATACTGATCTTTCCACCGATTACATGTCGTGTCAACACGTATTGAAATAGATTCACAATGAAAATGATGGTGGTCTTGCGAAACAAGATATAATGATGGAACCGTTGGACAACATGAACTGCTGCCAACGCAAGTTTTTCGATGTGGGAATAATTGAGTTACGGTCCAACTAGGCCTCAACTTAGGTAATAAATCATGTATTCTTTGAGAAAATCATCCTCTTGAACCAAGACCATACTGATGGTCGACTTTGCAGTAGCCAAGTACAATAAGAAATATTTATTATAATTGGGTGGCTGAAGCAGAGGGGCAGACATGAGGGCGTGTTTAAATTCTTTGAAAGAGCAATGAGCATCTTCATCCCAATGAAAAGGAACATCCTTCTTTAGTAAACACATGAAACCCTTTGTGATCTCGGCATAGTTTGCGATGAAACATCGTAAAAGTTTTCTTTTCCATGTAAACTTTGAAGCTGAGGGACTGTGCACAGGGGATGAAATTGAATTATTGCCTCAACCTTTAGAGGATCGACCATGATCCCTGTTGTTGAAACTATGAAACCTAGAAGATGACCCGACGTTACGCAAAAACTGCATTTGTTTGGATTCAAGAGAATTTGGTAGTAGCAACATCGCTCAAAGATAAGTCGAAGGTGTGTGGGATGATCATCTCTCTTACGAGATTGTGATGTTAAATCATCAAGATAAGACTCGACTATGTGTTTGAGATCATGGAAAGAAAAATACATGGCCCACTGAAAAGTAGCTCCAACATTTTTCAGACCAAAAGGCATCTTCCGATAAGCGAATGTACCCCTCAGACAAGTGAAAGAGGTTTTGTGTTGGTCTTCGGGTTAGATCTGTATCTGATTGTATCCCAAAAAACCATCCATGAAAGAAAAAACCTTGCAACTTGAGCATTCATCAACTATCTGGTCAATAAATGGTGTGGGGAAATTATCCTTTGGACATGCCTTATTCAAATCACGAAAGTCCGTACATACGTGAATCGTGCCCTATTTTTTGTTGACTAGAATGGGATTTGACACCCATTGAGTCAATTGGATGGGGTAGATGAAACCAACTTCAAGCAGTTTCTCTACTTCAGCCTTGATAGCTACTACTTTCTTAGGATTAATTGGACGAAGATTATGCTGGATTGGCTTAGCGTCAATATACGTCGTGATTTTGTGTTCAATGATTCTTAGATCTATGCTTGGCATTTCCTCGTAAGACTAGGAAAACACGTCGCATAATTCTTTAAATAAGTCCTTGTAGATTCGAATCTCCTCAGGGGAGCAGTATGCTCCGACAGAGACATTCTCCACAACACCAGGGGTTCTGGAGATATAAATAGGTATGATTTTAGAGATGGTTTCCATATGTCCTTCAGCATAAACTATGTGTGTATATAAAGGATTGATAGGACAAGACCTATCTCTAGTCATAGTCAAAGTGAATTCACCTATTTCAATTCTTCTTAACTCTGGAAGGAAATACGATCTGTGATGGAGATCATCCTAGGGTCTGTCTAGACTAGTCATTGCCTCAATAATGGCCTCATCCGAGGGAAAGAATAAGTCTAAAGAATCAGTGTCGGTGAGGGAAAATTGAGCCCAAATAGGCTCAAGAACCGGATCTAACTCCTGTGTAGGAGTCGGATCAGGATCGATGGAATCTTGTTGGAGTGTCGAGTACATAATCTCTGCCATGGATAAAGGCATGGCCATGCCATGGTGCCCTGTCCCTTCCATCGTGGCTTCTTGGGAAGGAAGGGTCCACAGATCATCAAAGTAAGTCGTACAAAATGACGAGACTTGAAAATTTTCAACCTTAGACTGGTCGGGGACCGCCGATATGAACTTAACGTCGTCGGAAGGAGGCGGGTAATCGAAAGTACCCATCAAAGGTGGGCACAAACCAACCCCTATGTTGATGATGTCGGGTTGAGGGTTATCAATCATCGGGACCATGGATGCCCCCGATGAGGGGTCAATATGGGAGAAAGACAACTGATCAATGTGTTGGCATCAGAAGTCACTCCTGGATTGTAGAAGGAGTGAGCCTGATGCCCATCAGTTTAAATGTCATGATTTGTTGATAAAGGGTGATGAATGGAAGTAAACTCAGAATGATATCATTCTAACTTAGAAAACTAGGCTGGAACAACAAAGACAGGTGAGGTCTTGATCTAATTTAAGCCAGTAATTTTGCATAGTAGTGAGTGAGTGTAGGGAAAAACAATGGAAATAAAGTCTGCTCTGGACATTCGATCCTCCAGCAGCCTTTAAAAAGGGGTGAAAAGTCAGAGATATGAGATCCTCTCAGATCTGAGAAACTTCAAGAAAAATTAAGATGTTGCAAAACTATTATAATCAAACATACATTATATAGTCATTACAACACCCGATTGGATCATCCATGCTCGGGCTCTAAAGATTCAGAGGGAAAAAGGAGAAGAAGATGTTGGCTTCCATTAAACAAGAAATCTCAAATATCAATCTATAACCAGGGAACTAGAGGCCTCGTTAAAGCTTTATAGTCGGGAGCTCTGCTCTACCATCCATCCTTACAAAATATCAAAACAGAGTCTATATACTCAGAGCAATTCACCTCCTTGTCCCCAGGAGGGTAGTTGAGCTACCTCATTTAAGGCTTTACGTGCGCATGATCTTCCTTCAGAATGTATACTCAGCTTCTTGTCTGACACTGCTTCAGACGACATGGCTTCTACAGGGAAACTATCCATCGGAGTACCACGAGCTGACTGCTTCTGACCTTTCCCATGCCTTCCATTTATGGGTTGAGCTGAGGTCTCAACCACCTGCTCAATATTCATTAACTGCTTCTTCTGTGGGGGGTGGTCGAGACTGAATACATAGAGAGTGACCACGTGTTGAATTTCCAAATCTTGGAGGCCAGGCTTCATTTCTTCAGGTTTCACTCTCAATGTAACCACAGGGCCATACAATTGTCTTCAAGGACGCTTCGGCATTTTCCTTTCGGGGATTTCCTCATGCTATGTCCAGGATCCTCGATACCCTGTGTTGCGAAATTTCCCTATCCAAACCAACGAATTGATCTTCCCTTAACCTCAACGGCCAGGATTTCTTCCTTATCCATCTCTTAGCCATCTGTGGTTTGAATAGGTGCCTATATTTTCCCTTTGGCCCTACTTTCTATATGATAGTGGGCTATGACCTTGTGCTAAAACCAAAGGTACTCCATGGATTTCATGTCTCAGCGATGGGAGGGAGTGAACTCCTCACCCTTGATAATCCTGATTGCCGAAATCATGAAGGGGCTACATTGTGCTGGTGCCTTCGTTACCCCTTGCTCATATAATCACCGGCTAGGATCGTGGGCCTATCCTGGGGGCTTTTACATTTCATGTTTTGGGGTTTTGAAATGCAGTGGAGAAGTGACCCCTTGCCTTTTGAAGTCCCAGTAGCTGAAATGCCGAAACGACTTTTCGCATTTCGCATTTCGGGGTTTCCCGATGCAGTGGAAAAGAGAGACCCCGTGTCTTTTGAAGTCCGGGTAGCCGAAATGCCAAAATGGATTTTTTCATTTCACGTTTTGGGGTTTCCTGATGCAGTGAAAAAGAGAGACCTTGTGTCTTTTGAAGTCCCGGTAGCCGAAATGTCGAAACTTCTCCTGGGTGGCTTTTACATTTTGCGTTTCAGGTTTCGGCGATTCCAGATGCAGTGAAGGAGCGACCCCTTGTCTTTCAAAGTCCCAGTAGCTGAAATGCTGAAATGACTTTTGCCATAAGAGACAAGCCCATGTGCTAAACCTCGTGCAACTCCATGACTCAAGCTTACCCGATGACTGTCGATCTGCTCCATCTATGGATCCTCGCCGTTGAAAACAAAATGCCCACTCGCTTGATTTTAAGCCCGAAATGGACTTCTTCTATGTGTTGCACTCGACGCTCATGATTGCGGCCTTTGAATAAAACACATTTGATGGGTTTTTAAACCCCATTTCCAAGCATTTACACCAAGGGACTAAAATTGGAGAGAAACACCCCCTTGCAAGAATTGGTGCTAACATTAGGCTCCATGGGGGATAGATTCATCCCTACGATGCTCTAGGAACTCCTTATGTAGTTCTAGTTGCCTTCTGTTGGGCTATGGAGTCATTTATTAAGACGAAAATAAATAGAAAAAACAATATTACAAAAACAGAGGAGCCTTCTAAGGCTCAAACAAAACATTTCTTCAGGAAATGCCCAGTTACTGGGTCGTTAAAAACTTCTTCACCCTCCAAATCCTGCAACTTGTACGTGTTATTTAAGAATACTTCAGAGATTTTGAAGGGCCCGATCTAGAGGGCATCAAACTTGTTGTGTTTTCCCCTATCCTGCCTAGGTGCATCCCACTTAAGCACCAAATATCCCAGCTCGAATTCCTCCTTCCTAACCTTCCTGTCAAAGGCCTGCTTGATCTTTTGCTGATGACTATGAGCTATGTCCATTACCTGCTCGTTGATCTGTTGCACTTCCACCACTTGATGAATTCTTCTGACCATATGATCTGGCTCTCCTTCATGATCTTGAAAGAATTTCACTATAGGTAAAGAGAGTTGAGTGGGAAACACAGCCTCCGTCCCATAAACAAGTTGAAAAGGTGAGGTGCCTAGGGACTTCTTTATTGTCACTCGATCGGCCCATAGAGCGAATTTGAGCTTTGAATCCCAAGACCTCTTATTGTCTTCCAATAATATTTTAATGAGTTTGATTATACTTTTATTAGAAGATTCTATCAGTCCATTTCCTCGAAGATAATAGGGAGTGGAGTGAATTAGTGAAATCTCAAACTGCTCACAGAACTTAACCAGAGGTTCAGACTTGAAAGAAGCAACATTATCAGTGACAATTCTGCTAGGACAACCAAATCTGGCTATGATATCTTCTAATAAGTTGGTAATTACCTTGTGTGAAGCACTCCTGGTGGGGGCAACTTCTATCCACTTGGTGAAATAGTCTGTTGCAGTCAGGATCCATCTATGTTGGCCACTTGAAGGAGGATGAATTTCTCCAATGAAGTTCAACCCCCACTGTTGAAAGGGTGCTGAAGCTACTATAGGATTTAGTGGCAGAGATTTGAGCTACTTATTTCCTGAGAACCTTGGCATTTGATGCAAGATCTGACTTCTCTGCAGACATCAGTGAATAAGGTGGGCCAGTAGTACCCAGCCCTCAGAATTTTGTGAGATGTGGTCTTCCAGAAATGATGCCCTCCACAAAGGCTGCTATGGAAATCAAACATAACTTTTTGGGCTTCCTGTGGGTTCATACACCTCAGAAACACCCCTAGAGGGTCTCTCCAGTACAAGACTTGGTAAATAAGGTAATATCTGAATGCCTTGAGCTTTAAAGATCTTGCCTTGCTTTTTCCCATTCCATCAAGAGGCTTCAACTCTTACATAAAGTACAAAATGTCTCTGTACCAGGTTCATTCTGCTAGTGACAAGCCACCCTGAGAGATTTTGCTGGATGACTCAGCTTGCTGATTTCCTGAGTAAGCATTGATGAAGCTAACCCCCAAGGCCTTGCAATTGGATTCAGCCAGCAGCTTGGCTAAACCCTACCCTTTAACCAACTTGGTGGGCTTTATCTCCAAGTCAAACTCAAGGATCATGTCAATCCATTTACCTCTTCTCCCATCTATGTCAGGCTGTATGAGGATGTATTTCATAGAGGATGAAGGAATGTATGCAGTCACTCTTGAGTGCAAGACATAGACTCTGAAATCTTTGAGAGCTTTCACCAAGGCATAGGCCTACTTCTCCATGATCTCATACCTGATTTTTGCGTCTCTTAATGCCTTACTGAAGAAGGAAATGGTTTTATCTCACCCTTCCTCATTTTTATGAAATAAGACCACTGCCATTGTATCAAAAGAAGCAAAAGAAAAAACCAGGAAATCCTTGGAATAATCAGGAATGATCATCATAGGTGCCTCAGTCAATACCTTTTTTATTTGGACAAAAGATTCCCTGGGTTCAACAGTCCATTTTACTTCATTTCGCTTTCTGAGCATGGCTATGATGTGTTTCACCAACTCAGCAAAATTTGAGACGAACCTCCTCAGAAAGTTAATCTTTCCTAAAAAACCCTGAACTTCATTTGTAGACCTGGGAAGTGACAGGGTCTGAATTGCCTCTACCCTGCTAGGATCAATTCTCACTCCCTATGATGATACTATATGGCCTAACAACTTCCCCTCCTTCATAGAAAACAAATATTTCTTGGGATTTAAGGAAAGGCCAAACCTCCGTCATTTCAAGAAAACTTTCCTCAAGTGACAACAATGCTCTATATCAGACCTAGAGAAGACTTTGATGTCATCCAGATAGATCACCACAAACTGATATTTCTCCCCGATGAAGGCTATGTCCATGGCTTGCTAAAATGTTGCTCCTGCATTCATTAATCCAAAAGGCATTTTGCCATACATGAATGTGCCCCAAGGAGTGGTGAAGGTTGTTTTTTCTCTGTCTTCAGGCATGACTGATATCTGATTATAGCCAGAAAAACCATCAATCATGGATATTCTAGATGCACCAGTTACCTTCTACAATATGTGTTCCATGTGGGGCAAGGGATAGCTATCTTTCTTTGAGCTCCTACTCGGGTTCCTGAAATCAACATAGAGTCTGATTTCTCCACTTTTTTTCTCA
The DNA here is from genome assembly GCA_009831015.1 of Picea engelmannii. Lineage (NCBI taxonomy): Eukaryota > Viridiplantae > Streptophyta > Pinopsida > Pinales > Pinaceae > Picea > Picea engelmannii. The sequence continues at coordinate 511,316 of ML781455.1, read as the reverse complement.
CCTGGACCAAATTGGCCACCCAATCAGAGTATCTCAAGGGGACAATGATTTGGGCATCTAACAAATTCTTCACTTCTCTCTCCATGATAGACAAAAAAATGGGATTTATCTGTCTTAGCTTATGCCTAAAAGGCTTAGCCTCTTCCTTCAGTTGGATCTTGTGTTCAATGACAGATGTGTCATATGTCTTGAGGTCTTCATAGGTCCATGCAAACACATCAACAAATTCTCTTAATAACTTGGCATATTTGGCCCTCTGCTCTTTGGTCAAACTGCTTGAAAACTTGACGAACTTAGGCTCCTCTTGAGTGCCGATGTTGCACTCCACTGCATCAACATCTCCATTTGGAAACCTACCCTTTACTGCCACATCATTCCCATTGAACAATCTTTCTAAAGGGACTAGTCCCTTCAGAATATGGTTGCTAGGCAGATGAATAATATGGTGATCAACAATTTTATTAAGAATACCTCAGGGTGAGGGTGACTTTTGAGATCAGGATCCTGATAAATATGCAATGCAAAAAATTCATCGACAGACTGAAGAAATTTTTTGATTTCAAGATTGTCTTCAAATACCTTCCAATGCTTGATATTATCCAGGATAGATGGCCTGTATCTTATCTCAACCTCATATTTGATCTTAGGCGGCAGAGGGATCCTGAACAGACTAGCTGAGACAACTAAGGAATCGGCCAAAGAATTTTCCTCTCTTGGAATAAAAGAAATGTTGAAAGCTGAGAAGAAATTATCAGTCAGGTCCCACACCTCATTTTTGTAACTCCTGAGCTGAGGATGCTTAGCCCGATAAGAATTTCTGACTTGCTGGATTATCAACTCAGTATCTCTGAACACTACTACCTCCTCAATTCCCATTTCTTTTGCAGCCCTTAAACCTAGAACAAGAGCTTCATATTCTGTCACATTATTGGTAGCCTCAAATTCTAGCTTGTATGATAGGGATATGGTTTCCTGACAAGGCGACACAAAAACCACTCCAGCGCCCGCGCCTTCGCTAGAAGAATCTCTATCAAAGAACATCTTCCAAATAGAGGTGGTTGGAGGAGGTATCTCATGATTAAATATGGGTTTCTTTCTGATTTGAAAAGGGGCTTCAGGAGCATCAGTGAGCTGCAATAAACTAGACTCCAAATCAGTGTCAAGTGCAAAGATAGGATGATTGGTGGGGTCTGCTTCATCACTAACAGTGTAGGCCAGCTGAACTTCTCTGTAAAACCTCCTGTGTTCCCCTCCAAACACTGGAATGGTGGCATATGTGAGATCCATCTGTAATGTTCCTCCAAGTTTTTTAATCCAAGATCTTGACAACAACATGTCGAACTTGGGGGGAACGTGAGCTACTATAATGTCCATGACCACACTCTTCATTGGCAGCTGAAATAAAGAGACCACCAAGTCTTTGATGACTCCAAGGAATTGAATCCTCCTTGAATCAAAAGAGTACAAATCGTGATAGGCCTTTGTCACTTCCAGTCCCAATTCTTCCATGACTATTTTGGGCATAAGGTTGTGGGAAGCTCCTGAATCCATGAGGCAATTATGCAACACCTTATCATGTATGTTCAGGGATGTGTAGAAGGGAGGGGATGAATCATCTCTATCTTCTACCATGGGACCTAGGATGACTGCTGGCTTTTCATCTTGAAGATTTACTGAGTCTGTGGAAGGCTGGGGGGACTCAGACTCTAGCAGTTTGGAGAGGGACCTTTTGAAATATTCATTTTTAACTAGTTCTAAGAGGGTTACAGTAATTCTAATATTTTGAATTTCGTGCTCAAAACTAAAGGAGGAAATAGGCTTAAGATCTTCCCTTACCTTAGAGACAGGTTCTTTGGCTGTTGGCGAAGTATTTTGAGTTTTCTTTTCTTTAGTTGTGATTGTTGTAGGTTTAGCAGGCCTTTCCGCTATGAGGGGTTGATCATGGCTATCAAAATTTCCTTCTTTTTTCTTTGACCTGAGATGATATCTATTAGGAGTGTTGTTGGCCTTTTCCCCTTTACTCAACTCACTGATTTGAATGTTCATAAGGGATTCTTGGTATGTAGATTGAGTCAAATGGGGAAAGGGGGAAGTTTCTTCAATACAATGAATTTCAGGGTGGAGCTCATCTATCTTCTCTCCTTCCTCATGAGAAACTAGGTTATTTTGGAGAGGGGTTTGAATCCTCTGATCATCTATGTCTTTTCTCCTTTGTTCCGTTGACAAATCTTGTGGCACATTGTTGCTAGGCCTCATGAGGCCTTTTTTATCAGTATTTTGGGGATTTCTGTACATGGGCTTCCATTCTAACCCCCACCTTTCCATTCTAGCCGAAAGTGATTTTAGCACTTTAGTTACCTCGTCCATCTGAAGGGGAAGAGGAGAGGAATTGGATGGGGAGGCTTCAGGTCTCTTCCTGGATATGTCTCTATCAGCCTTATTCCTAAATCATTCAACAACAAATATGTTAGATTCTACTTCCACGGCTACATCCTGCATGTGAGCCAGAGTAGTTGCTCTCCTTTCCCTCAACAGGAGGTAGAAATCGAGATCAAAAGCACTAGAATAAGTGATTTTAGAAGAGGCTTCTAAGGGATTTATCTCATCGGGGAGCTTATTGTACATTTTATTGAATCTCTTGGAGAAGTCATAGACAAACTCTCCTTCCTTTCTCTTCAAAGACCCAAAGTCTGTCATGTAATACATGAAGTCTTTTTTGTCTCCCCACTGTCTCAAAAAGGAATTATCCAAAGCCTCAATCCCATCGATAGATCTAGGAGGCAGGTCCCTAAACCACTTTCTAGCCTTGCCTGCAAGGCTATGGATGAAGATCCTCATCCATACGTCTGCATGCATGATACCATGATCATCTGTAAAACTGTAAAAGGATTCAAGGTGTTCTTTTGCAGCTATGTCCTCTTCACCTGTAAACTTGGGCAGCTTCTTAAGGTAGCCATCTTCTAGAAGGGCATTGAGAGGTTGAGGTAACAAAAGGGGAGCATACCTAGCAGCTATTATAGCCTCCATTATGGTCATGGAGGGATTTTCTCCTACCATAGGACTATTAGGTGGAGGAGAAATCAGAGGAGAAGGAGCTCAAATAGGGGATACTGGAAATGAGCTTCCAGGTGGAAGGGTGAACAATGGGGGATTCAGAGAGAAGGCTAAGGGGCTTGAATCAATAGATGCTTCTCTTTGTGCAATATCAACAACAGTAATAAGAGGAGGGGTAGTAAAGCTTGGAGTGGGGAAATCTTCTGTGGTCTTGGGTCTACGCTAAGGTACAACTTCAGGGGAGAGGAGAGTGACAAGGATTTCTCCCTCCAATCCCAGACCAGGAGGGGAAAACTCAGCAAGAACACTTTTGAAATTCAAGAAATGGGAAACTTCAGAACAAGGTCTGCTAGGAAGCTGAGAAGAAGAAAATGGAGTTCCTACAGAAGGAGATGGCAAATTAACTGGTTCAGTGGTGGAAGCTTCTCCTTTAGAGGCCTTTTCTTTTTTGATAATCGCCTCCGGATCAGCTCCAGGTGTAGCTAGAGGCATCTGTAGATGGGACCGCGTGTGTCTACCTTTGGAAGCCACAACTAAAACAACAGGTTCACCATAGTGGATTCGTCACAATGGAGTCGCCAGGTGCACAGTAGCAATATCATAGGGCTTTGATGCCTGATGCACCTTTAGAATGTACACGCAGCTTCAAAATGTATATGCAGCTTCTTGTCTGATACTGCTTCAGATAACATGGATTCTGCAGGGAAACTATCCATCGGAGTACCACGAGATGACTGCTTCTGACCTTTCCCATGCCTTCCATTTATGGGTTGAGCTGAGGTCTCAACCACCTGCTCAATATTCATTAACTGCTTCTTCCATGGGGGGTGGCCAAGACTGACTACATTGAGAGTGACCACGTGTCGGCTTTCCAAAGCTTGGAGGCCAGCCTTCATTTCTTCAGGTTTCACTCTCAACGTAACCACAGGGCCATGCAACTGTCTTCAAGGACGCTTCGGTATTTTCCTTTCAGGGATTTCCTCATGCTGTGTCTAGGATCCCCGATACCCTGTGTTGCAAAATTTCCCTATCCAAACCTACGACTTGATCTTCCCTTAACATCGACAACTAGGATTTCTTCCTTATCCGGCTCTTAGATATCTATGGTCTGAACAGGTGCCTATATTTTTCCTTTGGCCCTACTTTCTATATGATAGTGGGCTATGAACTTGCACTAAAACCAAAGGTACTCCATGGGTTTCGGGTATCGGCAATGGGAGGGAGTGAACTCCTCACCCTTGATAATCCTGATTGCCGAAATCGTGAAGGGGCTACATCGTGTTGGCGCCTTCCTTACCCCTTGCTCATATAATCACTGGCTAGGATCGTGTGCCTATCCTGGGGGATTTTACATTTCGTGTTTCGGGGTTTCAAAATGCAGTGGAGAAGTGACCCCTTGTCTTTTGAAGTCCCGGTAGCCAAAATGTCAAAACGGATTTTCACATTTCGCGTTTCGGGATTTCCCGATGCAGTGGAAAAGAGAGACCCTATGTCTTTTGAAGTCCCGGTAGCCGAAATGCCGAAACGGCTCCTGGGTGGCTTTTACATTTTGCGTTTCGGGTTTTGGAAATTCTATATGTAGTGAAGGAGCGATCCCTTGTCTTTCAAAGTCCCGGTAGCCAAAATGTCGAAACAAATTTTTGCATTTCGTGACTTTGTCCATAAGAGACGAGCCCAGGTGCTAAACCTCATGCAACTCCGCGACTCAATATTACTCTATGACCGTCTATCTACTCCATCTTTGGATCCTCGCTGTTGAAAAAAAAATGTCCACTCGCTTGATTTTAAGACCGAAATGGACTTCTTTTGTTTGTTGCGCTCGATGCTCATGACTACAGACGTTGAATAAAAATAATTTGATGGGTTTTTAAACCCCATTTCTACGCATTTACACCAAGGGACCGAAATCGGAGAGAAACAACTCCTTGCAAGAATTGGCGCTAACACAATGGACACGATTCGGCCCTCGTGTGGAAACAACAAGACTCAGAAAACTGTAGTGACCACTGCATTCATATCATAGGTCCAAATCCTTCCTAACAATATATTGTAGTCAAGAGACGCACCGACCACTTCAACCTTGATGCACACGGTCTTCCCCCCTAACTGCATAAGGAAAGAGGGTATGATTCCATGTGGTCAAAATGAATGACCGTTGAAAGTGGTAAGAAGAGTAGGTGACAGAGACAAAATGGGTAGGCCAATGGCCTTCCAACACGCCAATGACATCACTCATGTCGAGGCACCCTCATCAACCACCGTGCGAAAAATGTTCCGAGTAAAATTTTCCATGGTGTAAGCCACTACTATCTGAAAGACCACGTGGGAAGGGAGTCAAGGTTTTAAGTTGGTCGTATCAAGAATGATCATTCCTGGATTACAAGTCTCAGCAAATCCTAAGGCAAATAACAAATCCTTTCTCTGGGAAGGGTAGCTTTGGAGGACCTCTAAAGCGGAAATTGCACAAGGGGTTTGAGACAAATCCTCCACCACAGAGTAGCTCTGGGCAGACCTTGCATTTGGATTGTGGGAAGATTTCTTGAACACACCTTTTTGGATGTGTGTCATTGTTTTTCCCAACATATTCTCAATATGGAGAGGAAGAGATGGGTTTTCGACTTATTTACCCTTCTCAAAGTTGTTTGGCATTTTGTAGTTGTGTGTCCTAGTTGTTATATCAATGATACCTTTCATCATATACACATTTGTGAACGAAGGATTACTCAAAGACTAAGTGGGTCCCTGACTTCCCCCTTCCATGCTCGAAGAGGATTGAGTTAAATTTTTCCCATGTGGAAATGAGTTTCTTAACACGACAGTTTTCTATTATGCCAATAACTTATGGGCCTCCACAAGCCGAGGGCACAGGTGAGTCGGATGGTCTTTCGAGTAAATATTACATAGATACTTTGACTTTTTATTTTTTGTGTTGCCTCCACCAGCATTATTGGTAGGTTTCTTATCCCCCTTACCCTTATTTCTTTGTTTCTTCTTTCCGTCAGGCTGCTAGGTGGCCTTAGGGTTTGTCGATTTCACATTGTGTACATCTGACATTTGAGTAGGGGGAGCAGCTAAACTTGTGGTCTGGATGGTCGTTGTCTGTTGTATTGACAATTGTTGTAATTGATTTGAAAGATGATCAATGGTCTTCGTTTACACTAAACCAACAATACCATCGGCATGTGGTCCAAATCTTTTTCTAGTCTTGTCAAGTATCGACCGCAGTGCATTTGGAAAAACTTCGTAAAGTAAACCAGACTGAGAGTAAATAAGCTCTAGCTGTTGAGCTCTCCTTATCACTTCTTCTTCTTAAAATACCCTCGACGTTGCGATATCTTTATATAACTGAGGTACCAAAGACTTAAGGAACCACTCAAGTAGGAATGCTGGTGGGACTGGTACTTTTATCAAACTCTTTCGGCATCTCTATTCTTGGATGTGATCTGAGATATGGTCCACCTTTGTTTGCTCAAAGTTGGCTAGAAACTCGGTGTCGACGTTGTATCTCATAGGTAATTGAAAATGGTTTAAGAAAACCATTTCCAATTCGCCAAAGGTAGAGTATCTTGAGCGGTCGAGCTCAATGTACCATTTTGCAGCACTCCCGATGAGAGTGCATTGAAGTAAATGCAACTAGACGGAGTCTTCTCTCAAAGAGTTGGACGAGCACCATAAATGGAAGGTAGTCACATGATCGTCTGGATATTTATTGATCTTAGATTTGAACTTTGGAATGTTCGAAGGCAACTTGGTTGGCATAGGAGTCCAACACGGATCATGACAGATGGGGTTGTTTAATAACCTTGTCAAGTATGGCAAGTGCAAAGTTTCTAGAAACGGTAATTTGGGTTGTTGATTATAACCAGGGAAAAAGGAGCCTGGATTTTGGTAGGCACCAGGTTGCTAGGAAACGTTAGGTTGTTAGACAGGGTTCTGGTAATAACCATGGCTATGACCAGCATACAGGTTCTGCACTTGTTGATATGTCATCGACTGACTCCCGTAATAGGACGTAGAAGGTTGGGCTTGCGTCGTATTCCAAGGATTTTGGGAAGGTTGCCCCCTGTCGATCCAACGGGCATAAGTCCTGAGCCTTGCCCAGGTTTACATTGGCTATGGAAGGGGTTTCCTCCAATCGACATCCCTGACGAGGGAAACGATCCCTACCATGGATTCCAAGGTCCTTGCAAGGAAGGAATTCCTGAGTTTTCCCACTGTGAAGGAATAGTACCCTGCATAGGATTTTTTTTTCCATAACTGGGGTTGCCCCGGTCGAGATGACAGCTGAAGAGAATGCATTGTTACCAAACGCATCAAACAAAGAGAATGGTTTCAAACCTATCGGCATGTTATAATAAGGAAGTCCTTGACTACATGTTCCAAACAAACTATAATTTATGTTCGGCTCGACAGAGTGCTAGTGGGCACTGCCGAGCGAATGGGACGAATGAGGTATATGACCCCCTCCGTAAGGGAAAGAATTATAGGGATTTGAAATTCCCCCCATGGATCCTTGCAGAGGAGCGTTCGAGCTCCCTGCCCCCAGACCTAAATTTTGTAGAGTGGAGTAGGAAAGGACAGAGTTTGTATCGAAGTCAAGCATCCCGTATGAGAATGGAGGGCCTGTCGCACTCTGGGTGAAAGAAGCAGTGATCACCGCCATAGACCATAGTGGTTCGGACCAGCGACGGTTGGTTAGGAGGTGGAAAACCCCCTGTAGTGACAGTCATAGAGGGAGTATGAGGATTCCCTAAAGAAGTAGCATCATTTATCTCCATCATTGCTTGTGACACTACCTGGTGCTTGTAAGGGTGAACCTGTATGACGATGGGCGCCGATAGATTGGTGATTGGAGGGTTACAGGGACCAAAAGATTCCTCTCCAAGGTCAGAAATGGTTGGTTCCTCTGAAATCAAATGTTATCTTCTCGAAGGTGGGTCGGGCACAGTTTCCTGTGGCTCGGTTGCCTCAAAAGACCCTTGCTGGTCTAGTCTTTGCCTTAGCGGTGGCAGGGGTGGCTCTAGATCAACCGATGACAGGCCAAGAATCATTCGTGACTGACAGAGCTCCTGATACTCCATGGTGTGAGAATATCAATCAGACAATAGGGATTTTTATTAATGTTAAAGACCATCACACACTAGAAAAATCTCTTATGAGATAAGACAAGCAGATCACTAGCTAGTTGGAAGAACAGTTAGACCAGCCAACACTAGAGAAACTTACCGATGCAAGTGAAACTTGAATATAGAAGAACCCTCTGGGTATACTCTGTAAAGAGTGGCCAGATGTCTTCCCTAGGTACTATGGTATACCCCCACAGTCACCTGTGTAAGTCACTAAGATAAAGGCAACTAGGTTTCCAACGCGCGAACAGTCACAAGGCGGGTACAGTCAATAGTCGGGTGGACCACAATGAGCAGGGTATCAAGCCCGAAACCTATAAAGGGTATCAAAATCAAGTGTTCCAGAAGACGACTGAGGACCTCAAATGGATTCGAGACCCACAGATCGTTGTGGTAAATGTGATCAATGGAATCCAAAAATAAGCCCTCTATATGCGTTCCCCACTACGCTTGGTCCAGATTTGGAGGGGTTATCGTTGTTACCTTTCTGCATGCGACCTCGTGTTTATCCCCTATGTTAGAGGGGGGTCCCAGATAAATTTCATGGTTACTGAAATTTCAAGCACTCCCTAGCACAAACTCCTATGTTTGTTTTTGTAGCCTTGAAGAGTTTCCTCTCCAATCCTAAATCAAGGCTCTAGCCTATACTAAATTGATGGACCCTACAAACACAAAGTCTAATAACTTTTTATTAAGCGTTAATTTTAGCGGTTGTCTTAATTCAAAGGGAACGGAAGTGAAACTAGTGATGTTCTTTAAGAGACGAAAGAGAAGAGCATAAAATGAAACTGAAAACAAACTACTTCTTCTTCAAAAATGAAGATTTTCCAATTTAAACTCTTTCACCAAACTTTTCGTAACTATTTTTCTCAGGTATTTGAAAAGAAAAAATTAAAGCAAGATTTTTCTCGACTACGAGCTACTTAATGTCCTAAGTATTCAAATAAATAAATTAAAAAAACTTTATTTTTCCTTGATAAATAAAGCAACTAACCTAAACTACTTTTACCAAACAAAGAAATGAATTTTATTTTATTTTTTATTTCAAAATTCTTAAAAATAAGAAACTTGAAAATGAATTCTTTTTATTTTCTTCTAAAGCAAGAGAAAGGGAAAAGTGAAGACAAGACAATACCAAGAAATGATTTCTGGCCCCACCACGGATCATAGAGAGTCACTGACCAAACCCAACAGGATGATCATAAAAGACTCACAGACTTGTCTGAAACCCTAATAGAAAAACACAAGAAATATTTTAAAGAATAAGCTAAACTGAGGTCAGACCTAAGCTATAGAATGCCATAACAAAGACTAGGACTAGATCAAGAAAACCCCTGAGAAGTATGACTTCTGACAGGGAAGAGGATGACTACCTCTTCTTTAAAAAATATTTTCTCAACACAGGCATGCTACTGACACTTCAACAACCAGCGTATGTACATAGGTTGTCCAAAGGTAAGGCGTGTATGTATGCATGTAGACCCACTACCGGCCGCGTACACCTCTATAACTTCTCAAAAAATGAAAACTAATAGTCAAGAAAACCAGGTAGGGAGTATTGGTATTGAAGACCAGAATCCCTTAAAGACATATACACTTATAGAAACTCAACAAAAGTAATTAAACTAATTAAAGCACCCAAAAGAATATCCCCTAAAAACCCTAGAGGTCTCCCCAGTACGGTCTCCAATTTTGATGTAAGTGGGAAAACCCCCTACAAACTACACTATGGTTCTAAAGTGCAGGAAAATCTAACCATCTAAAGTCTCCTACTTTTAACAACTATCTTGACATTACCCCACAATCATACATAAAAAGAAAAGTATAGGGATCTATTCATCCTACCTTAAACTCCACATCCGATGTCGATCCCTTTGCACTTGTTTGTTTCCCGACTGCAAGTATCCTCCCAAGGCTGACCTGCATTTATCAAAAGACAAACAAGAAACTACAAGCATCCATTCTACATATGGATTAGTGCGTTAGATATCATAACCAAAATGCAAATAAATCATGAAGATTGAAGACATCATTTGGTGGGACGGAAACAGTATTTCTTTATATTAATATCACAAAGTTGGTTACAATATGAGACTGGAAACTACTCCTCAAACTTGGTCCTGGGATCCTCTTCACAATGCACCAACTGCTTCCACGTATTCTTCTCCTCTTCAGTTCTCTCTAGGGAAATGTCAAGGATTTGCAATGGAGGAAAAAAGGGCTAAAAAAGGGAATTATGGATCAAACTCACAACGTGGTTGCAAAATATTGGGGCAAATGGGGGATATTGAAATGGGCAGAGTTTCTTTTCTCTCATGCTTATTTTTGAAATGGGACCCCAACACCTTATTTTATAGGCCAAAAATATAGGTATTCGGTTGGGTGACCGACTATAGGTGGTCAAATGATTAGTAATGGACCAAAATCCCATATCCCTTTGCAATTTTTATTTTTCGCACTTTTTGTGAGTGTACACAGGTTGTAATGGTGCAGCAAGCATGTATACGTGAGCAGTAGTAGTGCAAGGTGCATACATCTTCAAGAAAATGGTTTTTTAGAAGACTTGTTCAATGATGGCTTGGAAAAGATAGCAAGTAAGATGGCATGATGCCAAGTATGCATGTCTGGTGCAATTTAGGGTTATAATAGAAAGATAAAATTTGGAGGCTTCAATACCTAGAAAAAAAGTGACTCCATGTACTCCCCTACAGGGTCATAAAATAGGGAACGAAACTTACTAGGTTGGTAACATAAAAATTCTCTATCTTACAGTTTCTCACATCAGGATGAATGCCTGTGGCAAGCACAGGTGAGTGAAAGGATGATGCAGGTTTCTTATCCACTTACTCTTTGTCTTCTCTGATAATGTCAACCATCTGAAGGCAAGAAATCTCTTCATGTATATCAATGAATGGGTGCTTCTCCCTAACTTGTTTCTTAGTGTCTTCTGCAGGCCTAGGATGGATAATTTCCACCCAATGTTTTTCCTTACTGAATAAAGGAAAAGGCTCTACAGTATGGTCCTATAAATCCTTCATATCCACATCAGAATCTGATTCATAACTATCATACACTGGATGGCTTCTCCCAAAGTCAAAAAAATGTAAGGTAGGGATCTTCTCTTCTTCATCTTATTACTCATCAAAGATGGGTGAGCACATAACTCTTTTGTATCGCAAAGAAAAATGAGCAACCTCTTGATTCTTCTGTTCAATGCTAGGTGAAAATACATCATGGGAAACCTCTTGAAGGAAAAGAGAAGAATCCTCCTCCAAAACTATCTCTTTTTTTACAATTGAGACAGTAGGTGCATCAGAGGCAGAATATGATACATCTATGGCTATGCAATCATCAACACTATCAACACTCATATTTGGAATTCCTTTTTCTCAGGAAATAGAAAGAGAAAATATTTCATCCACATTTGCAAAACACTCGCATTTATCCTCACTTTCTCTTTCAATCAGATCTTCACCAGAATCATTACACGAGGAAGACTCTATCATCTGTTGGATGTGGAATGAAAAATTCTTACAACAGTCATCCAAAATAATATGAGATAGGTAAATCTTCTTGTAATATGAATTAAAAGCATCATGAAAATCCTTCAAAGAATGGATACTAGCAGCAGGGAGAGATTGACACCATTCACAAGCATCTTCCTCTAAATACAATTTGAACATCTTGATCAAGACATCCTCATGAAATAATCCATGTTCAAGCATGCATATATGAAATTTTAATAAGTTCTCATCGGGATGGTCATGCTTGCTTCCTCTGAATCTCAGAAGATAATCATCCTATGCATTTATAGCCTGCACTGGATGTGGATAACCAGCGATGGCTGAGAAATTGAAGGGGGGGAATCTCTTGGCCAGGATAGCCTCCATAGCCTTTTGATTTTCCTCCCTTTAGTGGAGTCACCAATAGATTTTGAATAGTGGATTCTCCATACTAAAATATAATCAGTCAGAATTATGTGTCCATATTTAGTTCACCATATAAAACTGGCTCTCTGCAATGTCGTTCTTCCCAGGGAGCTTTTTAATCAGGTATAACAGAAAAAATACTACTTGAGAAAGCTTTCCTTTCTTAATAATCCTCTCTCGGTCAACTTCAGGTGTAGCCAGAGGTAGCTATGGAGTAGACCTCGTGTGTCTGCCCTTCGGAGCCACAACTAAAATAGTGGAGTTGAAATAGTGGAGTCACCAGGTGCAAGATGCAATCTTCAATGGTACTGATATCTGATACACCTTCATAATCATATCTTCTTTGTATTTCTATCCCAGGGAAATGTCTTCAATTCGTTCCCCGACAATGGCACCAGAAATGTTAGCACTAGAAGTCACCCTCAGATTGCATAGAAGGTAATCCTAGTACCCATTAGTTTATACAGTAAATGTAAATGAGTTTTAAGAGGCCAAATGGAGAAGACTCAATTAAAATGATGTTCTAACTCATAAATCTAGACTAGCATGCATAAGAAATTGAGGTCTGGAATCAAATTCAGTCAGTAAGTTGGAGTAGGGGTGAATAGAGAGAAAACTTTGGTGAGGAGAGTGTAGAGTTTTGTTTTGGACATCAGGTATTCCAACAGTCTAAGGAGGAAAAAATTAAATGCAAGATCCTCTTGAATTCAAATCTCAAATAAACTGAAAGGAATTATAACAACACTATAATCAAACATTCATCATAATACAGTCACAAAAATCCATGTGAATCAGTCAATCATGAACTCTGTCAGTATCAGAGGAAAATAAGATGGAGAAATAAAGTTGACTTATATTAACCAAGATGTCTCAAAAATAAATACATAACCAGAGAACCAGTGTTCTTCATAAAAATATTACAATAGCTGGGAGCCTAGCTCAACCATTCGACCTTTAACAAAATATCAAAACTAACTACTTATACTCAGAATTGTTGCAACCACCAGGAGTGTAATCAGACCATTGCATTCAAATTTTATAGTTGGCACCTTCTCTGTCAGACTGTGTAGGCCTTCTTACGTCAGATGCGAGCCCAGCCCAGTGTGAGATCTGTGAGAAAATATGTCCACCAGGGAGCTTTGGACTGGCAATCAGCCCCCATGACCCTTCTCTCCACACATTCCATTTATGGGGTGAGATGAGGTCTCAAACAATGCCCCCATTTCCATTAACTACCTTCATCGGGATCAGGACGAGGCTTGACACCCATGAATTTTCCAGGTTGTGCTCATGAATTCTTCGAGTCAATCTTGATGCCTCGAGGCCAAGCAAATCTTCTTTTGTGACCAAATACAGGCGCTTTTGTCCTTTGGCGTATCTCCTCTCCATTGCTCCATATTCAATGTGACCTAGGGCCATTACCCTATGCAATTGCGTGATTGTGGGTGCTACCAAGGGTGGTCTGAAAGAAAACCATGTTTGTCCTCACAATTCACCATGAACCACCACAAGTCCCTTACTAAAAACCACGGTTCTGATTGTTCTTGCCCCTGACATTTTAAAACGTGTGCACCTTACGACCCCACAATTTGGCGTGACCATTGATCTTGCGATATAAGATTAGGCCCTCTGATCAATGGCCCAGCTCTAGCGCTTTTTAGATTGACGGATCAGATCTTCCCCTTCAAAACAACAGACGAGATTTGATTCATGGATCGATCTTCAAGAATTTCAATTCTAAAACTCCATTTGTCTTATGTTTCTTTTATCTGAAGCGAAGTATCTGATGATGTGTGACTCCTACTGATTGACGACTCAGATTCACTTCGGGCGCTTCAGGACTTTGGGTGCTTCGAGACTTCAGGCGCTTCGAGTCTTCGGGCACTTTGAGCTTTGTCCCTTCGGGACTTTGCAATGTTTCTCATTTTAAAAATCCCAGAGTGACAGATCTGATGATGCATGGATCTTGTTGATCAACGACTCAGATCTATTTCGGGCCATCGGCCACTTCAGTAGCTTTGACAAATTCGACGCTTTGGCAGCTTTGGGTCTTCAGGTCTTCAGGACTTCTAAGTATTTCTCATTTCAAATCTCTCAAAGCTCATTTACCTAAAGGCTTGGATCGACAGCAACCTGACCCTTTTAATATCAACGGTTCATACTCACTTTGGATCCTTTTTCTACGGCGCTATACTTTGTGCAAGTTGGCACTCCCGAATTCCCGTGAGCCACTGATCTGGATTTTTTTGGGAATCTTCGTCGTTGAAAGATTAAAACTGCCTTCTTCTTATGCTTCAATCCAAAAACAGACTGCTAAGAATGTTACGCTTTGTGTTCATGGTTGCGGATTGCATGATCAAGGATTTGGATGACTAGATATGAGCTGAGAAAATAGGGAGACTAGTGAATGAAACATAGGATGCAAGTGCTCTCCCTTGGATAAAATAGAGGGGCTTGGGGCCAATATTTCACTTGGGTAAGATATTTAAGGAAAACTAGGGTGCACAAATGAACAAGGGAAAACAAAGAATGATTTACAAGCCAAAGGGGGGAAAAATTAAGATTTGAGCTGTAAAAAGGATAGAGACAGGGAAAGACTATAGACTCGGGCATATTGACACACACATATGGCCCTTGACAACCCTATGTGATAACATCCTGCACAGTAGGCATCCCGCGTACATACATAGGCTGTTGATGCAACAACTCACGTCTCTGTGTCTTGAAAGTGTTTTTAACAAAGAGAGGTTTGTCTCTTTCCTGATAGAAGTTTAGGCTTCTCGAGGCTCTCTTGAACCTTCCATAGTCTTTGTTTTGGCCTTATCCTGGGTTGAAGATTCAGTTTTAACTTGTGTCTTAGTATTCTTTTGTTTTCCCTAAAGGTTTAGAGTGAAATTTCAAGTTTTAGGTCCTCCTTTGGTTTCTTGTTTGAATCCCTACGTTTACACAGTTGGCTTAGGCTCTCTATCAATCTTGATTTATGTTTTCTCTTTTTCCTGTTTCTTGCTTAGGAAAAAAAAATATTTTACTTTGGTTTTTCTTGTTAAAGAAGTTCAAAAAATCAAAAAAAGAAATCCTTTTGTCTCTCTGCATTTCCTAGATTTTTTGGCTTATTTTTAGCTTGAATTTTTGGCTTATTTTTAGCTTTGAATTTTTGTCTCAGTTTCTTTTAGCATCTTTTGTTAGTTCTGCTTTGATTGGAAGAAAATATAAAAAACCTAGTTTTTTAGGTCTCTTTCTTTCTTTGCATTTTCTTTGCATTGTTATTTGAAAAAGAAAAAGAAATTACAATAGTGTTGTGTTTTCTTCTCATCTCTAAAGCATTTCAAAAGAAAAATAAGAAAGAAAATCCTTCTTTTCCAGTGTTCTTATAAGTTTCATTTTTTGCAAGAGTTTGAAACACCATTAGTTGCATGATCACATCCTTTGTGTAAATCAATCCTTAAAAATTGACGCTTAACTTAAAAGATATTAGACTTTATGTTTGTAGGTTTCATTTGTGTTTGTAGGGTTCACTGACTAGTTTAGGCTTTTAGGGCCTTGAAATAGGTGTGAAGAGGAAACTCTTCAAGGCCATTTGAAACAAACATTGGAGTCTGAGATAGGGTGTCTTAAGTCCAGTGTCGTAAGAGTTAGTCGGGAGCCCCCTCTAACATAGGGTATAAACATGAGGTCATGTGAGGAAAGGTAGAGGATATAACCCCTCCAAAGCCGGACCAAACGTAGCAGGGATTGTATATTGAGAATATTTCTCGGGAACAATAATGATTGCATTTTCCTATGGAGCCTCATGGACCTCGAATCCGTTCGAGATCCTTAGTTTTATTCTGGACCAATATCTTTCAGCACACCTGAAGGGCTTCAAACTTGTTATCTTGCTCATTATGATATGCCCGACTGTCGACTGTACCCACCTCGTGACTGACTGTGAGCTGGAAAATTAGTTTCCTATACTTCACAAATTTACACAAGTGATTGCGGGGGTATACCATGGTACCTATGGCAAACATCAGATCGTTCTTTGTAGAGTATACCTGAAGGGTTCTTCTGTGTTTGATTTTCACTTACATCGGTTAGTTTCTCTAGTGTCGATTGGAGTAACTGTCCTCCCCACTAGTTAGTCATCTGTTTTATTTTAATTTAGGAATGTTTTATGTGTCCTTTGTGCTCCCTAGTTTTCCATAGTGAGTTATTCAGTCATTGCTTTGGGTCTCTAACCTAAGGTGGCAGACCACCCACTCCATCATTCATGAGGAATTTTTGGTCTTCCAATTAGAAACGTGGAACTACCTCTTTATAGGTGTTGTTGTTTATACCACTGGTTCGCCAGAGTCAGTGTGTGAGAATTTTACTGACTTCAACGATCCCGCAAGGGAAAAACCTATGCATAATATATTCATGGATAAAGTTCTTGACGATACCAACCAAGGAACCCCTTCACAAGGGGATTCTTTTTCTTTTCCTTTATTTGGAAATGTTGGTGTCCCTTTGATGGCCACTTTATACATTCATGGGTTGAATGTGGGACTATCAGTTTGGTTTGGTACCATTCCAATTTTCCTGGATGCTCCTGACGCTTCTCAGTTAAGAACATTATGTCATGAGCATCATGTTGATGTTCCTTCATCAACAAAGTCTTATCCTACTCCTTCTGCCTTCTCTGGTGAAATTATAGCTACTAGTAACTGGAACTCTAAACAAAATAGAAAGAGGAAGAATATGATTGATTGATATAGGACATGTTAAATAGTTTGAAGTAAAGGATATGGATGATTAGGATTATGATGCCCATAGGGAGTCCTCAACCGGGAGATTAGGAAGAAGAAATAACCAGCCTCTGTAAGTCATGTTGGGGGTATGAACCTAGTCCCTGCAATTCATACTAGAATTTAGTCACCAACCTTTGCGAGTCATGTTGGAGATAGTTCCTCAACCTCTGCAAGTCATGTTGAAGACAAACACCCAGCCTCTGCAAGTCATGTTGGGGGGGAATTCCAGTCACTGCTAGTCATACTGGTGATAGGTTTGTAGCCTCTGTAATTCATGTTGGAAATAAGTCACCAACCTCTATGAGTCATGTTGGGGGTAAGAACCCATCCTTTGCAAGTCATGCTGGGGGAAAAAGTCCAGTCATTGCTAGTCATATTGGAGTTCAACAACCAGCCTCTGCTAGTCATGTTGGAGATATGTCAACAACCTATACGAGTCATGTTGAGGAAAAGAAACCGGCCACTACTAGTCATGATGGGGGAATTTATTCGATTGAGAAACCTAGATGGATAGGATGAAAGCCTAAGTTCCATTGTAATCTTTGCAAGGGATATCACCTTACTCATTTATGACCTGGCCTTTTAGAAGCACAAAAAATTTGGTCCCTTTCTACAAGCTCTTTTGATTCTGAGTCTTTTGAGGTTTCCTCATAGTCTATTCAGCAAGTGGTTGAGAGAGTGGTTGTGTCGATGCAATCTTTGGTCCATCCTACTCATTTTGGGGGGGGTCGATACCATGTTGTCTCACATCCTATTAAGATATTGGTCGAGGAAGTGGTCGTTCTGATGCAATCTTCAGTTGATCCAACTCTTCTCTTGAAGAGTGTTGAGTATACCAAAGTGGTCATGTTGATGAAATATTTGACTGGTCCCACTCTTCTCTTAGGGAGTGATTTTTATACTGACTATGTTTTTAGCATTTTCGATTTAGTACTTTTAGAACAAGGGGGCATTCTTCTCACTTCGAGCACACCCCCTCCAAGCCCTAGGATGGTTTCCTTTTATTGGAATGACCTTGTTGAGCCTCATCTTCCTTCTTCTGCACCCTTTCAAATAAGGGTTGAAGTTAATTAAAAAAACATTTATCGATGTATGTTAGATGAAGGAGCCTCCGCAAGTATTTTATCCTCCTTGACTTGGAAAGATTTTGGTTCTCCCGAGCTTGTGACTGCTTCGCATGAGTTGTTAGATTTTGACAGACGTCCTAGTCAATATTTGAGTTTTCTTCCTCAATTTCCTATATTTTTAGGTGGGAAGACTATTCTTGTTGATGTTATAGTGGTGCAAGGCCCGTTAGATTTCAATGTGCTTCTCAGGAATGATTATGTATATGGTATGAATGTTGTGGTGTCTACGCTCTTTCGAGTGATGCATTTCCCTCATAATGGAAGCATTGTCACTATTTACCAGCTATCATCTAATAATCACCATCCTAATTTGGTGTTAGTTTAGGCTACCCCTTTTTATGTTCCTAGTATTCATGTAGACTCTACCCCACCATAGGTTAATTATGTGGCATCTTATCCTTGGTGTTCAATTTCTATTGAGAAGGAACTTGTTAAATCATGTTTGTCTTCTCAAGACATGGTCTTAGCAATTGATCCATTGGTTTATCTAATGGGGGCATGGGAGCCCTTACTTCCCCCTCTTGGTCCAAGTGATCTCGAGTCTCCTTTTGAGTCTGATCTCACTATTTGTAAATCCTCAATCCCTTGTTCTTGTGATTCTTCGCTGATAGACTCTGCCAACCCTGATCAAAACCTCCATCATCATATGGAACATGGTCAGTTTACTTCGCCCTTTGGGACTATCAACCCTGCTCGTTCGTGCGATTTCTCATATTTTGAATTGCCTTCGGATGAGTCTATCCTTGAAGCCATGACTACGATTTCTATATCGTGGGAAGACTTACACCGTGATTTGTGTTTTATTCCCTTTTGGGAGACTTTCTAGGTTGACTATCGAAGATACTCTTTTTCAAATCCTAGAAGTGGGATCTACCTGAACTACTATCATGCATGAGTCGTAAGGTTGTGCGGTACCTTGTACATATTGTACAGTTCAGGTTTTTTGTTTTCAAGTTTTTTATTCAATAGCACCTCTTATTTTCTGAAGTTTTTCTCTATATTGGATCTATTAACTTCTAGATTAGTGTTATTGGACTTATGTGCAAGATCTTGGAGAAATTTTTCTTTGACTTTTTGTTCATCGTATCGATCTATTCTGACAGATATTGACCTAGAAAATGACATATAGGTTAGGATTTTCCCCTACTTGCATTTTTTCATTGTTCATTTCCTATTTCTTTTGGCCTTAGGATTGACCCCACTGAATTATGATACTAACCTTCCTTGTTGATAATTGTGTCATACTTTATGTGGTAGAGCCATCCTTCCATGGGCACCCTAATTAGAGCCTTGTTTTCCATTTGGTGCCCATGCCAAAGTACTTCATAGGAACGAGAGTCTCGTTTAGTACCTCCATGACTTTATGTTGAAGCCTCATCCTTGTTCTTCATTATTTTTCTAGCCTTACACGTGGGACTCCCTAATGAGCATGCTTTGTTGTCTTTCAAGCTCGCTTCAAATTTTGAAAGCAACATCCAACGAGACTTTATTTATTATTTTTGATATCGTCTAGATTACTTGAGAAAAGTATCCCCCTGGAGTCTTCTTTAATCCAATTTCAGACTCTGTAAAAATGAAAATATTGCAGAGTGATCTTGTTTCCCTTCACGCTCGCCAAAATAAAATTTGAAGGCACATCTGTCTGATGTTAGTTTACCTCTTTTTCGGTCTAGATGGATAATTTTACGAATAAATGTATGCTCTAGGAACTTAGGTTCACTAGAAGAGTATTCTCATGCATAAGCTTAACCCTTTTTTGAGCCTGAGGAACTAAATTTTCGAAAAAGGAACATTCTCCTTGGTTTTGGTTTATCACCTTTTTTGGGCCTTGGAAGTTACTTATGAAAAAGGAACCCCACAAGATTCCATAGTTAAGCTCTTTTTAGACACCCTAAAATTTAAAATATCGTCAAGTGACCTTGTTCCTTCACACTGGTTAAATTGGTCCAGAATAACATCTACGTGGCATGAGTTTAACCCTTTTTCCAGCTAGTAGATTATTGCGGAAAAAGGTACACCTCGGGAGATTTGTCTCGCTGGGAGAGTTCTCATCAATTAATTTTATACTTTTTTGAGCTAAGGAGACTAAATCTAGAAAAAGGTTGTGAGTCCATAGTTAAGCTCTTTTCAAACTCCTTAAAATTGAAAAGATATCTGAGTGATCTTTTCCTTGTCACACTCGTTAAAATGGTTTTGAAAAGATGTATTTTGGGTGCAAGTTTAACCCTTTTTTGAGTCCATTGGAATAACTACGAAACAAGGTTCTCCCTGGAGTCTTTAATGTTTTTTCAGACTCTCTAAATGTGAAAAAACCACTGAGCTTACCTTCTCTGGGATCGTAAAATTTACATGGAAGGAGTCTTGTTGTTTTTGGCCTAATGTCAGCTCCATTTGCATATTTGGCCTAATGCCAAATCCATGTTTCTCTCAATTGAACCTTTGAAGCATTCCTTATACTCAAGCCTTGCAAGCACTTTTTGCCTCTATGATCTAACACCTTGACCCATGGAGGAATTTTCCTCGAGTCTCCTTATCCTACACATGTCTCCTTTCCTTGAGCATTACTATGTTCCATGTGCTTGGAAATATTTTTCTTGCTTGAGACACTCATTCCTCCTTTGTAACGTAGCATTATTTTATTATTTTTCAAGATTGTTAAAAAATTGAAAAAGACAAAAAAAATCAAATATTCCAAAAAGAGGGGACGGGAAATATACATTCTTTTTTGGGTAGAAAATATAGTCGCCCTTGGAAAAAACACATCCTTTCATTTTTTCATTAAGCATTGGGATCTAGTATGACCTTAGGAAATTGTTCTCACTACATATAATTGTGTCCTCCTCCCTTTGGTAACTCTTCCAAACATATGGAGAGTTTGTTGTGCCTCCTACATCACAGACTTATGTCAATATTATGTTGTCTGAGTCTGATCATCTTTCATGCTTTTATCCAAGGGGACTTTTACCCAACCTAATTCAACCATTATGCAATTTTTCTCTTGAATTCCATGAGTCGGCCATCCCGTGAGTCCAGTCAAGTCCATATTTCAAATAGATGAAGTTCTCTTCCTTCCCATCAAGATCCTCCATCATTTTCCTGACGGCTTGTCGAAGACCTTAGAGTAGTGATTCTTACACTCCCATTGTACTCCTACCTGATTTTTGAAGATCTTGAAGTTTTTGCTCGAGATATGAAGTCTTCATCTCCTGTCGCGGGCATCACTAGTTTCTTGAAGATGCATATTATACTTATATATCTTCGACTGATTTTGAGATGTAGATCCATTGTGTATTTCTCGCGGATACACTTTATACATTTATATGACATGGATATGCACTGTACTTGATTGGCATCCATGATTTAGTTCATCATGTGCATGGGTGTGCCCGCCTCAGAGAGACAATTGTTGTTTTGCATATGGCACCTCCCGAACTCTAGTCCCATGCTCACTCGACTTCGTGCTGGTAAAGATATTGTAATGTATTCCAACCATTAGTTTCTCTTTTGACCTCATACATTAGGGGGCATCTTTTATAGCCCTAAAATTCCCTACCTATGCATACATGGAATTGGCATTCCTACTTGCATAATTTTCCAAATCATTGTTGAGGAACTCTATTTAAAAGACCATTTTTTGGAGCATGTACGTGCCCTATTGCATTACTTCCCATGTACATACACTTGATGCATGATAGACAACCCACATACATATGTTATTTTCACGCTAAACAACCTGTGTATACCTCTAAAAGTTACAAAAATTAAAAATTTGCAAGGAATTCGGTGGAATTAACAAGCTATTGGAGGTTTCCCAACCATTTCACCTACTATAGCCCATCCCCAAACCGAATAAATATCCTTTGGTCATATAAAAGGAGGTATTTGGGTCTCATTCCACAATCAAGCATTAGAATGGTGAAAATCTTCCCAAATTCCCTTTCCCTCCTTGTTGAAAAGTTAACAAGAAACATGTGTCTAATTTACTTTTCTCTTAAATAAATTGGACAATAAATATTAATCTATTATCTCATTTATGACTGGGTGATTTGGCATTGTAACGGAATTATAAGTGTAGTTAAGTAAGTTAAGCTCAGCTGTACTAGTTGTAACTAAACTTGCATTAGTGAGAGTTCAGTGAATTAATTATTAATTAATTCATAATCAGTGAACTCACATGCAACTGAAGATTTGCCATGGTTAACTACATGCATGTCAGATCCAGTGGAGACCCAGTTGAGATAACAGGTGAAAGGGATAGTTTGGCTATCATTTGTGATTTGAGTGAAGTGAATTCATGAAATCACACATACAGTGGATATGCTCATGAGCATGTGCAAACTAGGCAATTCAAATTCATTGTGAGAATTCTAATTGCAGGGATTGTGCAGAGGAGGCAGGTTGTCTGGAGACAGAAATTGGCACATGTGTTTGTTGAGTTTTGTATGACATTGTGAGACGATTGTATTGTAATGAGAGCTCTTGGATTAGAGTTTTGTATGAGATTGTTTCATGATCCATGATATACATAATATATGATAGTGGGATTTTTAGATTTAGACTTTCTCGAAAAAACTTGTGTTATGTGTTCTTGATATTTCACTTTGTGATCATGGTTTAATTTCTGCAGGAATATTAGTAGAAGCGATTTTGTATTTAACAGTGGCATATAATTGTTAGATCAGGAGAATCATAGGAAATACTTAATTTGTATTGAAATTTCTACATGGTATCAGAGCCACAGAGCCACGAAAGTGAGGTGTGAAAATAATAGTATTTTCGTAGGTCCCATCTCTAGCAGGGTGTGAACCTTAGTACTAAAAACTTCACACATTTCTAAGAGTAGAAATTCTTGCACCCTACTCAAAGTAGAGGTGTGAACTTCATTAAGATTCTTGCAGGTTTCTTAAAGGAGAGGTGTGAACCTCCCTCACCCCACAATGCATTACAGTGCTAACTCTCTCAAATAGTTTGTAGGCTATACACAGGTGAGCTGCGAACTTCACTCAGGCTAGTAACTGGTCAGGTACAAACCTCCCAGGGAAAGAAGGATTGTAGCAGTTGAGTTTGTTGTTGGATAAAATTCGAATTTGCGGAAGGACTTTCTTGGTGCTACAATTGATTTAAGATCGAAATGTCTTTCAATGGCTTGAGGTTGGAGTATGCACTCGAGGGAAGATAAAACTACATTGCTTGGAAGGATAGGATGGAGGTAGTACTCGAAGAAAATGGCTTGAAGGAATACATTGACAAAGATGTTCCTAATCCGGATGCGACATACACTAAAAATCTTGATGCATGGAAAAAGAAAGTGGCAAAGGTGAGGAGAGTTTTGTTGGAGGGAGTACGAGACCACATTGTCTCAAGTCTCCATGGGAAATCCACACCACATGCAATGTGGAAGGTTTTGACGGATTTGTTCCAAAACAGTAGCGACCATAGGAAATTGGTGCTCAAAGATAAACTCAGGAAGATCAATATGGAGAAGGGTGACTCCATTCCAAAATATCTCACGAAGTTTTTCCATTATCGGGATGAGCTTGGAAGTGTGGGAATAACAGTCGTTGGTGATGATTTGGTCAACTTGTCTCTCCTAGGAATTCCCAATAGTTGGCATAGTTATCAAGACTCTGTCAATGGAAGGGAAAATTTGCCAGATTGGGAATGACTATGGTCAGATCTAGTGCAGGAGGAGTTCAGGAGGAACACCAGAGATGGATCTTCATCAAAGCATGATGATGAAGAGGATTATTATTTGAATTCCAAGGCAAGGAAAGGGAAAGGGAATAAATTCCATTCAAAATCCGAGTCTAAAGTCAAGAAGTTGGATTTGTCCAAAGTGAAGTGTTTTCACTGTCATGAACATGGGCATCTCACTACTAACTGTCCACAGAAGAGGAAGAACAAGACGGTTGTTGGAGCTGCAACTGGTGAGGCTCTTGTCTCGTAATTTGAACCTAACTTCTCTTTGATCGCATGCATGGAATCAAGTGCATTGTGATCGGTGTGGTATCTGGATAGTGGTTCTTCCTACCACATGACAGGAGATAAAGAGTCTTTCAGTGACTTGGAGGAGAAAGATCTCATAATGCATATAGATATGGGTGACGATGGACGATATAGTGCAATTGGAATTGGTACCATTACCTTTCAGAGGGAGTTAGGTAAACCATTTCAATTGAAAAATGGTATGCATGTTCCAGGTCTGAAGAAAAACTTGGTCTCAGTCACAATGTTGGAGGACAGAGGCTATGACGTTGTTTTCAATGATGGAAAATCTTTCTTGCAACATAAAGCAACGGGTCAACTCAAGAAGATAGGGATTCGAGTTAAGAATATCTACATGTTGGAGGTAGATGACTATGATGCCATGGTGGTCAAGGAAGAAAAAGTGGTGAGTCAGGATGAGGGTGAATTATGGCACAGGCGATTGGGCCATCTTCATCATGGAGCCTTGAAGATCATGCAGAAAATATCTACTGGACTTCCAAGGGGAACACTTGCTTAGTTAGATCAGTGCAAGGGGTGCACCCTGGGGAAGTATGTAAAGTCCACCCTTCATGAAAAGGAGAACCATGCTACGGTGATCCTGGAGAGAATTCACATAGACGTGTGTGGACCATTCTCATTTTCTTCAACAACAAAACATAAGTATTATGTTATTTTTGTTGATAAATTTTCTCGTAAATGTTGAATATTCTTCAAGCAGAAGAAGGATCAAACATTCTCAAAGTTCGGTGAGTTTAAAGCATTGGTGGAGAAAGAGTCGGGGAAGAAAGTGAAGGCTCTAAGGAGAGATAATGGTGGAGAATACATCTCTAACGAATTCAAATACTTCTACAGCACAGAAGGAATTCGAAGAGAACTCATATCGCCTCATAACCCACAACAAAATGGGGCCGCGGAGAGAAAGAACAGAAGGATCATGGGTGTAGCATGAGCGATGTTGCATGATCAAGGCCTACCAATGCATTTTTGGGCAGAAGCATGCAATATTGTGGTTTATGTGAAAAATCATTGTCCTCATAGAATACTTGGCATGAGTACACCTGAAGAAGAATTCACTGGTAAGAAACCTAATGTTTCTCATTTTAAAATTTTTGGCTCATATGTTTTTATGCATGTGAACAAGAATTGCAGGAAGAAGCTGGAACCGACTGTTGAAGTTGGGATATTTGTGGGGTACATAGAAACACCCCTGTAACACCCTGTTTCCCCCAGTTTGTAAATATAATTGGACTGGCCAAGGACTATGGCAGACTCATAAGTATGAATATGTGAGGTAAATGGACCTTGAGGAAAAGGTCAATGAATGTGAATGATATTTTGAATTATTGCAAAACTGTTGAGAGGGGATGTGCAGAAAAAGAGACCACGATGGCGGTGGAAGGCACCTGAAAAGGTGGTGTCAACTTCCACCGAGAATTAAATACCGTATTTGGACTCCACTGGCCTAGAGAACCAAAAGCGGCTCGCTGGCCCTAAAATTTAATGCCTTGTAGGCTGGTAGGTTGATGGCTTGATGAGGGATGGGGAGGTGAACCGCCTATCCATAGAGCCATCATGATTGACCAGCGCGAGGTTAATCGTGCCACACGCAACCTCGCGAGAGGATAAGGTGTATGGTAGAAGCGATTGAGGAGGGGGACGCGAGGGGAACTTTGGTATTACACAGAGTGAGTGATAGCAGAGAGGAAGGATTGCAACCTCCGCTCCTGGTCACT